>JAVJAQ010003878.1:2500-215786 GCA_032362365.1 Zygogramma bicolorata
AATTTTGTATTTCTAATGAAACCAAGAATTTTATAATCCTTCTTTTCTACGAATCTCAAGTGGCTGTTGAATTTTAGGTTAGATTTCAAATATACTCCCAGATCCTTACACTCATTCTTCCTACGAAGTTCAGCGCCTTTCATAATATAGGTATTTTTAGGTCCGAATTCGACGAAGATATTCTACGTCTTTACCATGGTCGCCTCGTACATAAGAACTATTAAATATTCGAAGAATCTCCTTCTTCAAAACTGTTAAGTGACCTCGTTTTGAGTATACTTTCAATACTTTCTTTACAGCTTTAGAAGAGAAAATCATCTTCAATTCTTTGATAGTACCTTTGTCCAAATTAGGTTTTTTACGACTTCGCAAGTACGTCATTTGGTATAAGGATGACCATGGAAAGTCATGGTAGTTGAGA
Source organism: Zygogramma bicolorata (assembly GCA_032362365.1). Classification (NCBI taxonomy): domain Eukaryota; kingdom Metazoa; phylum Arthropoda; class Insecta; order Coleoptera; family Chrysomelidae; genus Zygogramma; species Zygogramma bicolorata. The sequence goes on from JAVJAQ010003878.1 coordinate 2,922, forward strand.
GAGGAACGGAAACAAAAAAGATGCAGATGTTTAACATAATTTGCAAGGAAAAGAAAGAACATGAGAAAAAGTTTGCTATTAAAAAAGATTTTACAGGTGGTAGGGGGAGGCATAAGTGACAAGAATGGATAGCGGAAAAAAAAGCGTGAGCTGTCGAATCCACATCGATGGGATGAATTGTTTGCAGGTCTTGAATTGCGATCGATTGAAGGCCAACTCCATTACCCTTTCGGAACAATTCAATTGGTAGGATACCAAGTGCTCCTAGCACTTTCGCTGTTGGCATTTTCGTTAGGCGCGGAATTGGTTCATCTGGAATAACAGCGGAAGCTGGCGTGATACACTGAATGCCACCCATTGCGTGGAATGTGTGCAGTCCGTCAATTGTGTTTGTAATGAAATCCGCGTTATCGAAAACATATTGTACGAATGCTTTAGCTTCGATAGATATAGGTGGACGCATAATGGCAGACTTTTCAAAGAGTGTACATTCGTCGTATGTGGCGCTGAAACCCAGAGAAGGCATCACGTCATCAAAAAGATTTCGGTACTACTGTGTGTACGTCTTGTAAGACAATCGCCGACGGTGGATATTCAGCAGTTGGATATACTTGTAACCTTTTTCTTCCTATTAGTTTCAAAAAAATATTCAAATCAAGATCTTAAAAAAATTAGAAAAAGTGTTACATTGCAAACGGCAACTTTTCGCCGGAGAGCACTATGGGTTCGATTATATCAGAAAATTGTTGAGCGCCACACAGCATTTATACGATAATGAGAATGAACATCTAGTCGCTGTGTAACCAAATGAAATGAAATGATCAGGTGGTGAATTGATCAGTAAAACTAAAAAAAAAATAAATAAAGATATTTGAAAATCTATAGATTCGATGAATGAAAATAGATTGAGAAAGATATAATATCAATACTTTCTTCAGTTATAGGCTCTTGTGAGTTGTAGGTGAGAAATTAAACCCAAATTCAACGTTCCGGTACCTTGTCGATTTATTGTGAAAACATAAGTGTATCATATATATGCATTGATAGATGTGTCAAAAAAATTATCCATCTAGTGCTGTTTGAATTTCAATATTAGATAATGAGAACGAAGATGTATTCTTGAGAATACGGTGCATAAGCACATACAAGATAATGAATAAAAAATAGTAATATAGTTATGTAGCTATCAACTCAAGGAATTTTCTTATAAAAAATTCAGAAATGCATTTCATTTACCGCAAAACCATAGTATACTATGCTTACGCTGCACATCATATGTAATGAAGGGCGAATTACCTAATTTTATATTTGAAGGATGAAGTTCTTTAAGTTGAAAAAAATTAATTGATAAAGAATAAATGTTGCCTGGAATTTTCCTTAGAGTTGAGTTGTCGGGATGTCCTCTGGAAACTCAAACGGCTCAGATGATATTCAATCTTGTGATGGAAGGCATCGTACCAGGTACGGGAATTTAGGTTGAATAGACGATCACAGGAACATGAATAACGACGGGAAGTATGAAAATCCTTGAATGAAATTTCCCATATGGAGTAATATCGGAACTCATGTACGGCAGAACTCCCTTTCAGTAATTCTGATCACTAGCGATGAGATATTTCCAATATCAATATGAAGATTTCAAAATTTTCAATCCATAACCATGAACCCTAAAAAGACAGTACTATTGTACTATTGAAAATTTCACAACAGAAAATTGACTTTCCATAAAACAATTCAACGGCTTACCTCTTTGAGGGTTTTTTGGATGTCAAAAAAACGGACTTGGATTTCGGGATTCTAAGAGAATCGACCTCTTTTCAGAAAGTGCAGCCTCAAATGTGTTCATTCAGAAAATTACATTTGCAATTGTCCAGATCCGGATGATACCGCAAAAACGTATTAAAATCCAAAACACACAACGGGCCTACCACAACATATTCCTTACTTGGCCTTCACACTCGATCTTCCTTCGCGATTCCAAAATTCTCAATTTGAAATTTTTGATCCCCTCTTCGGAACCTCCCAACTGAAATCTCGTAGATTCAATCGAAGGTCGGACTTCGCCGAACCAAGCCGACGAATTATTGCGATAGGAAAACAATTTGAGAACCCAAAAATGAAAAAATATTATTTTTGTAAACACGTTACTTTTCAGAAACTATTACAAAAATCAAAACAATCAAGGAAAATCTCGTAAGAAACAAACTGAAGAATAGCGTGAGAATAAAAAAGATTACTTCAATTTGCTTCATGTTACGAGGAAAACAGTGATCTCACCTAGGCAAATTATGTCGCTTCGGAGAGTATAGCGGGTTGTATACTTCAAGGAAATTTGCCTTATCCGCAAATGGATGAAAGACTCACTCATTTGTGACAAATAAAAGAGAGAATAACAAAAATTATAGTATGAAATATTTACACGCTACAGACTTGTGAACGAATATCTTCTAGGATAATTGCAGCAGCGGCCCGAACTATACGAAGTCGTTCTTCTTGTTTTTTATCCTATTGTCATACCAGCTCTCTGTTACAATTTTGAAACCCGTGTTTTTGAAACACACTATTGTCGATCTTCTCCCGCGCTGCACAACTATAATGTCGTCTCCATATTTTTGTTGCAGTCGGCTGTGGACCGTCCGCACATCAGGTCGATATTCTCCTTCGATTGAATTAATGAGATCATCGAGGCAAAACTGGCATTCAGTTTCGTTCTCTTCTAGATAATTATAGATATATTCCATCGCTTCATCCACGTAATGGATCCACGCAAATGTAGACCGTAGCTGATGATAAATAGAAAATACCCGTATCGGAGTATGTGGTTGCGCGCTTCAAAAAATCATATTTTTTTTGTGTACCATCAAATTTGACAAATTAGGCATTAGCTGACTCAGAAAACTTCACTTTTACAGAAAAAAAAATATTTTATGAAATTTTAATGGCGATCTTCGTTTCAATTCGCGATGAAACTCTGATTTTAATGGAAATTGCAAATCAACCCCCAGCTTTGGCTTGCTGTAGAGGGAAAACTATAAGTCTATCTTGTGCACGATTTTGCTCTGCTGATTTAATTTCTTTTGCTTTGCATTGCAGTTGAGAAAGTCACTATTGCACTTTGCACTTTTTTAAGTATATAACATTCTTTTTTTTTCCGTTCATAGGATAACAATCTGAATGATTTGTATAAAAAAATGTTTGTTATTTATTCTTAACTTTATGTACTGATATTTTTATAAAGTTGACTAGGACTGAAGCTTCGTATTTTATACTGTTAATTATATAATAAATGAATACCACAGCATGAAATGAACGTCTCTGTTCTAAGGTTACCATATGGAAACGGTCAAGCATACTCCTATATGAGATCATATAGGGATATGTATTACTACTTTTATTCGGGTTTTAAGGCCGTCGTTTTTTGGAACCGAATAAAAGTAGTGATACTGAAAACCTCGGCCGCGGAAGCCTTAACAATTTTGTCATATAGGGATATGTATTATGTTGTACATACAAGTATCGTAGGAACCTTTTTTTTGGACTTTTTCCACAAGGTTTATATTCTTTTTAGCTTTGGGGGACCATATCATTGGAGCATATTCAAGATGTAGTCTCACTAATGCATTATAAAGTTTAATGATTGAGTGAAATTTTTTTAAGAATTTTGTATTTCTAATGAAACCAAGGATTTTATAATCCTTGTTTACTACGAATCTCAAGTGGCTGTTAGATTTTAGGTTAGATTCCAAATATAATCCCAGATCTTTACACTCATTTTTCCTACGAAGTTCAGCGCCCTTTATAATATAGGTAGTTTTAGGTCCGAATTCGACGAAGATATTCTACAACGTCTTTACCATGGTCGCCTCGTACATAAGAAATATTAAATATTCGAGGAATCTCCTTCTTCGGAACTGTGAAGTGACCTCGTTTTGAGTATACTTTCATTACTTTCTTTACAGCTTTAGAAGAGAAAATCATCTTCAATTCTTTGATAGTACCTTTGTCCAAATTAGGCTTTTTACGACTTCGCAAGTACGTCATTTGGTATAAGGATGACCATGGAAAGTCATGGTAGTTGAGAGAGGAACGGAAACAAGAAAGATGCAGATGTTTAACATAATATGCAAAAGAAAGAACATGAGAAAAAGTTTGCTATTAAAGAAGAATTTACAGGTGGTAGGGGGAGGCATAAGTGACAAGAATGGATAGCGGAAGAAAAAAAGCGTGAGCTGTCGAATCCACATCGATGGGATGAATTGTTTGCAGGTCTTGAATTGCGATCGATTGAAGGCCAACTCCATTACCTTTCCGGAACGATTCAATTGGTAGGACACCAAGTGCTCCTAGCACTTTCGCTGTTGGCATTTTAGTTAGGCGCGGAATTGGTTCATCTGGAATAACAGCGGAAGCTGTCGTGATACACTGAATGCCACCCATTGCGTGGAATGTGTGCAGTCCGTCAATTGTGTTTGTAATGAATTCCGCGTTATCGAAAACATATTGTACGAATGCGTTAGCTTCGATAGATATGGGTGGACGCATAATGGCAGACTTTGCAAAGAGTGTACATTCGTCGTATGTGGCGCTGAAACCCAGAGAAGACATCACGTCCAATATCTGTCTAGAAGCAAACTTGGTGTGTAAAAACGCCCCGACGCCAATTAGTAGTGGTGACAAAAACGACTTAGGTCGTGCGGCAGCTATAATAGAATGAGCCAGGGCTGTTATTTTAACATCCCACTTATTTAGGTGTCCACGCTTGTGTTTCAAAATTACTTCGTCAAGGAAAGTTTGCAAAGATTTCGGTACTACTGTATGTACGTCTTGTAAGAAAATCGCCGACGGTGGATATTCAGCAGTTGGATAGACTTGTGAACGAATATCTTCTGGAATAATTGCAGCAGCGGCAACTATACGAAGTCGTTCGTCTTGGGGATCTTTTTTCCTGTTGTCATACCAGCTCTCTGTTACAATTTTGAAACCCGTCTTTTTGAAACTTACTATTGGCGATCTTCTTCCGCTCTGCACAACTATAATGTCGTTTCCATATTTTTGTTGCAGTCGGCTGTGGACCGTCCGCACATCAGGTCGATATTCTCCTTCGATTGAATTAATGAGATCATCGAGGCAAAACTGGCAATCAGCTTTGTTTTCTTCTAGATAATTATGAATATATTCCATCGCTTCATCCACGGAATAGATCCACGCAAATGTAGACCGTAGCTGATGATAAATAGAAAATACCCGTATCGCAGTATGTGGTTGCGCGTTTCAAAAAATCATATTTTTTTGTGTACCATCAAATTTGACAAATTAGGCATTAGCTGACTCAGAAAACTTCACTTTTACAGAAAAAAAATATTTTATGAAATTTTAATGGCGATCTTCGTTTCAATTCGCGATGAAACTCTGATTTTAATGGAAATCGCAAATCAACCCCCCAACTTTGGCTCGCTGTAGAGGGAAAACTATAAGTCTGGGGCAAAAATTGAAGAGAGACAATCTTGTGCACAATATCGTTCTCTACAACTTTTTTCGAACATTTTTTCGATAGCACCTTCATCAACGGCGCTACCCCCCACCAAGCGCCGCGGGTCAGACTTCGCGCCCCCTCCCCCCGCGAGCGGGAGCCCCCCGAGGTCGCAAACTTAGGTGCACTATCAGGGCGCCCATGTCTACCATTCCGAATGGAAAAGTACCTGACTACTGGCCTATAAAATGCAGTCAATATTAAATAGTGCTGTTTTAATTTCCTTTGCATTGCAGTTGAGAGAGTCAATATTGCACTTTTTTAAGTATATAACATTGTCTAAACATTTCGTTCATAGGAGAACAATCTAAATGATTTGTATAAAAACAATTTTGTTATTTATTCTTAACTTAACTTTAGGTACTGATATTTTTATGAAGTTGACTAGGAATGAAGCTTTCTATTTTGTACTGGTAATTATATAATAAATGAATACCACAGCATGAAATGAACGTCTCTGTTCTAAGGTTACCATATGGAAACGGTCTAGCATACTCCTATATGAGATCATATAGGGATATGTATCACTACTTTTATTCGGGTTTGAAGGCCGTCGAACCGAATAAAAGTAGTGATACTGAAAACATCGGCCGCGAAAGCCTTAACTATTTTGTCATATAGGGATATGTATTATGTTGTACATACAAGTATCGTAGGAACCTTTTTTGGACTTTTTCAACAAGATTGATATTCTTTTCAGCTCTGGGGGAGGATATTATTGAAGCATATTCAAGATGTGGTCTCACTAATGCATTATAAAGTGTAATGATAGAGTGAAAATTTTTAAAGAATTTTGTATTTCTAATGAATCCAAGAATTTTATAATCCTTGTTTACTACGAATCTCAAGTGGCTGTTAAATTCTAGGTTAGATTTCAAATATACTCCCAGATCCTCACACTCATTTTTCCTACGAAGTTCAGCGCCTTTTATAATATGGGTATTTTTAATAAATGCATGCTTACGAGTAAAAGTTATGACTTCGCATTCATCAATGTTGAGAGTCATTTTAATTTGATCAAACCATATACACATTGAATTGGTATCATTCACAGAGTTAATTTTGGAGTCAGAGACATGAAAATTGGTATTTGAGGTCTTTGTTTCAAATAAGGTAGTACATGTTTCAGTGTTTTTGGAAATCAAACCCATAAAGGGGTGTAAAGTCGCGGGTACCAGCTAGTTTTATAAAAATTTGTTGACAATAATACTCCTCGACTTCTTTAATGAGTGGATATTGCAAATTTGTAAGAGCTGCACATAACTGAAAAATTATTGATATCTGAGATATGTAATATTGGGGAACTTTTCCCAAAATACTGAAACATTTTATCCTTCGAATAGCTCTTTCTACATGGATTCTTGCTTCTGCTAGTCTTTGTGTCTCGTATACTTGTGCCTCTGTAAACTGCGGTGTACTTAAAAATCGGGGAATGTTTAAAGTAACACCATCTGGATTTAAATCTTGAATCAAAAACCCCTTATCAGCTAATATGAGGTCACCATAGTGCATTTGCTTCAAAATTTCACAGTGCTCTACAATTTTTTTATCGGATATTGATCCTGGATATGCCTTACTAACAAAAGTAATTATACCATTTGGTGCAATACCCAGTAACACTTTCCACGTATTTCTATGCTTGTATGTACTGTATGTTAGTCTTTGACTTTCCATACTTGAAGGACTAGCGGAATATATTGCCGTACAATCCATAATGATTCTACAGTTTTTGAAGTTTAAAAATGCTGCAGGAAGACAGGCTTGATTTTGTTTTCTGGATGGTATTGTTCTCATCAGTTGATTAAAAAGACTTCATGTAAGGCATAGATCCATGTCATGGCAATGTTCGTGACTGTAGCAGAGCTGCAATTGAACCGAATAGGTAAATCTTCATGAGGTAGATTCAATCGTAATTTCATCAGAGTCAGAAGCATTTATCTATCTTTGGCAATAACCTAACATGCCATCTGGCATAATAATTTAATTCAAAACTGTCCATTGTTTCGAAGACTATCAAAAATAAAGAATTTGAAGGTATGCCTGTATACATAAGTACATGTGCATCATTATTTTGATGTGTTCATAGCTGAAACGTGTTGTGGAATTCTTGAGTTTTTCAGTTAGTTGAAGAATATCTTGTATTAGAAAGTAATTTTCTGCCTCCACAGATGCACTTGACGCTCTGTTTACACTTCTGGAACAAGAAGGTAAACTTTCTACGCTAGAAAGTGTAACATCACTTCTGTATGTGCTCGGAGGCTCCGTTTCAGATATTTTTGATGGCCCTGCTGCTTCTGAACTTATACTGGTTGCTTCCAGAGCAGAAAGAAGATTAGCTTCAACCTCTCTTGCCTTGACGGTTCGTTTACTGAAAACAAAATAATTGCTGGGTAATCACACGTTAAAAGATGAGGCCTCGTTAATCCATTACTCGCACAAGTTTAGACTTCTGAGGGTTAACGTTCGTCAAGTGGTTAACGGAAAGAACAATTCTTTTTAGAATCCAAGAATAGTAATATATTTTCTTATTCATGTGAACATACCGTTTTTCTGGAGATTCAAAGTTCAACTTTTCTCTTCACATTGAATTCAAATAAAGTTGGTCTATTTTTTCTATCCAAGTGACAACTGCAAACTAATGAATGCTTCGATGGTTCTCGATCTTGGCTCCTGCAAATTAATTTAACAATAAAATGCTTCATCTATGTATTAAGTATGGTGATCAGGTACCTTATGAGATTATTCCACTTCCTTCTCTCAGCTGTGTCTGCGGGAAACAAAAAATTTACAAATCCTCTGTTCACTGTAGTGTTTACAACCAGGAACGAAACACACAACCATGTTTACTGTTGTTCAGAAATCTTAAACAAAATGAATATATAACATTTAAAAATCTGTTTCGACACAAATTACTTGAAGATCTTTTTAATGAATTCTGAAACGTGAAATGAAAACATAATATTGATAGAAACATTCAATACATAACCTAACAAATACTTCAGAAGCCAATATAACTGAGAAATAATTACTTACGGGTCGCTGTTTGATATAAGTAGGTAGAAAATGCTCCTGCAAAAATGAAATTATAACTGAAAAGGCTTATTTGTGCCCCACAATTGTTAAACATTCGTTGAAAGAAGCTCTTATGGACAACTTTAATGCATTTTTGAATTGTTTGGAAAAGTTCGCTAAGCTCCTTCCACTCTTGACGTCACACTTAGGTAGTCCATTGATGAGCTGTTCTCGCCGCAGTGCTCATCGATGTAGTAGGAAAGTGGGGGTATGATGTGTGAAGAACAATGCCCCAACCATCGCATTGTTCAGTGCGTACCAATCCAATTGAATGTACACTCCTTTTTTTCACAACATCATACCTTGCAACGGTGTTATTGCCGCACGGGTTTAGTATGATTACATACTAGACAGGTCCGCACATACTGCATCAGGGTTATAGGGGTCTGGCATGCTTTGCACCATTTCGGAAAAGTATCGATGTATGGAAGAGTCATGTAGGTGTTGCCATGGGCATACCATCCTTCATTATTGTTCCGTGTCGCATAGAATCTATAACAATATAGACAGATTATTTGTTCTTGTCCCGTTGTCGTCTCTATGCATACATAGGCCTCCATGACACAACATAGTTCCACCGGATCCACCATGGTGTTGGATGTATTCATATGGTGGACATTACGTAAAACCAAACCACCTGCTATATCACCAGGAGGATCAACTTGAGCATCAGCCTCGACGCCCTCATCTTCCTCGTCTTCGTCGGAATCATGAAGATTGTCATTGGCTTCAACTTGTACTCCATCATCCTCCCAATCTGATTCCTCAGCATTATTAATGTCGACATCAGCCAACATGTCAAGAATAACAACTCGTTCTTCGGCCATCTCGTTGAATCTGCAGTATTATAAACTTTCGATTGCTGGATGACGTTTGGAGTCGCGATTCTGCTTTTATATGATATCAATTGTGGTAGGAACGCCCCCAACCCCCACTTCATATTCGATATTGAGATGGGGTGTGTTACGGTTAGCTTTTGCTCCCAAGAAGCAATAGGTGGTTTGTGTTGTTTATGCACTCCTATTGGTCGATATAGTTATGTGTCTATGTGCAAGTTTGTGGGTATTGTATTTTGGTTGACTAGCAAGGCAAAGAGCTTCTTTCTGATTGGATGAGTGAGAATATTGGGTTGTATAAAATTCTACTTGATTGGCGGGACTGGTAGTCTCACTCTGATTGGGTGAGTGAGGGTATGTGATAACTTTTGAATATATTTCTGGAACTCCTCACCAAATGCTCTCCTATATATAATGTGGTGAAAAAACATTCACATCATTCTTTTCACAATGTCCAGTGCTGATTCCACTACAGAGCCAAGAAGTGAACGAGATGATTTGGGGTCATCGATAGGACTCATCCGAATTGAAGAATTAGGTTCTTCAAGTGATAATGCAAACGATAAAAGTGATCTGAACTTCATCGAGTTTTTGCATTTACATTATGGTTTTCCTGAAGGATACTATCAACGGTTGGCAGAAGAGCAATCAGACATTGAATCGGAAATGAGTTCTGAAAATGAAGATATTTACAGTATATCATCTGATACTGATGACTATGATGATTATGATGCAGATACCATCAGCCTGATATTCGATGATGAAGAGATAGACTTTGATTACGAGATAGACTTTGATTACTTCATCAGCCTTTCATCTGATGATGATGAATACTACTAATCCAATTAGAATGATTAAAACAGTCCTTTTCAGGGCTATCAAACCTTAATATAAACAAAAATGAATACCTAGGGGTGTGGCGATACTTGCGGTGTACGCATATGGTTTCACTTGCATAGCTTAGGTTAGGTTACAACACGTTTGCAATAACCCAGACTTTTCTTGAGGTAATGCCTTGAAATCAATATCATTTTTATTGACACCAATATTCATATCCTCTACATTGCAATAGCAGCAGAAAATTTTTCGAGGCAGGGGGCCATCATTCACATCAGAATCTGGGTTGGATTCCTAGGCAGAATGGTGTTCATAGCAGTATTGATACTTCAATATTTCAATATCATCTTGTAGATGTTTGGGTAAGTTTTCCCAAACATTGGCAATCTCCAGCACAGGCAATTATAACTTCCTTGGGCATATTGGCAAGCATAGTTCTACCTATTTTTGTTGGGTGTCATATTTTGAATACATTTCTAATGAATATCCCATTCTCTTAATAGCCTCATGATCCATTGATGGAGTTGCATCCATTTTTTTTTTGCAAATCGATTCAGAGAGAAACTCCAGGCTCAAGTGACCACAGATAACTGTGTCGATTCTCTGTTGACGATCATAATTATACTTGATATTCACTTTCGACTTTTCCTGGAGGTAGTGATTCAATTCTAACGGTGGAGGTAAATTCCCAAAACTGTCGAAATATGAGACTTCCTCTACCACATTTTGTGTAAGCCGTCCAGTGTGTTCCTCGGCCAATAATTCCATCTAAATTGACAATAGCTGTCTCGTATTGTTTTGGACCAGAAGCGGACAATCTGTCACGCATAAAAACACCACGAAAGTGTGGAATTTTCATTTCCTTTCACCGATATCGGTGAGAGACCTCAGAGAAAGGGAATCAATTATTTTTTTGATTTCTGTGATTGCTGTGGTTTGTATGGTTTCAAATATAATCCCAATCCTTTACGATAAGGTTTGAGGTATATACCACCACCACGTTTACCTAATGCAATCGCCTCCATTTGCTCATTGTGGCGATTGGCTTCAACCAGAGCTGATCTACTTGCTTTTGCTGAATTGACAGCTCTGGTAATGCCTGCACTTGCACCCGCTAAAGTTCCAAGTGCTGACAGTCCAGCAAAAATAGGTATCGATGGCAAAGTTCCACCGATCTTGGAGATCGGAATGATTCGAGGAGTGTGATTTTTTTTCTTTCCACCAGCAGCTTTTAGGTTTTTACTCGCCGCTTGCAATGCCACTGTTATAGCTTTTTTCCTGTCATTCGTCACAAACTGAACCCCTCCAGATTTCTTCAATACATTTCGTACTCCACTGACTACCCCAGCACCGAATGCAATTTTTTTTATTTTAATTCTTCTCGATGTTTTTCTCTTATTTTTTCTCTTGTTGGAACTCTTATAGCCTATACCGAGATGTCTTTTCGCCTTCATAATATTGGTGACAAGTAGGGCGGCAGCTCTTTCTCCAATACTAGCGGCCTTCGATTTCACTCTAACCCAAGCTGCGTATTCGAGTTCTTTGTCTGCTGCGTGTCTCGCTGCGAAATCAGATGGATGTTTTGAATATTGAAAGTCGCGATTTTTACAGCTACTATCCAATTTATTCTTGCCGGGTTGGTTGCGAGCTAAACGTTCAGTCAATTTTGTACCTGGATCACAATATTGATAACCTCCAGGTATATGTAATTCAAATGGAAGTTCGTTTATTGATTCATTCACTAAACCACAACCTTTTTTATTATGACTACCAATACGTCAGTATCGTTTGATGGTACACATCCAAATGAGATGCCCACAAAATGTTTCACTTACATAGTTTCCAACCAGTGTTGCCAGAGCGATCTACTGAAATATCGCCACGAGCGGATATGAAAAGTCGCCAATTTGTCGCCACATCTTTCAAGTACATGGGAGAGTGAATATGTAAAATAAAACAATGTTTTTTAGGTAACAAACGAAAACAAACTTTATTATCCTAGAATAAATATAAAAAAATAAATAAATACGTCCCTAAATTTGGCAAAATAACAAAAATAAAACGAAGTCTATCACTCACAACAAAAAATAAATAAAAATAATATTTAAAAAAATACAAAATACAAGAAAAACAAAACATTCAGATTGATTCGCTATCGGAATCTGAACATAATTTTACATCATCTTTTGAACTTTTATATATATTGCCCATTCGTGAAAAATGTTTATCGCTAAAATTATATGTCGTACAACAGTCTTTGTTTTGTTTTAAATCCAATTTGATTCTCAATAGATCGCTTAACATGTGTGCACTCATTTTGTTTCGCTTTTTTGTTTTAAAGTCCAGCATGTTAGAAAACACTCTTTCTACATCTGCATTTCCATGTGGTATGATTAGAATAGCATTAACAATTTTAGCTATATTTGAAAATAATAATGTGCCATTAAAATTTTTAGTTTCTTCTAAATCGGTCCAAAAAGAAACCACCGATTTTTGTTCCCACATCTTTTTTTCTTCAGAAGAAAAATAATGCTGAATTTTTAAAATTTCAGAAAATGCCAAATTGTCATCGCCAATATGTTTAAATTTTTTCAAACCCATTTTTATATTTTTGACAGAATTTTCATTAAATTTATAATTGAAAATATCAGTTGGTACAACAAAATGTAAATAATCCATCCATGTTTCTTTTACGAGAAATTTTCTAACAGAGTCAGTGGCGGCTTTTTGATAGAAACTAAGACACCTAAATTTAAATTGCTGAACATCGCCGTTATCCAGGCTACCAAATAAAGCAGTTGTTTGCTCACTGAGTCCAAACTGAATTTCTTCAAGAGGTAACAAACTGTGGGGATGTTCAAAATTTAAAGTTAAAAGAGAATTGTCTGAAACTAATTCTGGTTTGATGAAATTACCGCACAACTGCCTAATAAACCGTTTACTCTCTTTACTGATAATTGGAAAAAGTACTTTTGAGGATTGAAAAAGGCTATTAAATTCATTGAAGAGTGGTGAGATGAAACGAAGAAATTCAAAGTAGGCTTTCACGAATGGATTTTGAAATTCATTGTAAATGATTTGGGCAGTGAAATTTTTATCTTCAAAACAGGTTACTTTAAATAATTCCGCTAAAACATCCCATCGCTTAAGAACTCTTTCGACGCATTTAGAAAGCGATAGCCAAAGTGTTTTTGCCGGAGCTAAGATCTTATGTTTTTCCTTTCTGAAAAAATTTTGGAATTCCTTTAAAATAGACTGACGTTTGGGAGATCGGGAAAAATATGCGTAGATATTTTGTAAGAGGGATTCAATATTTGAAGGCAGTACTTCAGAAGCTGCAGATGCTACAAGGTGAGCACTGTGACATATACAACCACTGACAACGATATTCTCGTTCTTATTGAGTAAATGGGTTTCAAAAGATTCCTTTACACCCATCATGACACTGGCATTATCAGAACAATATCCAACAATGTTTTCATATTTTAAATTGAAATGATTTACAGCTTTGTTAAACAGCAAAAATAAACCTTTGGCAGTCCCTTCATCAGCACCTATTTTTATACAATCTAAAATTTGTGTTGTTGAACCTTGGCTACCGTTAATAAATCTTACAAGTATGCACAACACCCTAGTGTTGGAGATATCTGTGCTCTCATCTACTAGAACAGAAAAAAGTTTGTTTTTCATTGTTTCTCTTAGATTGTCGCAAATAACAGGTGAGAGAACGTTTGTAACTATTGAACTACATTTTGTGCGACTTAATTCTACTTTTCCACTTGAAGAAGAATCTTTAAAAACACTTTTTGAAATATTCACAATATGTTGTACCGAATTGAAGCTGAAATTATGACTGACAATGTGTACTTTAAATCAGCAATCATAATGTCCTTTGTTATATTTTGTTGTTTAAATAGTACATTTAAAGTTTTTGTATTAGCTATTTTTTGGGAGCTTATTTTGTGTTTATTCGTATTCGCATGTTTTATTAAATCCGATTTTTTTGCTGATAGAGAAACGTAACAACATTTGCATTTAGGTTTTCCATCGCATTCCATTAACCATCCCTCAAATAATGGCTCATCCAACCATTTAACTGAAAAACTTCATTTTTTCACAATATGTGCTCTTTTGATTGGGGAGTCTCAATTTTGTCAGAACTACTGCTACTAGTATTTTTTGTTGTTTCATCTTAAAGAAAAATGTTAAAAATAAATACCAATAATATCAAATGAACTGAGCAAATAACTTACCAGTCCTAGAAGTTGACGCAAGACTAAAGTATTTGGTAATTTCACTCAAATTAACCAAGGAAATATCGGAAATTAAAATAAAATATACAAATTCAACTCAATTCACATAACATCATGCGTCACTGGCCTTACACACAAGTAGTGAAACAAAGTAAATTAGTAAATTGACAAATTTCACTATCACAATCAATAAAATAAATCAAAAACGTGCTGAACGTTGGCTAGTCGACTAAAATTGCCCAACGCGCTCCAGCCGCTATGAAAAGCATGACGGGGATTCCCCGAGATTTCGCACGCGACGGTGCCATATGTAGTTGCCGCCAGGCTCGAAACATCGTAAAAAGCAGTCATTTTGGCGACAAGTCGCCACAAATGGCAACACTGTTTTCAACTACGGTAAGATACGCATTGTGAAACAGAAAGAAACATTCGCCGTAGACAACCTAGATGACAAAATTTGGGTGTGGTTTGAATGGGCAGATATTGGTGAGAAACGGTCCATTACTTCCATCATCAGTTCGCGGTCTCATTATAGGACTTTCAAATTGTGGAAAGACTAATGCCATGATATCACTTCTGACACATACACAAGGATTGCGATTCACAAACGTATATCTCTATTCAAAGTCACTCAATCAACCTAAATATCAGTTCCTACGAAATGTACTGGAGCCAATAAAAGGGTTAGGTTTTTATACGTTTAGTAATAACGCTAGTATAGTGGAACCTTCAGATGCAAAACCGAATTCTGTTTTCATTTTCGACGATGTGATATGTGAAAAACAGAATATTGTACGATCGTATTTTTGCATGGGACGCCATAAAGATGTCGACTGCTTTTACCTGGCGCAGACTTATTCACGTGTACCCAAACAAGTAGTTCGTGATAACGCCAATTTTATTGTGATGTTCAAGCAGGATGAAACAAATTGACACCATATTTATTCAGATCATGTGTCACCCGACGTGACTTTCAAGCAATTTCAATTGATGTGTGTTAAATGCTGGGAAGATCAATATGGATATCTGGTCATTGACGAGGATAGAAAAATACATGAAGGTAGATATCGCAAAGGATTCGATAGTTTCAAATATCCATGATATATCTATTTTGTTTTTAATCTATCATCGATTAGTGTAGAGATCACTTCGCTGAACTCACTTGTAAAAACAATATGAAGTCAAAACATGAATTTGTCACCGACATTAAAAACAGTGAAATAAATTTCGAAAGTCAACTGTTGAGACAACAGCTAAATGAATATACTTCTTGATTTCGGTGAATCTATTTCGGCTGTTCGCATTCGAAACAAATGGAATACCTACATCTTCGTCCAAATTCCAATAAAGACGTTCTCGAGGTAGTCTGTGATAGCCAGTGAAGAGGTGGAATCTAATGAAAATCTTCATTTCGTCATCAGTGACGTTGAATTTATGGTCGTTTTTGGATCTTGCGTAAATATAACTTTGGCTTACGATATGCTCCAGAACTTCTTCATCGAATAATTTTTCGAAAATTTGCACAGCATTCAGTTTCGACAATTCATCTCGTACCCTATCCAATCGGATTTCGGCTCCACTAGTGCCTTCAATGTTCATATTCACGGGTTTTCGGGTCCACTTAGACATTCCAGTCTTCTGCCTCTTCGCAGATTAATGTCTTTTTGCAGATTTATGTCTTTTTGCAGATTTCTGCAATAAATCGGTCAGAGGAATGTTATCTTCTTCATCCCACTTTTCTTCATTTTCAAAGACATAATCATCTTCTGCTACATTCATTTCTCCTGGAACATCAGTTGGCATATTTAAATTGGAAGTTGATAATAAGTTATATTCGGACTCAGACACAGACTGCGAGTTGGATTTCGAAGAGCAATGCGCAGAAGAAAATTAAAAATCTGTAGACGAGGGCGGGCGTGCACTGCGGAAGCGCAAGGAAAAAACACCTAGTCCAGTAAATGAGTACAAAAATAACAAAAGACCCAAGAAAACGAGAAAGTAGTTTATTCTTTTTTCATTATTTGAAATCTTTTTTACATAGTCTTCTCAATTGTTTTAAATTATTTTTTTATTCATTGTATATGATACTGATATGTACCTATGTTCTTCACTTTACCAATATTTGAATATAATCATGTATCTCTGAGAATTTTTATATCAGTTCGAGGGTATACTTGAGAGAATAAATACTATGAGAATTTGTCAATTGAACGTAAGATCGTTACTTGGACATTTCAACGATTTTTCGAGTTTTTTCTCAGCGGAGAATTATGATGTTATCACAGTTTGTGAAACTTGGCTGACTGGCGGCGTACCTGATGATGCGGTACACATGAATGGTTATAATTTCGTGAGACACGACCAAAAAAATCTGGTTAGAGGGGGAAGAGGAGTGGAAATGTATATAAAAAAGGGTTTAACTTACAAAATCTTGCCCATAGATCATGAATTCGAAGATATCTGGATTAGCATTAAATTCGAGAAACGAAAGATAATTGTAGGATGCATTTATAAAGCACCTGACTTCAATACAAACACGTTTTTAGGTGATTTTGAAAATACTCTCATTGACTTATTGCCGTCTTGTGATCATCTAATGTGTCTGGGTGATTCCAATATAGATCTTTTGGATCCTAATCTTGCAGCAGCTGAGAACCTTTTGAATATTTTAGATACGACTGGACTGAAACAAATAATCAACTCCGCCACTAGGATAACCAACACCAGCGCTTCGCTTATTGATTTCATCATTATTCCACAGAATATTTCGGAAGCAGAAAGTGGTACAGTATTGCAAATTTCGATTTCGAAAGAGGCCGCTCACAGACAAAACTGAAACGCTAAAGAAACTTAAAAAATATAGATATTGAGGTTTTGTATGATCACTTACGTTCTATTCCATGGCATAATATGTATGATCTAGTTCAAATTAATGATAAAGTAACTTTTTTAATGATAATATAACAACGCTGCTCGACCTGCATGCACCACTTACATTGTGCGCATTTAAGAAACCTAATCAACCATGGATTACACAAGATATTAAAATGTTAATCAAATTGAAATATAAAGCCTTACAAAAGTATAAACGTTCAAAAAATTCAGTTCATTTTCAGGAATACAAAGAATTAAAACATTTCTTGACAACTTCGATACGAAATGAAAAAAAAACATAACTCAATGATGTAAGTATTGGAAGGAATATTTGGGATAAAATGAAAAGGTTGAATGTTCACAATAAACGTAAAGCTACAGAAATTCCGGGAAAATTACGAAATGTAAACCAAATTAACAAGCATTTTCTCCACTCAATTTCACAAAACAGCGGTTCTCGAGTTGATATCGGCTTTTATCAGGGTATCAAAGAAGATGTGAGTTCTTATATGGATTTAAGAGAAGTAACTAAGCACGAGGTGGCTAATCACATGCTTTCAGTTAAATCACGCGCAGTAGGTTCTGACGGACTACACATAAATTTTTTACTGATGTGCTCTCCATTCATCTTGAAATGTATATGTCATTTAATCAATTTCTAAAATTGTTGTTGTTGTTGTAAAATTGTTCGAAAATTGTTCGTTCCGTTAACCAGCTGACGAACGTCAACCCTCAGAAGTCGAAACTTGTGCGAGCAATGGATCAACGAGGCCTTACCTTTTAACGTGCGATTACCCAGCACGGTGGCCCGGCGAGGATTCGAACCCCGGCCTTCCGCTTGATAGGCAGATATGCTAACCACTACACTACCGAGACTGCTTTGAAAATTCTGTATTTCCGAAACAGTGGAAACTAGCAAACGTTATACCTCTTTCAAAAATTGAATTACCTCTCTCTTATAACGATTTAAGGCCTGTCAGTATATTACCCGTTTTATCTAAGATGATAGAATATATTGCGAAGAAACAACTAGTGGACCACCTCCTAGTAAATAATATCCTGCCCTGTGAACAATCGGGATTCAGAAGTGGTTACAGTTGTACAACAGCTCTATTGGATCTCACAGACCAAATTATTTCCTCAGTGAAAACATGTGTACTGTCTCAGTAGCGCTCGATTACTCTAAGGCTTTCGATACGATTGATCATGCCATTTTAATGCAAATTTTAAAATTCATAGGTTGCTCGCAAATGTTGTTGCATTCATAGCAAACTACCTCAGTTCCAGACAACAAAGAGTGGTTCTGAATGAAATATGTGGTGATTCGATGTTTATCACCAGTGGAGTACCCCAAGGGTCTATCGTGGGTCCTATTCTGTTCATCATATACACAGCTTTTCTCCCATTGCACATAAAATACTGTAGAAACCAAAGATATGCAGATGATACCCAAATCATATACTCATTCGATCCCTTGAGAATTGTTGAAAGTTGTGAAAAACTAAACGAAAACCTCAGTACTCTCACCAAAATATCAGATCAACACTTCCTCACACTGAACCCAAACAAATCAGCTTTCATGTTTTTTTGCAAACCGAATTGCAGAGAACAACTAATTTAACAGCTGAATATTAATATCGATGGCATAACATAACCTCTATAGGAAGAATTAAAAGTACTAGGTCTCACAATCGATACGAATTTGAGATTCGAAACACACATCAGAAACTGTATTAAAAAATCAATCATAGGTTTGAAATCGTTATATAATTCGAGACACTTGCTCAATTGCGATTTGAAAAAAAATCTATGTGACTCACTCATCTTATCAATATTCAACCATGCCGATATCGTATATGGTAACTGTTTGACTTCTATGGCATACGAAGAAGGAACCCCATCACTCATAAACTGAAGGCAGCAAAATGGATCAATATGAAAAAAAGACGCCTGCTTCACAGTGCCACATTATTTCATAAAATAATTAAGAATAAAAGTTCATCATATCTATAAGTATAGGAAAATCAAATTCCGAACTGATGTTCATAATTTGAATGTCAGATTCAAGGGCAACCTATCATAACCACCACATAAATCGAAATATTTCTAACGGTCCTTCTCTTATAACATAGTTTAAGTTTACAATTCGTTAGAATCCCATCTCAGAGGTCTGCCAGTCACTAGGTTTCCGAAAGAATATAAAATGTTTCTACTGAACTCATATTAGGAACAATATAATGCTCATTGTTAGAGCCAACAAATATATTGTGGATGTATGTATATGTAGAAGGTTTCTGCTGAACTCTCGATTTATTTTTTAGTTATGATCCAGCTTATAGATATATTGTGATTAGTGTATACATTATGAATGATCATGTTTGTGAATGCTTTTTCATTATTAGGTTTACATGTATCATTGTGTTCGACCTAATTATATCACCCCTATTCCCATGAACCTGCTGATTTTGCAGAGTCAGCTTCCCGGATTCTAGGAATCACCTGATGCACAGCAACTCTTGGCGCGTCTCGTGAGAATTCCACACAGTAGTCAGTAGTTGATCTTGTTAGCGTAAACACGCATTTCAGTAATACATGTATTTTTGAACGAAAATAAAATTTTTAAAAACAGACTTTGAGAATCGAAGAATATTTTTGGCGCAGTCAGTAGGATATTCGGGATTGTGCGTATCGAACGGGCAGTTTTCGTTTTAACGATTAACCGAATATTGATCAATTTGGTGATTCGTCTGGTGGAGTTGTTGGTGACGGAGCGGCCCAAATCCTTGGACACCCATCCAATCGAGGACCGGAACAGACCCCATTGAAACGAATTTGCCGAGATTTGGAACAGCATTGTCCAGATCTGCAAGGAAGGCGTACTGGAGAAGACATTCATCGCAGATCCAGGCGGCCCCCTTATAGAAGATTAAGGAGATGCTCAAAGTCACGTTCATTCTTATGTAAGTGAAATCGTTAAATGTCTGTCGAAGATTTATCTAATTTACTTGACGATTTGAATATATCTAGGTCTTCAACTGACTCGCAAACCGAACAAATTGAAATTAATCCGAATCCACTAATAGTCAATAATCAATTACATTCAAATACAATAGATCAACCTAATCAAGAACCAATCACAATGACTCAACAATTCAAAGCTGAATATTTGAATTGTATTCCTGAATTCGATGGTAATCCAAACGAATTGAGTAGATATCTTTCCGTATGCGAATCACTTCTCAATACTTTTTATGATCAAACGAATCCAAATAACTTTCAAAATATTTATTTGCTGAATTCGATCATATCGAAACTGGAAGGAAATGCTCGATTAGTAATCAATATCCAAAATGTAAGTAGTTGGGCAGACCTAAAAATCATTTTGACAAGGAATTTTGCTGATCAACGAGACGAATCCTGCTTAAATAGAGATCTTGTTATGTTGAAACAGCTTCCTAACGAAAAACCACAGCAATTCTATGACCGCTGCCTTAACATTCTGAATCTTTTATGTAGTTATGTGATTTTACATGAAGCAACAGCTGAAGCGAAAAATCTGAAAAAGAATTTATACCAAAATTTAGCTCTTAAAACATTTTTATCCGGAATAAGAGAACCTTTAGGGACCACAATCCGGTGCATGAAACCAACTTCACTTAGCGAGGCATTGCAATATGTTATAGAGGAAGACAATGTTCAATATTTCCAAAACAATTCGAATAGGAATACCATGAAAGCACCTCAAACCCCGTTTAGGTAAAATCCACAAAACAGGGTACACAGCAATCCTCAACAAAATCAATTTCGTCCCCAAAATCCATTTTCATTTAATAATCAAATCCCAAATAATTATTTCCGATCACAATCCACCTTTCCGTCTCAACCCATACCAATTCAGCCAAGACCGAATCAAGTACAACGTTTCCCAACCAATTCTCAAGTTTTCAAACGACCATTTCAAAATCAGAATGCATTCAAACCGAATCCAAATAGGACCTTTCCCAAACCAACTCCAATGAGTGTTTATACGAGGAACACTTCAAGTAACCCCAATCAAGGCTTTTCCTCGCCACACCAAATTCAACCACAGAGAAATTTCATCTCTGAAGAACTATTCAATACTGAATTGAACGAAGTTCATGACAGTGATGAAAATTTTGATCATTTCAATGAATTCGATCAGTCTGAAAATAATTATTACCAATATCCAGATGAACATTCGATTGATTATGAAAACGTCGATAATTCAGCTCAATACCCTGAAGAAAATTTTCAAATAGGATCACACCAGAAAACCCAACATAAAACCCCAGATTATTTCATTCAACAAACTAATTTTTCCAGAATTCAAACTAAAATTTTTAATCGATTCCGGATCAACCAAATCTTTTATTGATCCGGTAATAGCTAATAAATATTTTTCCAAATCAATTAAAAGCGATCCATTTATTGTATCCACAGTTTTCCAGAAATCTGCTCATAAATACAGTGCCATGATACCCGTTTCAAAGATATTCAGATTACCAGAAAATGAATTCCTGAAATTTTACTTGTTCAAATTCCATAATGTTTTCGATGGTCTAATCGGTTTAGATAGTCTGAAAATTTTACAAGCGAATCTGAATTTTGAGACTGGTCATCTTATCACTCCATATGCAAAAATAAAATTGCTCTTTCATAAAACAAAAGGTGACCTTAACCTAGTGACAATTGCTCCCAGAAGCGAACAAGTTATAAAAATCAAAACATCGATTTCCAAAGGCAGTCTGAAAATTTTACAAGCGAATCTGAATTTTGAGACTGGTCATCTTATCACTCCATATGCAAAAATAAAATTGCTCTTTCATAAAACAAAAGGTGACCATAACCTAGTGACAATTGCTCCCAGAAGCGAACAAGTTATAAAAATTAAAACATCGATTTCCAAAGGCGAAATAATAATACCCCATCAAAAATTCCACAACTGTGAGATACCAGAATGCCTCACTATTTCAAAAAATAACGAAGCTTTCAACAACTATTTTAAACAACACTACAGAACCCATAACTCTCGATTTTTCGGAACCAATATTAGTTGAGAGGTTCGATAGGAAATCAACGGAAGAAATTGATTTCAATAATTTTGACGATTCTCCAAAACATTTTTTGGATGTCTCACAAATCAGAACCGATCACCTGAATGCCGAAGAAAAAACCAATATTATTGATCTGTGTATGAAATACTCAGATATCTTCTACCAAGAAGATACGCCCCTGACATTCACTAGTAAGGTGAAACATCGAATACGAACTACTGATGAATCACCTGTTTACTCGAAATCATATCGTTATCCTTTCATCCACAAAAAGGAAGTGGAAAATCAAATATCCAAAATGCTGGATTCTAAAATTATCAGACCCAGCAACTCACCTTGGTCCTCTCCAATTTGGATAATCCCAAAAAAGGCCGATGCCTCTGGCAGGCAGAAATGGCGAGTAGTTGTGGATTACCGAAAGTTGAATGAAAAGACTATCGATGATAGGTATCCGCTACCAAACATCAATGAATTATTGGACAAGCTAGGAAGGTGCCAATATTTCACCACCCTAGACTTGGCGAGAGGATTTCATCAGATAGAGATGGATGAGAAGGATATTGAAAAAACAGCATTCAGTACTGAAAATGGGCACTACGAGTACCTGAGGATGCCGTTCGGGCTGAAGTACGCTCCAGCATCGTTCCAAAGGGTGATGGACAACATCCTCAGAGGTATACAGAATGAAAAGTGTCTCGTCTACTTAGACGACATCATTATTCTTTCAACTTCATTACAGGAACATCTAGAACGACTCGAATGTGTATTTCAACGACTCAGAGAATCGAACTTCAAAATTCAGCTCGACAAATCCGAGTTTCTGAGAAGGGAAGTCGCCTATTTGGGGCACATTGTCACCCCTGATGGCGTAAAACCTAACCCAGACAAAATTAAAGCTATAAAAAATTTTCCGTTGCCAAATACTACCAAACAAATCAAGGGATTTTTCGGATTATTGGGTTATTACCGAAAATTCATTAAAAACTTCTCGCATATCACCAAACCACTCACTAAGTGCCTGAAAAAGGGTGCAAAAATAGTACATGATAACGAGTTTATAACCTGTTTCGAAACATGCAAAAATCTTCTCATCATTGAGCCGATATTGCAGTACCCCAATTTCGAAAAAACATGATGCTAGTAATGTTGCCCTAGGCGCGGTGCTGTCCCAAGGCCCTATCGGAAAAGACCTTCCGATAGCTTTTGCGTCTCGAACGTTAAACGATTCCGAACAGAACTATTCTGTCATAGAAAAAGAGCTGTTGGCGATCGTATGGGCCACCAAATATTTTAGGCCCTATTCATTCGGCAGAAGGTTTAACGTGATCACCGATCACAAACCCCTGGAGTGGTTGTTCTCCCTCAAGGACCCGAATTCCAAATTACTACGCTGGCGTATCAAATTAGAGGAATATGATTACACGATCATATATAAAAAGGGCAAACTTAACACCAATGCGGACGCTCTTTCTCGCGTAGAAATACACACAAAAGAAACCAATAACAACCCTGACGAAATAGATCGAATATTGATTGAAATGTCTGATAAACCGATTCCCGATAACAATGATATTGATATTGACCAAGTTATCAGAGAGTTTACTAAAAACCTACCACAAAATCGCGATATTGATGATATATCAATGCAAGTTCAAACCGGCAATGACGACACAGGTGTCAGTGAAATCCAACAGGATGAACCGATAGCCGAGGATGGAATTGACGAAGATGTCACCGTCCACTAAAATGCCGAGCAAAATCCCACTGTTAACATCCCAATTGTGGATTATGCGGTGAATTTGGCACAAAACCAAATTATCATCAGTTCAGTATTGCATTCCCCAGCAAAACCAAAATTGTCGATTCTTTTTGAGAAAAAGAAAAGAATAACCGTTCAATTGTCCCAAAATAACTTCGAACAAGATGTGGTGAACTTTATAAAGGGTTATGTATCCCCAGATATTCAATACCATCTATATTTCGAGAATCCCGGTATATATGAACTTCTTTCAGCAGCAGTGCAAAGAAATTTCGTATGGCCATCAATCAAATTTAAAAAATGCAATAAGAAATTAATCCATATAACCGATGAAGACGATATTAAGGAAACAATCAAAAACTATCATGAGGGCAAATCAAATCATCGCGGAATCGATGAAACTCTATCAAGAATAAAAGAAAAATATTATTGGCCGTTCATGAAGAATGCTATCCAAACATATATCAATGATTGCGAAATCTGTCAACAGAGTAAGTATGAGAGAAATCCTGTTAATATAAAAATGAATGTAACTCCTACTGCAACCAAACCATTTGAAATTATCCACGTCGATACTTTCACTATCGAAAATACCAAATTCACAACCATTGTAGATAGCTTTTCTAAATATGCCCAGGCCTACCTACTGAGCACCCCATCCGGAACAGAAATAGTCAATAACCTTCTACAATTCTTTTCCCATCACGGCATTCCCAAACAAATTGTCACAGATGGTGGCACAGAATTCAAAAACTCAGTTGTTTCGGAACTCCTGACCCTCCATAAGATAGACATTCATTTCTGTTCACCTTACCACCCACAGTCTAATGGAGTAGTTGAGAGATTCCACTCAACATTGATTGAACACATTCGTCTTCTCAATACAAGAGGTTTCCTTAAGACTCCTATAAAATTGAAAATGCCATATGCTATCTTAGCCTATAACCATTCGATACATTCAATTACAAAATTCACACCGATCGATATAGTCAACGGACATGTAACTGATAATGATCCCTTCAATATCGAAATCGATAAAATCCTAATCATTGACTATATCACCGATCATCGTGAAAAATCAAAAATTCTTTATGAAAAAATCATTTCCGACCTGATGCAAAAGAAACAGAAAATTATCGAGAAACGAAATGAGAAACGTGATGATCCGGAAATATTCAAACCGAAACAAAAGGCATTCGTTAAAAAATATATTCGCAAGAAAACTGCTAACAAGTTCGGTAAATCTACAACGTTGAAAACAGTTAATAAAGATAACAAGACCGTATCAACTGACACTCAGGATAAATTATACATGGATAACCTGAGACGACCTTTGAAGCAGACGTTCACATTCGAGAAATAAACTTGACCTATCTATTGTTTCAGATTTCCGGGAACTTCGGACTCCAAGGAAAAATAACGCTTCGGAATTTAAGTAATAATCCAGGTTTGACCCCATTAAAATTGGGAACCGCAAAAGTTGAGGAAACATTCCACTCATTAAATTTTTTTTATGACCTAAAACCAATCATTATCGAAATGAATAAATTGCATATTCAATATATCAATTTGAAATATTCAATAACCAAAGAGAAAGACTCCTCGAACGACACATTGAACTACTTAAAAATACTATCATTCACGGAGGAAAAGGTAGAAAACAAACTAGTTGAAATTAGGATTCGGATTGGGATCGATATTCAAATCAATAACAGGAAATTTAGATTCAACGGACGGGGAACGCTATGAAAAAGTTATTCAAGAACTGCAAGCCAATCAGCACAATATTGCCTCTGCTATTGAAAAGCAGAATTCATTATCTCTCGCTCTGATCAATAAATTCAATACTGCTAGTCAGCAGATAAGTCATAATGAAGGTTTACTGGAATCGAAAATCAATCAAATATCTCATTTAGTGAACCGGCAGACACGAACGGAAAGATCTATACTCATTAATGATATTTTCAATCAAATTATCAATCTATATGAAATAATTAATTCGATTCTTCAGGATGTCGAAAATTCAGTTGCATTTGCAAAATTGAGAATGATGCATCCTAGCATCATGAAAACAACAGATTTGTATTTTGAACTCAATAAATTGCAAAAACAATTTGGGAAAAATCGATTACCTATCGAAATTAATCTTGAAAATACACTGATGTATGAAAGGCTCATAGAAGTTGATTGCTATTCATCGAATGATAAAATAACTTATATTCTTCCTATTCCAATAACGTATCCAACTGGTTTTGAATATTTTCACCTTTTTTCTATACCCATTATGGTAGGGAGTCAGTTCAAGACAATAATTCCTCAAAACAAATTTTTGGCAAAAAACTATTTTTACTATACATTCATGAGCGATCGCTGCACGGAAATCATGCCACAACGGTTCATCTGCAAATCATCAACACTTCAAGAAATCCAGAAAGAGAACCCCTGTGAAATTCAACTCTTGAACTTGTTGAAGACCTCCACCTGCCAACAAATTCGAATCACAGTGACCAAACCAATCTTCAAGCGATTGGACACAACCGATCAATGGATTGGACTCTTACCATCTAACGAAACTATCAAGTTGCAGTGCCAACAACAAGAAGAAGTCATCAAATTGATTGGGACACACCTAATCGATATTCCTGTGGGGTGTCGAATTTCCATCGACCAACAAACCATTGTCAATGATGAGCAGACCGCCAGCTTCAGTCAACCTATCCTTTTTCCGGACATAGATACTGAATTCCAAAAATCTCCGGACTCGAGTCCAAACCTACAACTAGAACATATTCAACTGGACGAGCTACAAAACATCCGAAATCAGCTGATAGACAACCAACCCAAATTGAGTTCCCAGTTCGGGATTTCCAATACTCCAAGCATATGGACAATTATCATTTATGGCTTATCAATAATTGGTGCAGTATACATGATATACATAAAATGTATTCCAAGATGGCGTGCCCGAAGACCGACCGAGAACCAGCAAGAAGATATCGATCTTCGAACCGTTCAACTCCCTCGTTGACTCTCAGGACTTGAAACTTTGGGGGGAGGAATTATATCACCCCTATTCCCATAAACCTGCTGACTTTGCAGAGTCAGCTTCCCGGATTCTAGGAATCACCTGATGCACAGCAACTCTTGGCGCGTCTCGTGAGAATTCCACACAGTAGTCAGTAGTTGATCTTGTTAGCGTAAACACGC
Organism: Zygogramma bicolorata; assembly: GCA_032362365.1. NCBI lineage: Eukaryota > Metazoa > Arthropoda > Insecta > Coleoptera > Chrysomelidae > Zygogramma > Zygogramma bicolorata. The sequence continues at coordinate 30,365 of JAVJAQ010003878.1, forward strand.
ATTTTAGTAATACATGTATTTTTGAACGAAAATTAAATTTTTAAAAACAGACTTTGAGAATCGAAGAACATTTTTACCTACTACATTTTTGGGGTTAAGTGGAAGAACAGCGTGCAAATCTAGGTTGGCACAGCTGATTTTCGCCGTTTTATCACTGTATAAAGAGTATTATTATTATTATATTAGTAACCAAGTCATCATCGTCAAATTTCATCAGTTTGGTAATCCACTTCTGGTGGAATTATGACTAAATCGATTTCCGATTGGTTGGACCTCACATATTTAATTACATCAACGAAAGCTGCTAGTGTCTGTCCCAAATCTCTTTCCATAGAATGAAGACAGAAATGTCAAACAAATGTCTTTGAATTCCATTGTCGAAAGATTGCTCTGAAAAATAACGAGTTACTGTCATACATTGCCATTGTCCATTGTTCTCAACCAAGTACAGATAAGTTTGCAACAATATAATGACAATATGAAACAATTCAATGATGATTTCATGTTTTCAAAGAATTTTGACTGAAAAATAAAATGATGTGGAAATCACAACTGTTTTTCATTTTTTGAGATTGAAACACGCCAACCTTCACTTGGTATTCAATCAGAAGTAGAATTCTTTATATATCTTACCAGTCAGTAATTCGTTTGTCGAATCCCACCGAAATCACGGCAACTCCAAATACGCGTAAGTGGTTGCCTATCCCATATACAATTATAACCCGTTGCATTATGAAATTCGTTACGATTCAGATTTTCAAGCAATGGAAACCCATTATTTTTAAATCATACATGAATGTTTATGCTTTGGCATTTGCTTTTGACATTTGTCAAAATCAGTGGATTTTTAATTTTCATAGAAAATAGTTATATTTCTATAATTATATCATCAGATGATATTAGCAATATATAAGGATTACCTCCTTCAATCATGACACAGAAACTAGTTGAAAAAATTCGACGAGCGTCGAGTGCAAAATATATCAGTTTGGTGTCAGGGTAATTGATCTCTAGAAAAAGTTTCAATTCTTATACCAGAGGTTGCAATCTCATCGTTTATTACTTTTATTCTGATCAATACAAATAATATAATATACTATTATGAGAGGCAGGACACGTGACTGGAGCAATGAATAGTAAAATACTGTTGAAACAATTCTTTTATTAGCAGATTTCAGTAAGTAAGTGAATGTTGAACTCATTGCTTAGGAAGGTGTTCCTCGAGGCATACAATTTCCACAAATTCAAGAAGAGCACCAACTCCTACCTTCTATTCATTGGTTCTCACGATGTTCTCTGAACATTACAGGATTTTCCTTTAAACAAATCAATGTGATTTTTATCACGTCTTTATTGTTGATGGAATATTGTCCAATATTTTTGAATATTGGTGCCTGGTGATGTTTAGGTGTTCCTGGCATTATATTTTTTCCTGCGGGGAAATAATTGATAACCTACTAGTAATTTGAAAGTCATGTATATTCATTGAGGATCAATATAGGCATTCGTAGTATATAGCACTGGCGTTTTCTTTTGAAAATCATCTAAACCAACCGAAATTTCTCGAATTTTGACACAGGTTATGGACAGCAAAAAAGTCCTATTTTTTGTATTATAAAGTGGACGTCAGACATACAATGACCGACAGTGAAGTTAAAAATCTGCAATCACTCAAGAAAATTTTGGATTTAATATCTGATCACAGATAAAATCAATTAATATGCAGTTTGCCTGTGAGATTTTCACATATTCGGTTTACTAAACCGCGACACGTGTTTCGCTATACAATAGCTTGAACTGCTTGAAGAAGCTACATGCTATGCTACATGGTATTCTCTCACAACTCACAAGGCACTTGAAACCAAAATGCAAATATAAAAATGCCACAATGCAAATATAATAAGTTCAAATCAGGACCTATAATGTGAAAGGCGAAACTTCTTTTTCTGTTGTTGTATTTGGCTTCGGATTCGTCTGGGCCTCAGATGATGGGGATGTTCATGCCTTCTTATCATTTCTTTAACATATTCACCTGAAGGATATGAAGAAGTATCACCTTCAATGAAATTCTTTTTTGACAGTATGCTTTACCGGTGTGGTCCAATTTTGTTTTTCTAGAAATTCAGAAAAAATACACATTAAATATAATGTCATTTTGAGCAGAGTAAATTTTCAAATATCTGCATCTCCTTAGTGAGAAAAAGGAAATAGTCAAAAAAAGGAATAGTCTGAATTGCATATTTTTAGTTTGTAGATGCAAATTTTCTAATAAAATTTTCCGGTTGAGAAATAAAGCACCCACTGCAACCAAATAAAGATTTAGGTAATTTGATCCATGATCCAGTTGAATGTCCAAGAATATGATGTGACACAATGGAAGTAAAGGATATCTTTGAATTTACATTGAGTGACATTCGAGGAAAAAAGTTAACAATTTTGTGATATAATAATTAAAAATGTATTTTTTCATTACCATGGGAACATGAAAAATTATCAAATAAAAATGCTACTTATAGAATGGACTCCTCAAGTTGACATATGTTCCATTATCCAAAATTTGTTGAATAGGTCAAACCATATTTTATATGTAAATGTATAAGTTGTGGATTATTCATCAGAAGTTACTAGAAACGTGTGAAATGAAGAATTTGTGGTGTCATGAGTCATGTATTATTTTTACACCTGTATTATGTACGAATGTATGGCGCCTGTCTGAACTCTGCTCCCCCTATGCTAACTTCTGAACCATCTGGTTTCTCAATGAAATTTGGAGAGCTTGAATAGGAGATGAAAAAATGACAGCTGAAAGTTTCAAAATGGCCTCCGAGCGACATCTCCATTATTTCTTTATATGGAACAGCCCATAAAAAATGATCGTGCTATTATAAGTTTGTCTCTCTCACAACTCAACAAAATGAATAAATCTGTTTAGAGAAATCCAAGTAAAAGCATATGGTCAAGGTTTATTCATACGATCCATGGATTATATTTGCACTTACTTGTTTTGTTTGAATTGTTAGAAATACACAATTTGATTTGCGGAATAGTCCTTCTTTTCAGTTCTGGACATTTCTCAATAGTATTTATGATCTCAGATGTTGTTTTAGTGCAGGAGCATTTGTAAATATAAAAAGTCCGTGGGATTTTGAATGAAGCAAGTGTAATATTGGTGGCAATCGATAGGTAATGAGCTATAGAATCGTGTACTACCGGGTGTTTTGCCTCAAAGTCTGACCGAGCGGGTGTATGACGTCATACTTCAAAGATGGCTGCCAACGCCGACATTCGACCCTTTCTAGCGCTCTAACTTTTTTATGCCTAATATTACGAAGATTTAGTAGGGGAAATTTTTTATTCATAATAAGACAAGGAACATAAAATGTAATATACAAATTCTCATTCTCCTACTGTTTATAAAATATATGCATCCTAATTAGACATAAATTAAAATCAGTACATTTTTTGGGTTATAAACTCAAAAAAATTTAAATACTTGAAAAATACAACAAAACCCTCATTATCATTGCACAATTTACTATGTGAGGAAATATATGATATGTTAACATGATAATTTTGACTTATGAGTCATCATCTGAGCAGTCCGACAGTTGCATTCGAATGTCATTTTCATTGTTATCACATTGATCTTCCTGTCCACTACATTTGCACAGCTCTGTACATCTAAGTGATTGAGTCCGGCATTTACAATTGACAGCACATCGTCCTTTATCACAACCGCAACGTACCAATTGTAAAATAACTTCTGGGGCGCATGGAATATCAGTCATAATAGGAAAATATTCATTTTCCCTCTTTTCCCATCCAAAATTGGACGGGTCAGGGAGATCTGGGTGTGGAAGGTTAGCCCGTCGCCACTCCATCACTTGATAGTGAGTTCTCAAGATGTGTTGGTGTAAAACTGGCCTTGTTGGCGGCAAGTTTTCACTTTGAATATCTTTTTTGGTGAATAGCCACCACCGGAGTTTACCGATGTCTGAAAATTGTTTGCCTTGGAAATACACGCGGCAAATGAACTTTTCTATCAATTTTTCATCTTCAGGTGTAAACATTTCTGGGCATCCTAATCTTCCGAGTGCCTGTAGAATATGTTCTTCCAAAGATTCGAAAACTTTCCAGAAAGATTGTTTGCCTTTATTCTTCAAACAACCTGTTGTATCACACCCAGAGAGTGCATGCAGTCCTAATAATGCGTAAACTTGCTTGGGATTCAGGGAAGAGTATACACGATTGAGTTCTATTGACCTCCTATTAGCTCCAGTCCCGGTTACAAATACACAGTTTAGTGGGAGCGACTGTGACCACCACAATAACAGAACAAACACGTCTGTATCTGGTGAAAATATGTGTAAAGCAGAAGCACGGACCGTTACATTTAAACAATGTAAAATGATTTTTGTGTCAGCTTCCTCGTGACTACTTGCAAGTTGTGAAACATCAGTTCCAAGCGAAGATTTTGCCTCGTTCCTCCAACTAACAACTATATTCTTCTCAATTTCTTGTGCATGTACAAGTGCTTTCTGAGCGAAGTAAGCTGTCAACTCATCTTTAGTCCTTTGATGAGACAGTAAAGATTTCAAAGTTACTTTCCTTATATTTGTAGAGTCTGTGATTTTATATTGAACAGGCCGTACTCGACCAGCCCTCTTCTTTCTTATCGAATTCTTCAGTGACATTTCGACGTACGTGTCAAATACTAGGTGAGTTTCGTCGTATTTCGTCAGATAGCGATCAATCTTCTTGATGAACTCCTTTGAAAGATCCAAACACGTCTTGACACTCGCATCTTTTTGCAGACCTTGCACCTCTGCCATGCCATCAATAACTGCTACAGAATGTTGTGTGGAATTGGATTGGTTTGACTGAGTTGCTGCTTTATTGGATGAAGATGAAGTTTGTTGAGTCATATCGTCAGAGTTCGATGTTACCAGGCCCTCGAGAATTTTCATCAAGTTGCTTTTGTTGAAAGTGAAAATCATTGATCCGTCTAAATTAAACATTGATCGGGGAACAGCAGAAAACTCATAATCACTGAGACATTGCTGCAAATCGATGTCTGGTCGACTTCTTGAAACAATTAGCAATCTAGTGAAAAGAGAACGATCTGCCTTTAACTGTATTACACTATCCGAAACTTTCGTCGATACAACTTTGTTGGCCTTACTACACAAATAAAGATTAGCTTTTGTCATTGGTGCCCATAGATTAGATGTATCTGATTCTATCCTTTCTTGTTTGAAAATGCTGTACATCTGAAGTCCTTTCTCAGACATTCTCGTTGTGTCGTTCTGGATACTTTCTGTGAAAACCACCTTTGTGCAGATATTAATTAGTTCTTTTCCTTCATAAGTTACAGGATTTGTCATTGCCATGATACAGTCATAAATCATTTGAGCATCTTTATGTTGGCGAGACGCTCCGCCTGCTGTGAGATGATGGTGTTTCGACCTTTTCAACATCTCTTTAGCTCCTGTTGCTATTTTACAAAGTTCTGGAGAAGCTAAGAAAAAACGTGTTAAAGCAGGTTTTCTTTGAGTGATATTAACCACTCCTCCAAGTACTTTCATTGCTCTGTTTTCTTGTTCGAGGGCTTCATCTGTTCCTAATGAACAAAAAGGTATCTTCGTTTTGTTGACAACCCAACCACCACTACTCAACTCACTCCACAAATAAGGATCTTTTGTTTCGAGCTGATTCATTTCTGCCAAATACCAAGCTAACATACTTGCATAATTCAATAAATCTAGGGCAAAGAAGTACTTCACGAACTCTTCTAATGATGACAAATGCAATGCCCAGTTTCCAGTTCGGACAGATCTAATAAATAGAAGCATTGTATCAACCATTGTCATATATTGAAGTAAAACTTGAAATGTTGGTTTTTCATTGGCTTGACTAGCTTGGAAAGACTCCAGTTTGTTCAAGACATTATTATTTTCCATAACCTTCATCACTTCAAAATGAGTAGTTTTGATTGCCTCTATATCCTCTCCTTGTAGATCCTTTAGTAACTTGTTCAATTGTGGCTCAATATTTTCTTCTATAACACTGTTATCTTTCACAAACTCGTCGAAGACACACTTGAAAAGTGCTAGTCTTAAAGATGTATGGGCATTGATTGCCCTTCGTACACACTTCCCAGACAAAATTTGAGAAACAACAGTTTCATCATACAGTACGGTTAGCGTAGTTTCTAAACCTGTGCCGTCTATAAATTTTCCAATGCAGCGAAGCATTGCCATAACTATGTGTAGCTCTCCTGGCCTAAGAATCCAGTTTTTCGATATATCTTTCTTCGCCATAGATAACTTCAATATAGGTCTGTACAATCCTAAATCCAAAGTCACAACAGTTTTTTTGCCGGGCGTAATATTAGACGTTACTTTTTCCAACTTATTCATGAGACTGAGCTGTGTTTCTACTTTGGTTGGACTAGAATCTATGAGGGGCAGTACACATATTCTCGTTTCTTTCCTTGGTTTTTCACTTGTTATTGAATTGAAGGCTGACCAAACCGGAACTGCATTCGTAAACTTCAAGTTATTCGTTGGTGTCTCCTGTTCTTGGTTTGAAAGAATACAATTTGTGTCTTGATATTCGTTCACGTCCGAATCTACATAGGGTGATAATGAAGAAGTATGTGCTATCATCCAAATGAGATCTTCATTTTTATACGACCACAAATCGGTCACACTTCTCCCGGTAGTAGCTGTTTCCCGATTAAGCACAGGGTTTTTTGGCCTGTATCCCTTAGGAATGCTACCTCTGATAGTTTCAGAAACAAACTGGGGAATATTTTGTAGAGAACGAAGTGAGGATTTTCCTGATATTTCTATTGGGTTCGTAACGTCTGATGTCTCCTTTGCTTGATAAATAACCATGACTGTACCATGCAACGTTCCTTTGCCATATGGAGTATCCTCTTGGAAGTCAACATTGTCCGCAGCACAATACACAAACCTCCCTTTCACCAAATCCGCTGGAATATAAACTCCTCCACTTTCTTCAGTGCGACGTATAACTTCTGCTGCAATTTCTGTTTCGAGCCGAAGAACTTTCGAATAATCTATGGATGCACCAATTCTGTGTAACATTTGAATAATAAATTTACTGCGCGTAGAAGTATGCATAGTTAGCCCAACTGCCACTTGCAACGGTAATTGACGGGTATGTCTACTGGTGATTGCAGTTACGTTAGAAGCTTGCCTTGGCGAAAGCATTTCAAACATAAAAATTTGTGATAATTTTAGAGCAGTTTTTGTGATATTAACATCACGATTTTGTGAAGAACTATTGACGTCTATCTGCCCTTGACAACACCACTTGAAGAAAATACTAACTTCTTCTGGAACAACTTCTTCTACATTAACGTCATCAAAACTACCAGTGAAGGTCCATTTCTCGCACTTTAGAACTGCCTTCCGTAAAATGTTTGATGCTTTATGAAGAATTTTCATATCGTGCTCAGCATCCTTGTATTCTTCTTCGGTGATTGCCAACGCAACATCTGCTGATACTTTTAGTGATATCCGTTGTGGCTCGTTTACCCTTTTTGGCTTACTAAATACAATGCCAAGATATTCTAGTTCTTCCTCTATGAAAAGCTTGAGTTGTTTCCTAGACAACCTTTGTTCTGCCAGAAGGCCATTGTCGGAAGCGATTCTCTGGTAGAAATTTTCAATTTCACCCATTGTCGTCACATTGCCATCGAGAAGAAAATCCCTGAGGGAAGCTACAAACTCAACGTTTGTTCCCTCAAAACAAGTTGACGTCAATGGGTCACTTGGCTTTGGTCTTAATATATTAACAACATGTGTATTCCAGCACATCTTGTGGTAGGAAATATCTCGTGCGTGACAGTCTAAAGGATCAGAACAATCACTAAGGCGAATCTTCAAATCTTCCCTGTGTGACATTTCTATGGCTTTTTTTAAACGAATTCCTGCTGAATCAGTTGCTATTTTACGTAGCTGATCCTTTTTGGAACCCGTTTTGTCACAGAAAATACACTTGTCCCTTTCATATAATGGTAATTCTGACCTTAAAATAAAGTTTCGTGATTTTTCTTCACAGTTAGAGGTTGAAGGCAATGGCTCAAGTAGTCGCTGCTGGTACAATCTTTCACTTCTTCCCATGTTTGCCTTGTGTGTACATTTTTTATAGCAGTCAGAATGCCATTTAGCATTCTTGTTTTGAAGACTTTCAGAAGAAAAACTGCTCATGCTGCTGAGCTGGCATAGAATATTCACATATTCCATTTCGTCCCATTCCGCTCTCTTTTTAATACACTCTATTGCTTTATCATACGATTTAGGAGCCACTAATGGGATATTCTTCTTTTCTTGACACAAAATACACAAGGAAAAGTCTGTGATCTTCTTCTTTATCCTTGCTGAAGGTGGAAGTTCCAATTTCAAAACGGTGTCGATTTTTTGATGTAAAGACATTTCAATTAGTGTACTTTCAACCTGAAACAGACAAAAAACTAATCAGAATTCTCACAATAATTTGTTAAAATATAAAACCTATTTCAAATCAATAAAACAGAGTCAAAGTTTTTTTATCTCCCATTATCTATGAATTAGTGATAGTTATGAAAATTTTTGTCATAACATTTTTTGTTCCTTTTTTTATTACGAATAAAAAATGTTTTTTACAGAATCTTCATAAAAACAGGAATAAACAAGATAGAGAGCTTTAAAGAGTCGAATGTCAGCGTTGGCAGCCATCTTTGAAGTATGACGTCATACACCCGCTCGGTCAGACTTTGAGGCAAAACACCCGGTAGTACACGATTCTATAGCTCATTACCTATCCATTGCCACCAATCTTACACTTGCTTCATTCAAAATCCCACGGAATTACGTATGCCCCAGAACTATTTGGAGGGAGCCCTGTCTTAGATAATCGTAGAATGATTTTCTTGCTGCGTGTCTCTCTGGTGTTTCCCATGGTCTTTTAATTGAAGCATCGCAAGGCGAATGTCTGAATGTCCCAAATACCCTTGTAAGAGCTGAATATCTGCATCATTTAGATTGAATGACATGGAGACCGTTGCAATATGTTGTCTAAGTCTTGTAGCTTTGAGAGATTTTGGGTTTTTCGCACCGCACTCCTGGGAATACTTTCTCATCAAACTAGTCGCATTCAAGTGTCGGTATACTATATTTTGGTTACCAGGCTAACACAGAGTTAGGGCAAAGATATATGGGTTTTCATGTAAAACTCCAGCTTCCTGTCGGTATTTTAGTAGTAATTTGATACATTCATGCATTGAATTGTGCAATGATACAGGAACTCCTCTGGCTACCTTTTCCCGAATAACAAACCTCACATATTGCTTCGCATACTGTTTGTCACTTTCGTTCAGGTTTTTGAAGGTTTCCTTGCAGTCATCTATGCTGTTCAAGCTTACCAAATCTGAAACCAAACTTCTTCCTAACTCTCCAGGTCGCCTTCTATTTGAAATTGATATGCTTATAAGAGTATAGCTCCCCAAGTTGAACCACGTATTGTAATCATATTCTTTCATCAGCTTGTTATAGTAGTAATTTCTCTCAGTTAGTAAATAAGAGTTTAACTTTTGTACGTCTTCATTGGGTGGAAGCACAAGTACGTTTTTTCTCTTTCGTTTAAGCAAACTTTCCATGGCTGTTTCGTTCACTTGTGTTGGAAGTGCAGTTTTCAATAAATGCAACAGATTTGTTGTCAGTTCCTTATCTACTATGTTGTTTTCTTTGATACATTCTGCGATATGTGAATCTATAATATACTTCAAGGCAATACCTACTTAAGTTGGTAATGTGGGCTTTTCATAATTTCCAGTAGTTTCATTGTAACTTCCTATTTCATCTATAACTTTCATGATATTGTCAAACATTCCTGGTGTCAATATATCCCTGAAATGACACAGAGGAATCCAATTCCTTCAACTTCAATATTTTTGCCATCCTGATCATACGATTTCTCAGCATTGGATAATGGTGTTGAGATCTATATTTATATGACATTTCATTTCCATATATTATTATCATTTCATCGAAACGTATCGCTTCCTTAACTGGGCCCTCTCTTGAGGCAGGGAATAGAAAATCTCTGACAACATTACTGGCTCGCTCATGAATCATTTCAGAAATTGCTTTACTGTTTCGCGACATGCCTCTCGTCGATTTTGTGGGATTTTTGGTGCACCGGTATCTCAGATGTTTAGCCAAGGATGTCTTTTTTGATATTATTTTGCAACAGGAACAGGCCAAGTAATTCGATTTTTCAGGTGTGTATTCAGGTATCGTTGATGGTATGATATCCTTATTACTCTTGAATGCCGAATAATTTCCATCTCTTCGTATTCGTGCCAACAGTTTTTTTTTGTTTGGATTATCATCGGTCATCATTAAGAAGTTCTTCACCTCTGGCTCATTGCTGTGCAACGACACAATGTGACGTTTGATATTTGTTCTGGTTTGATTGCAGTACTTGCAAATATTTGGTTTGTTGAATATCCTAAAAAAACACTATATCAAAAATTTTCCTATACAATGCATTGGCATAAGTTCTTTACAAATGGGAAACTTTTATGGTATTGATTTTTTGAAAAAAATGATGAAAAGTTGTGGAAACCTGCATGTGAATTATCGATTTTCCAAAATTTGATATCGAATTTACTAAAAAACAAGAATCAATAGAAGTTTTCCGCGAAAACCATTACTTTCCATGTTACAGCCTTCCAAATGTACAAGAAATGTGTATTTTCTTTCAGAAACATTTTTTATACGGTCTGTCAGAATATGCTAACATATGGCCGTAGACGTCTTGTGCTCCGAAGGCATAATTCACGAGCGAAACTTTTTTTCTAATCTGTCAGAATAGGTTAGAAAATTCATGTGAATACTCTTGAAAACAGACCAGGTTCATTATACAGGGTGTCCCAAACTCGATGGCCTATTAGACGTTTCTGGAAAACGGGATATAGTATTATCTTGGAAATTCTTCACCTCTAATTCTGAACCAATCAAAATGAGTTATTTTGACAAATCACCATGACAACGGAAGTATTTTCTAGGAAATGTTCTGCCGTATGGGTAACCTAGAGCGAATTATTGGACATTTTTTGACTTTTAAAATAACAGACCCTTTTTCACAGATTGACAAATTATAATTTTCTGCCACTTGTACCTATCGGTAAAACCACAAATTGAACTACAAACAAAATCTCGCCTATCTGCGTATCCAGCTACTGCAGTGATGAACATTCAATTGAAGCTATCTTTCGCACAAAAAATAAGAAAATTAATGATTTTATCGGAAAACACGCTAGGTAAAGACTTTTATCAAATGAAAATAATGGAAAAGCAACATCGATGTTGTCGCTACTTTTCGACAGAAGCAGCAACGCCGCAGCAGTAAAAATATTTTCTACCAAAGCAAATTTTTAAAATAATTATATATGAATAGGCTATCGAGTTTGGTACACCCTCTATATATGTATATATATATATATATATATATATATATATATATATATATATATATATATATATATATATATATATATATATATATATATATATATTCCGAAGGCGTTCTACATATATAATCATAGTTTGTTGTTGCATTGACAGAATTCCTTACCTATTCCTAGGAGCAGTTTTAGCAGATTCGATCCTTGGAGTGATCGGCGGAACAAGACATATAGGAGTAGAAATCGTCATAGTAGTTAATGGTTCTCGTCATAGGCACCGTAGATGTCGGTTCAATATTACATACAGGGATTGGATTCGTCATAGTAATAGGACTCGTCATAGTAATAGGATTCGTCATAGTAATAGGACACTTCATAGTAATTATGGTTTTCAAGTGAAATATGTATCAATTTCTATTTGTAATATGGATATGATTTTTAAATGAATTATACAATGAATTATGTAAAAGTTTTATCTTTGTCATTATAAATAACTGGAAATGAAATGTTTGTAAAATATCCACTACGCTCCTTGAATTAAGAAAAAAATTGATTGCAGAGCATCCCCTGAGAACCACGAAAATGGTCATAAGCCATATTCAATATTAACATAAGTGTGTACCTGTCGCGTCTTCGAATACTCGAAAAATAATGAATATTTTAACAAGAGTGGACTGTATTACTTTTTGTGGCATAAAGCGACTTACCTTCTTTCTTGCACACCTCCTGGCTTCTGAAAGGGCCCTTTCTCGGAGTCTTCTTTTTTTCACCTCGATGGATTGCACAACAAACGAAAGTTAGGTAACTTGATCAAACAGTCTTCGACGACACAGAGTGTTTTGATTGTACGAAGTTGAAAATGTAGCACGAGTAAGGATATAATATTAATTTTTACGGGTTGAACACTTTGGATGCGATTTGTCTACTATATTTCGTGCTAGAGAAGAGTGTGCTACATCGGATGTTGGGCATGCGCCCTTAAGAGTCGCTCCATGCCAACACTAATGATAATAATAATAGTAAATTATAATAAATGACCGATAAAGACGCAACATTACCGGCCCCCAAAATGCATATAATTGAATATGCATTTTCCAACTCAAACAAAAAATAAATAAAATATTAGACTTAAGTTGATGGAATAGAAGAAAAAAAAAAGAATGAGAAAAAATAAAGAATTTTAATCAGTTATTTTCCTCAATGGGTAGAGGACACAACTTGACCAGAGGTCGTGTTAAGTTACCATTTTTTGTTTTGACCACGGCAACACGAGAAATTCCGTCACTACCCGGATTTAAACTAAGTACTCGACCGAAAGTCCATTGAAGTGGTGGCGTAACATCTTTTATCAAAACTAATGTACCCGGTGCAACAGGAGTAATCGGTTCAATCCACTTGCTCCGTTGCTGTAGTGTGTGCAAATACTCAACTTTCCATCGACGCCAAAAGTCTTGGTGGATCCGTTGCAGTAATTGCCACCGCGATAAACGGTTCAAAGGAGTTGATGTGAGATCAGAGTCAGGGACGGCAGACAAGGGCTCCAACGTTAAAAAATGGCCGGGTGTCAAAACTGAAATATCATTAGGATCTGAACTTAAAGGTGTTAAGGGGCGAGAATTTAGTAATGATTCGATTTGAACAAGCACCGTATAAAGTTCTTCATATGTGAGAACCTGTTCACCGATTGTCTTAATCAAATGACTTTTTACGGATTTGATTCCTGCCTCCCAAATACCTCCAAAGTGTGGAGCTGAAGGGGGGTTGAAGTGAAATTTAATATCCTCAGAGGACGCGGCCTCTTGTAAAAGTTTAAGCTGATTACTAGCTCCAATGAAGTTTGTTCCGCAGTCACTGCTTATCGAAGAACATCGTCCTCGACGAGCTACGAAACGGCGAAGAGCGGCTATGAAAGCGTCACTTGAAAGATCTGAAGCGAGTTCAATATGAATAGCTTTAGTAGCGAGACATACGAATAAACATATGTATGCTTTCATTTTTCCTGAGCCCCTACGTTTAGTCATAGTTATAAAAAGTGGACCACCATAATCCACACCAACGTTAGAGAAAGGCTTAATGTGTGCGACGCGTGATAGAGGAAGATTTCCCATGGGTGGTTGTAATCCTACAGGGTGCGTTTTCCAACATGAGATACATCGAGACAAAATTTTACGAATTACGCGCTTTGATGCCAAAATCCAATATTGTTGAGATAATAAAAACTGTACAGTTCTTATACCGGCGTGAAAATACTTTTTATGGAAATAATCAATAATTAAGTAAGTGAAATCTGAATTACTAGGTAGAAGAAGCGGATGCTTTTTATCATAAGATAGACTAGAATGCGTTAACCTACCTCCAACTCTGAGGAGTCCTTCATTATCTATGAAAACATTTAATTTTCTGAGAGGCTTTGAAAAATTATGTGATTCAATTTCCTTTGCGAATGTTAGATGTTGAGTATACTTAACAAGAAGTTTCGTTGCGTTTTGAAGTTCATTAGAAGAGAGTGAACCAGACAACTTGTTTCTCGGATTTTTCGAATTGAAAATAAATCGCTGACAATATGATAAAATTCGTTGTAATTTTCTGAATGATGAGATATCCTTTAATAGTTCGCTCAAGCAGTGTGAGCGATTAAGTGATATTAAACTAAGCTTGCGTTCCTCCTCATGCGTGGTATACCTCTTGAAATCTGACTTGTGCCACTTACTCAGACAATTTCGCAAAAAAGTAGGACCTTGAAACCATATACTATGATTTATCAATTCAGAGGGAAAAAGGCCCCTAGAAGCGATATCAGCAGGATTCTCGTTCGAATCAACATGATGCCATAATTCCGGAGACACTTTTTCCTGAATATAGGTAACTCTATTGCTCACAAAGGTTTTCCATCTGTGTGGAGAAGCTTTAATCCATGCGAGAGTAATTTCTGAATCTGTCCATGCCCAAATTGAAGTGAACTTGATTTTGCCTTGATAGACACTAAGTACAAATGCTATTAAAGTAGAAAGGAGTACAGCAGCACACAACTCCAAACAGGGGATCGATATGCGCTTGAGCGGGGCAATCTTCGATTTCGCACAGATAAAGTATAAATTGGACTTCTGATTTGTTATTTCGCGGAAATAAATGACAGCAGCATAACCTTTTTCGGACGCGTCACAAAAACCATGGAGTTCACACTCTAAATTGATATTTTCTAATACTCGGCGAGGCAACTGAATACCTGAAAGTGAATTCAATTCCCTTTTATAGCGTGACCAATAGTGAATAATTTGCTCATTGGGAGTTTCATCCCAGTCTGAACCGGAAATCCATAATTGTTGAATGAGATATTTAGTTGAAAACGTTATAGGAGCAAGAAGTCCTAAGGGATCGAATACACGAGCAAGTTCGGACAATAAATTTCGCTTTGTGCAAGGTCGATTCAATACCTCAACTGAAAATGAAAAGGTGTCTTTAGAACAGTTCCAGTGTAATCCTAAAATTTTCTGAGAGTTGTCTTGGTCATTATCAAAAGAAATTGGAGATTGGCATAAATATGAGTCAGGTAAATGCGAAACAAGGGAGGGCTCATTGCTCGACCACTTACGAAGCTCAAAGCCTCCTTTCTTTAATAACGTTATCAACTCGTTTTGAAGACGTAATGCACCTTCAAACGTAGCATGACCTGTTACAATATCATCGATATAACAATCGGACAACAAAGAAGCGGATGCAAGCGGAAAATTTGCACCATCTTCAGCCACTAACTGCTGAATAGTTTTCAATGCAAGATACGGAGAGGCTGAAATTCCATAAGTAAGGGTGCGAAGTCTATAATCCTGAAGAGGTTCAGATGGCGAGAAACGCCATATAATGCGTTGATAATCCTGATGCTCAGGATTAATCATAATCATCCTGTACATTTTCTGCACGTCTGCACAGAGGGTATATTTATGAATGCGAAAATTCAAAAGAATTGTGACAATATCACGTTGTAATTTGGGACCAGTTAATAAATGATCATTGAGTGATAATTCATTTGGACCATGGGCGGACGCGTTGAATACTACTCTCAACTTTGTTGTTGAACTTTGAGGTTTAAGTACGCAGTGGTGCGGTATATAATAACTTTTCATTAATTCTATACTTTCTGAAATTAGTTCCATATGATTCAGGTCTAAGTATTCTCTCATGAAGGAACAATAATCTTTATAAACATCGGGCTGTTTTTGTAAACGTTTTTCAAGTGCTAGAAAACTCCTGATTGCAAGACATCTACTTCGTGAAAATACAGGAGGCGAGTCTCGGAAAGGTAACGAAACACTGAAACGCCCAGACACATCCCTTGTTGTAAATTTTCTATATAAATCTTCAGCAATCTGATCTTCTAATGATAAACAGGTTACATTAGGAACTGATTCAAGCTGCCAAAATTTTTTAATATTGTTTTCTAGAGATATATCATCTATTGTACAAAAAAATGAATTTAAAGAAAGTGAAGCGTTAGTGTTGAGCTGACCCATCACAACATAACCAAATACTGTTTCCAAAGCGTTCGGTTCACCAGAATTACCACTCAAATGATTTCCTAACAAAATTTTTGGGAATATATCTGCGCCCAAAAGAATATCGATTTGACCTGGACAATTAAAATGAGGATCTGCCAACTGTATATTGGAGATATGTGGCCATTTTTCAATAGAAATATTTGTGGAGGGGAGTTTTTCACATATTTTTGGTAAAATAACAGCCTCAATAGTAAATGTAGGTGAACTTTTTCCATAGGGTTTGATACACAGTGTGACCCCACCTGAGCTCGTAACAGTTTTAGTTTCACCTAACCCTTGCACAGCCAAAGACAAATGATATTTTTGTAAACCTAAAATATTAAAAGCTTTCTGAGTAATGAATGTACTTTGACTGCCTGGGTCCAATAAAGCACGAAAATGGTGATAATTTCCGCGGTAATTTAAGACTTCCACGCGAGCTGTTGCTAACAGTACCATTGAATTGCGTTTCGTAAATCCGCACCCACAGTTAAGAGAAGCAACTTCTTGAGGAGCAGGCGTATTGACAACGTTAGAAGTAGATGCAGATGTTTGATTTTGCGGCGTTGATGAAGTTGATTTTTCCATCAAACATAATAAAGAATGATGTCGTTTATTACACCACCGACAACAGATATTTGACTTACAGGCCCGAACATCATGCATATTGCTTAGACAATTTAAACATCGATGTAACGATTTACAAAGATTGTAGCGATCTGTGACAGTTTTCTCAAGAAATTTAGGACAAGAATATAGTAAATGTTTACTTTGACAGAGTGGACACTGATGATTTACATTGCGTTTTTCCGTTTTAGCAAAAAATGAAGCATTTTTTGAAAAACTATTTTTAACTCTCGGGCGGAAATTCATATTTGACTTAATACAGACATCTGGATTTTTCTGAGATTTTGAAGTGCATGAAAATGCCGAAGCTTCAATGGCGGTACATTGATTATCTAAAAAACTATATAAATCCGTATATTTTGGAATAGCGGTAGAACAATGAATTCTCTCAAAATCTCTCATCATTTCTGGATTGACACGCTTACTCAACATTTGAACCAAAATAAAACTCCAGTCATCAACGGGAAGACCAATCTTCCTCAACTCGGATAAATTTTCTGAAAAAACATCCAACAGATGCCGAAACGAAATTGGATTTTCACAATCAGCTTCTGGACACTTTTCTAACTCATTCCAATGAGCCGTAGCTCTGAATCTTTCATTAGAATATTTCTTCACAAGACTTGCATAAACTGTTGCATAACTGTGTCCTTCTAAAGGATGCATTTTTACTAATGATAACGGAGGTCCGTCCAAACTTGAAACTAAATAATTGATTTTTTCGGAATCGTTCAGAGCTCCGTTATTATGAACCGTATTGTTGAATAGGTCAATAAATAATGGAAATTCTTTGTAATCACCAGAAAATGTCCTAAGTTCAATTTTAGGTAACCTTACGCGCGAATTGTCGTTAGTATTATTAACTGTCTGATTTAATTGCAAACTATTTTCACATAAATCTGCGTATATTGCGCGAATATCATAATACGATTCAAGAAAGGTTTCTTTTGAAGTATTTTCCTGATCCAGATCGAAATTTGAATCGCTAGATAGACTAACCAAAATATTATTATGATGTTTCATGAATTCATCTCTGAGAGTTTCTATCTCAGCATATCTGATTTTAAATAAAGTATGTTGAGCTTTATTAGTCTGTGCCGACTTTGCGATTCCTAGTAAGGAAGAAATTTCGTTAAGTGCGCTAGCCCTCATAGCCTTGTATCTTTTCAATTTATCTGCCATTATTGAATTCTCTGCAAATACAAATTGTGAACGAAAGCGAATGCGATAAATGGGAAGAAAAACAAGTGCTTTTTTTTGTTCGCGACTCGGTTCGCGATAAGTAAACAACTGACCACCTGACGGGTATATTCTGCGATATCCCCACTACGATCTCTCAACTCTCCTTTGCGCCTGACTGACTGAATGATTTTTACTGTGGAGCGTTATCAAAACAAAAAACTGTAATGATAAAAAATATATTTTCAAACTAATCTCGGTTCGATGGACCAATGTCGCGTCTTCGAATACTCGAAAAATAATGAATATTTTAACAAGAGTGGACTGTATTACTTTTTGTGGCATAAAGCGACTTACCTTCTTTCTTGCACACCTCCTGGCTTCTGAAAGGGCCCTTTCTCGGAGTCTTCTTTCTTTCACCTCGATGGATTGCACAACAAACGAAAGTTAGGTAACTTGATCAAACAGTCTTCGACGACACAGAGTGTTTTGATTGTACGAAGTTGAAAATGTAGCACGAGTAAGGATATAATATTAATTTTTACGGGTTGAACACTTTGGATGCGATTTGTCTACTATATTTCGTGCTAGAGAAGAGTGTGCTACATCGGATGTTGGGCATGCGCCCTTAAGAGTCGCTCCATGCCAACACTAATGATAATAATAATAGTAAATTATAATAAATGACCGATAAAGACGCAACAGTACCTGTAAAATGGAGACATTTTATCCTTTAGAATATTGTCAAAACTGTTCAACAAAAGTGGTTTATTTTTTTCATCATGCGGAGAAAACCCATTCAAAAATATGCAAAGACCCAGATCACCTTCTAAAGTAGAACTTAAACTATACTGGAAAAACTTGGAAGGCTGGAACCGAAAGAAATAAAGCAATAAGAGAAGAATCGCAATCCATAGAAGAAAAATCTAAACCATTAAATTCTACAGACAAACCGGCATCCATAGAAGAAAAATGAGCTTTTGAAACAGTAAATAGAGAGATATTATTGAAAAAATTAAATATGGTAGAGAGGGTAAGGTTTTCAATTGTATTAGGGGATACCTCACAAAAAGAAAACATGGAGCAGTGGTCAACATGAATGATGTGCTGGAAAATATATATATATATATATATATAAAACTGGCAGAAGTTTTTCAAACAACAGTTGCTAGCACCAAGTAGGAGCAGTAACATACTTGAAAATGCCAACTGAGATGTTGGCGAAACGTCGAAAGTCAATACCGACAAATCAACGGATTAACTCCCAGAATACCAATTTCGCATACTCAAGTATCCGTAAAAACCTTCACTGTAACATTGTACACCTCTACGGGGAGGAGACCTTCAAAAAGTTCAGACAGTTTGAAAAACTCAGATCCAGAATTTCGACACTTGCCAGTGACATAGTTTTCCTGATAAGATGCCGCAACCAGAAAATGATACCAACTTGTGCAAAACTCTCACACCACTGGAAAACAAAAAGAACCAAGGATGTCCTGAAACAAGCGAGTCTTTCGCTGTTACGAGAACACATCAAAGAAAAACGCAGAATACTAGCCAGTGTGAGTGAACAGTGAACAGTGGATCGCTTCACAAAATTGACTATTATTGAAGGTAATAGAGGCTTGTTAATTATCAAATTTCACCACACCAAACCATAAATAATGAAGTAACTCCTGTAGAAAATTTGAGGAAAATATCCATCTATGAATGCATAAAACTTAAAATCTTACTTTTGACCTGAATAACCAAACAACAAAATCTATCACTTCTTGCTCAGAGTGAAAAAGATATTCGTTATCAGCGATTCGTATAGCTAAAGGAATCCATGCACTACTGAATATAAACTGTTGATTTCATAAAATGACTATTACGAATGAAATCATTCTGGAAGAATTGAAAAAGACTAGACAAGATTTAAAGTCGTTTATCGAAGCAGTGGAAGTGAGAATAACCTTGAAATTCGAAGATCTGAACCGAAAAATCATAAAACTTGAGAGAGAAAAAGAAGAGGCAATAGACAGAATTGAAAATTTAGAGAGGAAAACTAAAGAAAACAATATCGTCATCTTTGGATTAGTAACAAAACCGGAAAACATTACAGTCGATTATATTAAACACGAGCTGAAAAACCTAGTTAATGTCAACGTCGAAGAAGGCGATCTCAACAATTTTTACCCCTTGGGCAAAACTAACAACCCCCCAATTAAGATTGAGTTCACGTCTTTCCTGAAGAAAAAAGCAGTTTTGAAAAATACAAAAAATCTAAATGGAACCAAAATTTCGATAGCAAACGATTTGACCATCAAACAACGTGAAGAACATCGAATTCTAAGAAAACATCTCCACTTAGCTAGAGCAAACAAGGAGGCGAACTGTTTTATCAAAGGGGGAAGGTTACACGTAGGTGGAACAATTTATACTCCCGAAGAACTCGAGGAATCAGAAGAAATTATCCAGGAAGAGAAACCGCAAAGCGCTCCAGGTACCCCAGTAGCAGCTCTCAGGACTCAACCAGAAACTAAAAGCCAACCTACTGACACCTTGATCAAAACTCAACAACATAAAGCTAAGGCTCTCAATAACCAGGTACCTGCAAGAACCACGAAAGAACTGACAGAAACTTCGAAAATGAGAACTCGCAACAATAGCCAAAAAACAGAATGATAACTAATCCTAACTCTGAGCCGAGTTCTTAGTACTTGATATTTTTTTGTTTTTTTTCGCAATAAAATCTAACAATCTGTCTTCTTCCTTCAGGAATAGCTTATCAGTACTACTTACTTTTTCAAAATTTTGTCTTTATATTCAGAAATAACTTAACAAATATTTTATTCCAAGTTTGGATTTGTTGTGTTCCCCTAAAATGGACCAATACATACGAGATTTTGAGGTAGAAAGTATCGAAACGTTCACTCTGAAAGATTCTCTTGAATGAAAAACTGTTATGGACATCAATAAAAACGCGATCAACTTCAAAATTTTACACAATAACATTCGTAGCATCAATAAAAATATCGATGAATTTAAAATATTTTTAGATAACCTGAATTCTGACATTGATTGTATTGTTCTTTCTGAAACATGGGCGGTACATGACCCGGAACTGTGTTGCATAAGGGGCTATAGTATGATATACAACGAAGGAAATTTGAATCAAAATGATGGCGTAGTGATATACATACGCGCAAATCATCAATATAGCTATAGAGTCCTCACAATTAGTAATCTTAAGGTCATGGAAGTGAAGATTACTCTTGAAAATGAAAGTATATCCATTTTAGCAATATATAGACCCCCCTCTACAGATCCATTCGAATTTGTCAAACATTTGCAGAATTATTTTGAATCTAATAGTTGCAATAATACTTCATACTCAATCCTTATAGGAGATATAAATATTGATATATTGAAACAGAATGATCTCTCAAACGAATATCTCAATGTTTTGAGTGAGTTTGGATATTTATCGGCTATAAATGATCCAACAAGAGTCCAAGGAAACAGTAAATCCTGCATAGACCATATATTCGTCAAACTAGTACCGGGCAATATAGAGAGATTATTACCACTGATCATTCAAAGTGACATAACGGACCACTTCACAACAGCCCTACAGATAGTTTTGAAATCAAAAAAAAATATCAATGAAAATGAAAGGAAAAAGTATCTACAACGCGTAGACTACACGAAATTAAAAAAAATAATAAGTGATGTAACTTGGAATAACGTATTTAGTACACAAGAACCTAACACCTCAACAGATCGCTTCCTTGATACTCTCTTTGATATTATAAATCAATGTACAATTAAATGGATGACAAAGAGAAAAAACACAAAAATCACCCCCTGGATAACTGCCGGTCTGGTAAAGTCAATACACTCTAAAAACGAACTACTCAAAAGAGCGAGAAAAGATCCTAATAATACAGAACTGAGAAGCGAACTTAAAAAATATCAAAACAGACTTACTAACTTAATACGTAAAACTAAATGTGACTATTACCAAAATCAAATAAATGCAAATCCCTCAGATGCTAAACAACTGTGGAAAGTAATTCAAGAAATCAGCAACAAAAATACAAAAAAAATGTCCATTAGCACAATTAAAAATGAAACAGGATGCACACTCACCAAAAAAAGTGACATTGCAAATGAATTCAACTCAGTATACATTGATATGGGGGAAAAAATGGCAAATAAAATAAAAGGAAATCGAAATTACAAATACCATAGGACTACCACAAACAATACATTTGTTCTTCTTCCGACTGATGAAGTTGAGATGAAAAAAACTATTTCTGAATTGAAAAATAAAAAGTCCACCGGTATTGATAATATCAACTCTGAAATTCTGAAGTGCATTTCACCGTTTATTTCAGGACCACTAGCACACATATTTAATACATGTATTGAAACAGGAACTTGGCCATCATCTTTTAAACAGTCAATTGTAGTCCCAATCTTCAAAAAAGGTGATGATACTTCAATAACAAATTATAGACCAATATCACTCATCACCCACTTGTCCAAAATATTCGAAAAGATCCTCAAGAAACGACTCACAATTTACGTTTCAAAATATAAATTGATATCCGAACATCAGTATGGATTTAAGGAAAACGTATCCACCCAAGACGCGATATTGGCTCTGACGTCTAAAGTATCCTCCGCACTAAATGAGAGTAAAGCATGCTTATGTGTTTTTGTCGACTTGTCGAAAGCATTCGATACAGTCGATCATAAACTGCTTCTAGAAACACTTGAGGATATGGGAATACGGGAAAATGCCTATGAGTTATTCAAAAGTTACCTCTCAAACAGAACACAAATAGTAAAAATAGATGACGTTTTGAGTAACCCACAAAATATTAAAATAGGTATTCCACAAGGTACAGTTTTGGGGCCAATTCTGTTCAATATCTATGTCAATGGAATCTTTTCACTCGAGAGTAAAGGTGAAATCTTAGGTTTTGCAGATGACACAGCTATTTTTTATAAATCCAATAACTGGTCAGAACTGAGGAATACGGTAGAGAAAGATATTCAATCAATAGAAAATTGGCTAGAATACAGGCTACTAACAATGAACATGGAAAAAACCCATTATTTGCCATTTACTTGCAACAGTTCAATAAGACCATCATTCTCGTACTTGGATGTGGGCCAACAAATTACACCTCAAACGAAAGTAAAATACTTAGGTGTTGTTATAGACTCACATCTTAGATGGAATTTTCATATAGAATATTTATGCAATAAGCTGCGCTTCATCCTTCACAAATTCAGATTTCTCAAAAACATTTTACAAACAACTCAACTCAAAACTCTCTATCATGCCCTGGTGGAAAGTCACTTACGCTATGGAATTGCCTGTTGGGGAGGAGCCTTTCACACCCATATTCGTCCGCTAGAAGTGTTACAAAAGAGATTCTTGAAATTGGTTTTATTCAAGCCTACGCGTTTCTCTACCGAAGCTTTATTCTCTGAGGCTCATGTTTTTGATGTTCGACAGCTTTTCTATTATAGCACTGTAACTACATACCATAAGAACAGATGCTACCGACTACCAACTCACTCCTATGATACCCGAAAAAAAAACAACCATATCATTCCACAGACGCTTAAGTCAATTATCCAGCGCTCTTATAATTATTTAGCGCCGAAATTATTCAATACAGTTCCGGAGTTAATTCGTAACATAAATGTATTTCACCTATTCAAAAAGTCTCTGAAACGTTTTATTTTTGTCCAAACAAGGCAAAAAATTGCACATTTTATTGATGATAGAGATATTTAAAAATTTTGTGTTTTAATAGTGAAATGTCCAATATTTATTCAATTTCAGATCGAAATAATTTTAATATGTTGTATTTTATTTTAGTGTAGTGACAGACATTTTTAAAATTTTTAATTTTTGATTTGATTCATTACTCAAAACAAGTGTTTCACTTATTGAGTGTAGACGGTATTTATTTGTTTAAGATTTTGTGTAATCATTATGATTGTAATATTCAGATATACAAATAAATATTATTATTATTATTATTATTATTATTATAACGGAGAAAGAAACTTTCGACCTCCACATCGAACTGAGCAGGACTCTACACCCAGCCATCTGGGACAACGATAAAATCACCGCATGGAGGGCGGAAACTGACAAAGATCAGAAAAGTGAAACACAAATCAAAAAGTTCGAAAAACTCCAAAAGGCAACCAACAACATAGCTTCCGGAACCACGCAGGTAGTATACATCTCCGATGAAACTCTTACTGAAGAAGAGAAGAAGGTACTCAGCAGAGGTTTCAACTTTGCCATTACCCCGGAAAAAGTATCAAATGAGGGGATCATTGCCAGTATAGAAGCCACACTACAGGATATACCAGAAGAGACAGCAGAGGATATGAGACAGAAAATGGCTCATATCCTAAAAACATGCAGACCACCACAATCAAACCTTTCTCGTAAAGAGAGAGAAGCACTGAGGAATTTAGGAAAGTATGAGGACATCACTATCCTACCAGCAGACAAAGGTAATGCGACCGTGGTCGTGAACACAGAGGATTACCAACAAAAAATGACTACTATTCTCCAAGACCTTCGTTAAGTTGAGTGTGCTTCGCTCTGTGATACATTGGGATTTTGAGTGATACCTACTGCTATAAAAATAGTGATATTTCTACATGTGATACTATCATCGACTGTCTATCGGAAACTGCAATTTTGCTGTGCTGCAATATGATCAAGAAAGTGGTATTTTGATTCAATTTCAACGTTTGGATGTCTATAGTCACGAACAGTATTAACTTTTTGTAACGGTCGTTATCAGTTTCGACTTTTTTTCTCCCGATATGCCAGCGAACGCCAAGTGCCCAAATTGCGATACTGGAACCAAACAGGGTGGTCCAACTACACCTTGCGATGGTTGCAAAGCCGAAATTCATTTAGGATGCATCGGAATGAATTCCGAAGATTTGCGCATTACTCGCAGCAGATCTAAGAGTGTTAAACTGATCTGTAATGCATGTAATAGATTTATGGGGGAACTTGGAGACATCAAATCTTTATTCAATCAACTAAGCGTAGATCTGAATTCCAAGTTATCCGATCTAGAACGGAAAGTTGATCGAAGTGCACACTTCGCAACAATTGAGTCTGCAATAAAAAATTTGGAAGTTGATATCAAAGACCTGAAGGAAAATCAGCACATTTTACCCGCTGATGCTAGCATTAACCACAACTTCGAGGAAGTTCTACAAGAGTTTGGCGAACGAGAGAGAAGAAAGAAAAACATAATTCTGTTTAACGTCGCGGAATCCCACGAAGGAAGAGGAGAAGAACGTTCCAACAAAGACTCTGAATTTGTCAAGGAGTTGTTGAACCAAGTTGACAACAACTTCAGAAACTTCAAATTATTCCGCATCGGAAAATATTCTCCAGATAAAAATCGCCCTCTAAAAATTGTCCTCGAATCAGAAGAGGATGCTCATAAAGTAATTAGGCAAGCCAAACTAATAAAAGGCCTAGACAAATACAAGAATATAGCCATATCTCTGGACAGAACTCCACGTCAGATTGAATGTTATCGCCAGGTCAAGAAAAATTTAGATTTCAGAGTTCAAAACGGAGAGAGAAATCTCAAAATAAGATACATCAACGGTACACCTAAGATAATTACTTTAAACCATTAACTCCACCCACCAATAGGAACTTAGAATGTTACTATTACAATGCAAGAGGTCTCAATACAAAAGTGGAAGATTTTTACAATTCTGTGTGTGCAAATGACTTTGATATAATAAGTGTTACGGAAAGCTGGCTTTCCAGTGGGGTCGATAACAGTGAAATATTTCCAGAATCATACTCAGTGTTCCGATGCGACAGACAGTTTTCAAAAGTGGGCCTACAATCTGGAGGCGGAGTGTTACTCGCTTGCAAAAACAAATTCAAAGCTACATTTCTGAACTTGAACGATATTTGTGAAGCCTTTCCATTATTTGACTTCGTAGGATGTAAGTAAAGACTTTCTAAAGATGTATTATTTATACTTACTGTATATATACCACCATCAGTAGGGACGAGTGATTATGCGGCGTTCTTCGAGGCACTTGAATCTCTCGATTGCTTTAGACTGGATTGCAAAGTATTGATTTTGGGCGACTTTAACGCCCCCTCATTTTACTCTGACCCAACAGATTCTAAATCTAGAGCGGTTGTGGACTTCATGAGCTTCCTTAACGCTCACCAGTATAACACAACTCTCAACGCACAAAATAATTTACTTGACCTTGTTGTAGCCAATTTTCAATGCACAGTAGTCAAAGAATTCAACCCGTTTACTAAAGAAGACTCTGTTTATCATCCAGCCTTGAACATTCTTTTAGAATCCCACTGCGACAACACTGATAACTTTGAATACAATCCTTTATGTCATAAGTACAACTTCAGACGAGCTAACTTTCAGTTATTGTACAGCTCGTTATTATATACCGATTGGTCAGGTATAAAAAATATTTCCAATGTGGATGAAGCTTGCAATTATCTATACTCCATTCTATATCTAGCTTTCGATGCAAGCATTCCAACGTACAATCATTCAAAAAAAAAGAATTGCTACCCCCCATGGTTCACCTCGGAAATAATCCGAAATATAAAGTTGAAGAAATCAGCACACAAGAATTATAAAAAGTTCAAAATCAACAGTTATTTTCAAACATTCCAGAATCTCAGATCTAGAATAAAATCCCAGATAAAAATAGCATATGCCTCTTATGTACAAGAAGTGGAAAGTCAGGTAACTAGTGACCCAAATAAATTTTGGAATTTTATAAACTGCAAAAAGAACAAATCAAGAATCCCTGGCTGTATGGAATTCAATGATACTACTCTTGACACTCCTCAATCAATAGTCGACGGCTTTGCAGAATTTTTCTCAAGTGTATATTTGAATTCTAGTGCTGTTGATTCCACAACTACATTTGATTCATGGAGTAACCTTAATGTCTCGATCAAGAACATTTCTGAAGACGACATCATAAAGGCTTGTAAAAAACTTAAAAATAAACTTACCGCTGGAGTGGATAACGTACCAAGTTTTGTTGTCAAAGACTGTATTCATGCGTTGGTGGAACCACTTTTACACATTTTCAATTTAATTGTAACTTCTGAAACCTATCCTGAGGTATGGAAAAGGTCAAAAATATGTCCCATATTTAAATCTGGCGATCGATCACTAGTATCAAATTATAGATCAATAGCAATATTGTGCAACTTTGGAAAACTTTTCGAAATTGTTGTTTACGATCAAATATACAGCTCTGTTAGAATGATAATATCACCTAATCAGCACGGATTCATGTCCAAAAGATCGACAGTAACTAACTTGGCAAGCATAACAGAATACATTTCATTGTGTCTCGATTCATCCAAACAAGTAGATGTTATATACACCGACATAAGAAAAGCCTTTGATCAGATTGACCACTTTTTATTGCTAGAAAAACTTCAGAAAATCGGTTTCTCAAAGCCTTTAAGAGAACTGTGCAAATCCTACCTGTCAAATCGAATCCAGTTTGTCGAATACGGTGGTGTACAATCTAATCAGTACATTTCTACTTCCGGAGTCCCACAAGGTTCTAACTTGGGACCACTTTTATTCCTACTGTTCATTAATGATATATCGGAAAGGATACCATGCCCTCATTTACTTTTCGCAGATGACTTGAAGATATACTCAGTAATCAACAACGTAGAAGATTGTTATCACTTACAAACCTCCATCGGCGAAGTTTATAGATGGTGTAATGAAAATAGGCTACAGCTTAATTTAAGCAAATGCAAAGTGATGTCCTTTTATAGAAAACGTCATCCAATAACTCACAAATATTCTCTCGATACCACGACACTTGAAAACTGTGACACATTTAGGGATCTAGGTGTTGTGTTTGATCGAAGGCTCTCATTTGACATCCATATATCCAATGCTGTATCGTCGGCATTGAGGCTGCTGGGATATTTCTCCAGGAACTGGGGAAACTTTTCAAATGTGAATACTCTCAAAATGTTGTATGTTACTTTTATCAGAAGTAAGGTCGACTATGCATCTTTAATATGGTCCCCAATCTATCAAAATTCCATTCAGCGTTTAGAGTCTGTTCAACGTAGGAGCATGAAGTTTATGTTTTTCAAATGCAATGGATTCTATCCGCCCAGAGGTGCAGACCATGCAACATTATTGAATATATTCAACTTAGAGGCTCTGTGCGATAGAAGAAGTTGCTCTGCTATTAAGTTCCTGTACAAACTCTTGAACAATGAAATTGACTGTAGCGACCTATTAAGCCAAATTCAATTTCTTGTACCTAGACCACAATCTAGACTTATGAATGCCTTTTATAACAAGAATCCGAAAACAAATCTACTAAAGAAATCGCCTGTGTTTGTGATGTGCGAGCTGTTCAATAAAATATCCAACGAATGTGACATTCATTATGACAGCAAACACGCTATTTTAAATACATTCAAAAATTCGCTGTTATGAAAGTATCAAACAATTTCTTTATGTATATATATTTCCAATTGTATTTCATCATACTCAGTACTTGTATATTCTCTATTTGTGGGTGTAAACCTGTTGAGAATAAACGAATTATTATTATTATTATTATTATTATTATTATTAAGACGGTTCCTATAAACCATCAGCTAGGGATCCAACCACCTACCTGGAGAAAGTTACGAAAGATAAAATAAAATCTTTCAAATAAGGCCCAGAAATAGAAAGGCAAATTATACCCCGAGAGAAATCAAGCAAATGCCCGAAACTCTACGGCCTACCCAAAATCCATAAGGCAGACGTACCCATACGACCAATAGTGAGTGCCTTCGACTCTCTAACTCAGAAGCTGGAAAAATACTTGGCACAGATAATGCAGCCCGTGACAGAAACAGCAGGTTCCTATGTCAAAAATTCAGAACACTTGGTAGAGATAATAAAAAATCTCCAACTGAACCAAAACGACATCCTAGTCAGCCTAGATATCAAGTCCCTGTATCCCAGCGTTCCCATTCAAGAAGCTTTGTCAATGATCGAAGAAAGAGGAGACTTTCCACATCACGTCACAGAATTGACGAAACACTGCATGATGAACACTTATTTCATCTTCAACAACAGATTCTACAAACAGGTAGAAGGATCTCCCATGGGCTCTTCCTCATCCCCAGTTGTAGCAAACCTATTCATGATGAATTTCGAGGAAAAAGCACTACGAAATGCTCAACAGAAACCGACGCTATGGAAGAGATACGTAGACGATATCTTCATTATCTGGCCTCATGGAAAAGAAGAGTTGACTCGCTTCGTGGCATATCTGAATAGCTTGAATCAGCGCATACAGTTCATTATGGAATTAGAATTTAATAGACAACTCCCTTTCCTAGACCTATTGATAACCAGAAAGCCGGACGACACTTAGGATACACAGTATATCGAAAGCCCACCCACACAAACAGATACCTACACACCGAATCCCACCATCACCCCACACAATTACAATCCGTAGTCAACACGCTGGTGTCCCGATCTTTTCGTCTGACGGAAACAACAAACAGACAAGCAGAACTAGCAGAGACATCAAAAGCACTTCAACAAAGTGGCTATGGAACACACTCAATCAGAAAGGCAATCCATGCGCAAACAAACCCAAGAAAAACTAGGACGGAGGACCCCCCAGAACCCAGAAAATCAGTGACACTTCCTTTCATCAAATGAGTTACCGATAAAATCGGAAGACTAATGAGAAAACAAAATATACGAACCGTCTTCAAACCTCAAAGGACCATTTCGTCTTGCTTACCGAGACCAAAGGACAGGATCCCTCTCGAAAATCAAGGAGTATATATCATCACATGCGGGGACTGTGATAAGCAATATATTGGTCAGACGAATAGGAGAATGTCAGCTAGAGTGCAGGAACACAAAAATTGCATAAGGACAAAACAAACATCTTCCGCCCTGTTTCAACACCGCCACCAGACGGGTCACAAAATAAATTTCGAGGCAGCAAAGCAAATAGCGCAGGTGAACCATTTCAGAACACGCCAAATTAGGGAAGCCATCGAGATAGAAAAACATGGAGAAATAAACAAAAGAGACGACTCTCAAAATATTCCAAATGTCTGGAGGGCCCTCATCAACAAAAAGAAAAACAGTTCAGGAAATGGTCCTTCGGTGGATGCAGGTCACCACAAATCAGACCGACCGTTACTACCTGAACAGTCATTAGCCAAAGGTCCGACAACCATAATCAATCCGACGGCTGAGGGAGTAGATCATATCGGCTACAATTTACGACCGAGAAATCATTTGAAAACTGTCAGAAGTTTTTCAAACAATAGTTGCTAGCACCAAGTAGGAGCAGTAACATTCTTGAAAATGCCAACTGAGATGTTGGCGAAACGTCGAAAGTCAATACCGACAAATCAACGGATAAACTCCCAGAATACCAATTTCGCATACTCAAGTATCCGTGGAAACCTTCACTGTAACATATATATATATATATATATATATATATATATATATATATACATGTGTGTTATATCTCAGTTTAATGTGAGATGTTTTCAAAAATGAAAAATGTTCAATACATTTATTTCCAAAATTGGATACATTTGAGTCTGACAAAATCAAATGAACACTGGAGCTCTGGAATCCTCTTCTTTTATAGGTGTTCCCCACTTAGACTCTTTTGTTCTGAGTTCCTAGAATGGTGGTCCAAGGTCTGCTGAATAGGCTGAATCCAAGGTTAAAAGTAGGACATGCGGCATAACTGCGCAATTCCTACGACGTACTTCTAGATAAAGAGCCATTGTACTTTTTCATATGGCAACTCCCCTTTTTATGAAAAAGTTGATGCTATATGCTGCAGCAACTTTTCAGGCATGGATTTTACTGAAACTCGGGTTGAGTTCAATTCCTTCTTCTTCGACAGGTTCTCCAATTCGGTAACTGGGCCGTCTTCTTGGGAAGAATTTCGAAAGGGCTCGGAACTTGTTCCTATTTCTTGGCGGTGAGGGTGAATCGTCGTTCCTTGATGTCACAATTGTCAAATTTCTCCTATTCTTACATTTACAAAAACAATATAGTACAATAAGAAAAATTATTAAGGCAATAGTACAATAAGTGAACCATGACATATGTTTTGTAACGAAAGGTTCATTAATTAATATATCAAGTTGATCTGAATATTCATTCAATTTGTATTGGGCTGTATTTAAATCATCAACATCAATTTTGTTCAATTTCAGAGGTTTCAGTTTTGGAAAATCAATTTTTCCAGGAAGTCCTAGACAACAGTGGAAAGTTATCAAGATTTCATGAATTTTGTATGTTATATTTTTCTCAATTAATGGGAACTTCTTTGCATGAACTCTTGTACTTCCAATGAATGCATAACAATTTTCATTCATTTTCAAAATAGTATTTGTTTGAATGATTTTGGTTTTTGCTTCCTCATTAGAATTATAAGCCATGTATTGAAATTAATTTCATATACGCTATAATCTTTTGCGAAGAGAAAATTCGTTTTGCAAGCTTTCGGTAGTTTCATCAGATGTCTGAATGTTTGAGCCTCACAAATGGCATTATTGTCAATAGGATAAGGTGAAACTTTTTCACAAATTTTCATACGATCAAAAAGGTTTTACAATTTTCGAATTTTGGTTTGATGACGTATGACAGTGAGGATATGTTCCGTAAATCGTTTCGGTTAACCTGGTTACAAATTTAGTGTCCCGTAAATCAAAAATTTTATAAATTTTATATTTACGGAACGCGGTTCCTGTCAAAATCGCTGTAACCGGTGAAACCGATATGTTTATACCTGATTAGAATAGGCGTGGTCTGTCAAAGTTGTCATTAAATCTGTAACCCGAACAACCGCTGAATTTTATCGGTTACAGTGGTAATTTGATCACAAGACACTTATATATGTACTTTGAGTTGGTCAAAGTTGGTCTATCAGTGGTGTATTTCGCTGATGTTTTGGATGTGGTTAGTTGTGAGGACGTAGATAGGATATAAAATTATTTTTTGAACATACCAACATAAGTGTTACCACGAATGAGTCTGTTTTTGTTTTGTTACTATTGTGGCAAATAAAATGATATTCAAAATGTTATGTAAAGTTGATTTGGATTATTTTTCCTGATAGTTGTAGGGATATAATGTTTCTTCTGTGAATTATTCTGGTATATTGCGACTGAAAATATATTTAGGTTTTCACATATTAAAGTTTTTCCTTATCCCAGTATGTACCTGACGGTACCTCAAGAGTTCTATTTACGTTCTCTGTAAGCTTGCACATATTTATATACACATTCATGGTGATCCATTTCAATTTCAATGAGCAAGGAACCAAAATTATAAAAATATAAAAATATTTAAGCAAATACCACGTTCATAA
Source organism: Zygogramma bicolorata (assembly GCA_032362365.1). Classification (NCBI taxonomy): domain Eukaryota; kingdom Metazoa; phylum Arthropoda; class Insecta; order Coleoptera; family Chrysomelidae; genus Zygogramma; species Zygogramma bicolorata. The sequence continues at coordinate 62,651 of JAVJAQ010003878.1, forward strand.
TTCTAGTTTTGTACACGAAAAACTCACAAGTGAAACTAATATGAGGCACAGAAAGACATTGTCTCTCTCTCGTCTTCGCTTCCGAACAGGCGCAGTCGACCACTCGGAAGCAAAGAGCATCCCAATATAGAGAGAGAGAAAGACATTGGATTTATATAGTGCCAAAGAATACAATTAATAATTAATTGAGGTCAAATGAATCAGGTAGGTAAAATTACTTCTTCCAATTTTCAATAAAGTCTTTTTCCTTTTATCATTACGATTCTGTATGACAAGTGACAAGCGTTCCGTATATCGAAAATTTCAGTAACCGCTGTCAACCGGCCAAAACCGCTGTCAACCGCTCTGGTTAACCGAAACGATTTACGGAACATATCCTGAATCATCATCTTTTCCAATATATTTCATATCAATAGTAAGTATATGATGTAATCCAGTTCTATTATCCAGAATAGGATAGGATAAGGGCATGGCCCAGCTCTTCAGGTTGACTGTCAGCCATTCGATATCTGAAGTTAAGCAACGCCGAGCGCGGTTAGTACTTGGATGGGTGACCATGCAGGGAAATACCATGTCGAAAGCCCGTACAGCTGCAACGAAAAAGCATATCATAGCTCGCAATGAGCACAAGATATATTGAGGATATGCCGTCCTTCGCAGGGGACGTAAAGCCGTCGGTCCCGAGTCCATGGATGTTGGGCTCGTTAAAGATTCCTACCTCTGGTTGGAATACCACAGGGTTCGGCAAAATTTCCGGTTGGGGGAAATGTGCTCACCGGCGTCGGTGATTGGCCTTGGTAGCGGAAATAGGCCGACGTTAAATAAAGAAATATAATAAAAAGGAATAGGTTAAGGTCGATAGATTGTGTAAACTTCCGGTTCAACAAGTGGTATTTTTTCGAAATAAAGACAATTTTTGAAATCAGTTTGAAAGTTCAATTGAGTCGATATACTTTGCAACTGAAGCTATTTCAGGTTGTATAGATAACTTTTTTCTGATGTTTGAGATATTTCTTGAAGGGCATTCACTAAATCTGATGGTTTAATTATCGATGTATGGATAATTCTTAATCGAGCAAAAGTAATTGATTGCAAGATATCATTCGCGTGATCTTCTAAATAGAAATAACTTTCCATGAGAGATTCACATATGTCTAGAGTTTTAAATTTAGCTTCAACTAGTACAAATTCGTCAGATAGTTTTTATATTGACTTTTCAATATTTTCGATATCTTCATTGAATGTTGCTTCATCGACTTATTAATTTAATTTTTGTATCGTTTCATTAAAATTTCTAATTACTGAAGTGGTTACTGAAATTTGGTTTTTCAATAAATTTTCAATTTGATGTTCGTCTCTATATAGTTTGTTGATAGAGTAAGTGAAATATTCTCCATCTGAAGCGTCAAGGTTGCCAGATATTGCTTTCCAAACGCTTCCGATACCATCTATTAATCCGCGTTTCGTTCTTCGGGAGTATTCTTCAGTATCATGTTCTATTCGATAATATTTTAATTCGATTGAGTTTGCTATTTGATTCAACATAGTGAGATGTGGTTTTATATCAGCGTAAAAATGGTTCATTCTAGGGTTGTAGATTTCTAACATGTATATCTTACGGGGCTTAGATCTTTATATACTAATAATGTCCAGTGGTCGTTGGAGATTTTGGAATAGCCTTCTTCGTTGTAGTAAATTCCAATTGTATTATATATGGGTCGGAGTGTGTATTGTGCTGCGCACAGGGGCAAAGGGATGAGTAGTATCATCTGAAATTATTTATGATAAGGTTTTAATTTATCGAAATTGAATTTACTTCGTTGTTTAGTAGTGAGATTTTCAACGAAAGCTGAATTTTGATACACATCAATAATTTTGAAGGGACTGTAACTTAGAGCCTATTCGACTTTCTTTAACATACACTTCAATTTTGAACTCGTATGGTTCTTGTTTTAAGCGTTCATCAAAGCGAACTTTTGCTTTTTTTTGCTGCGATTTATACGTTCTTCAGCTATTTCATAATAGTACGATATTCGATCATTTAAATCTCTCACATATTCACTGATTAATTGTTCTTGATTATCAGTATGTTCTGGTGGTCTACAAGAAGTATGACCGAAAATTAATTCGTATGGTGTGAAACCATGCGATTTGTTAGTACAGTTATTATAGCATATTACTGCATATGGTAATATATTTGAAGGGTGTTCATTGGGGTATTCTGAAAGATATGCTCCGATCATTTCAGTCAGAATTGCATGGAAACGTTCGAGGGATCCATTTGATTTGGGATGATCAGTACTTGAAAATGTCATAAAGTTGACGAAGGTCTTTCATTGGAGTATTATTAGATTCTTTTCCTGAATCACAGTGGATTCGAAGTGGTGTTCCATAATTTTGGAAGCAAATCATAAGGGTGTGTGCGACTGATTTGGCTGACTGGTTTTCTAGTGGTTAGGCTTGACGGCTTGAGTAAATTTTGTGAGTTCATCTCGGGTAGTCAAGATATAATTTTCACTTGGGATATGTAATATGTCAATATTGATTCGTTCGGAAGGTGTTTTTGGTGTTTCCGTTATCACGAAAGGGTTTTGTAGGTTTTTTCTACAAATTTTTGTTTTTTGACATATTTCACATTTGTTGATGCCAGTCATATTTTTCTATGATTTTTCGAAGTGTCGTGGTCAATACCTCGGTGTAGATTTGATTTACCGTTTTGATATTGATCGAGTATTATTGGGATTTGGTCACAATCTGGAGTTCAGATTATGTTTTGACATATGATTAGTTTTATGTTTTCTCTATCTGAGAAAAAATACGAAAATAATTCTTGAAGTGGTAGTTCGGGATTGTTTTCAATTCAATACGTTTCATTGGCTTTCAATTCATGTTGGTATTGATGAAGCGAAATGAACATGTGTGCATTTGCTTCTTCTAGATGAAACGGAGTTGCAATGATGTAATATTTCCCATTTCTGATACTTTCACCTGAGAGAGTATTCAGTCTTTTATCTGCGAAGTCATATTGTTCTTCAAATATGTCTTCTATGTGTGCTTCGTGTAGTTGGTTGAGTTTCTTTTGTTGCATGACTGTTATGATGTTTTTATGACTTCTGTCTCATAGTTGAGAATTTGCTTATTGTATTTTCGAATAATCGATTATTGATTTTGTTTGACATAGTTTGAGAAAATGTTTGAATTCTTCTTCAAGAGTTCCAGATGATATTTCGGTTTGTTCAGATGTTTCAGATTCGTTTTAAGAGTTGTTTGTCAAAATTTTGTGGTTGAGTTTGGAAGTATCTGAAAAATGATTGATTTTGATCCGAGATGGTGCATCTTCGTTTTTACTACATTTTCCAGGTTTATAAATTATTTCATAGTCACATTCTTCGAGTTTGAGTCTCCATCTTGCAGGTCTGCTTCCAGGGTCTTTTATACTAAAGATCCAAGTTAATGGCCTATGATCACAATAAAGTTTAAATTTTCTGCCGTAAATATAGGGTCTGAAGTGTTTAACTGACCAAACAATTACACGCAATTCTCTTTCAATAGTTGAATATTCTGTCTCAGCAGGGCAAAGGGTTCTTGAAGCTCACGCAATAGGCAAATCGTGTCCTATGCGTCCTTGTGAAAGAACAGCACCAATTGCGTATGAAGATGCGTCGAATGTTTCATTGAAATAAGGATATATTAAAATAGGATATTTGGAAAGAATTTTTTTCAGTTGGTCGAAAGACTTTTTACATTCTTCATTGAAGAAAAATGGGACATCTTTTGGTTCAGGACATTCTATTGCAGCTTCAATTTTTTCAGGATTTGGTTGTACTCCTTCTTCGGATATGATATGTCCGAGATAAGTAACTTCTCTCTTTAGAAATTCACATTTGTCGGTGTAACGTTTGAATCTGTCTTTAGAACACTTCAACAATGATTGAAGGAAACGCCCATAAACACTTTCATTTATTGAAAAGATGCCAGACACTCCACTATCAACTTTGTTATATTAGTGAATAAATGAAAAGGATATATCATTCATAGTGCTCCGCCCGGTACATTTCGTTCGTGGTTTTGTGGGTCTCGCATAATTCACCTTCCATCACTGCGTGATTCTTCCATGATTTCTCATCGCCCCCATCTCTCCTGACGGTGGTGCATTTCGTCAACACAGGCTTTTGAGTCATTTCAACCTGAAATAAAGGAAATAGAGTCAGATTCATTATTAATAGTATCTCATTATTGAGCTGATTTTACTTGATACTATTCTCGCTATTGGCCTGAAGTTATACTCACTTGATGAGTTGATTTTCTTCAGGTTATCTTTTCACTTGGTCCTAGTGGTTTGTTTTGGTTTGAGTTTCGGCGATCATTGTTATTGTGCTATTCACCTTCAGTGATGCCAACATTCGAAATACGAAGTGATGAGTTGAAATACTGAGCAATATTCGATGAGTAATGAAGCAGGTACCTGTAAATCTCACCTCACCACACTTCTGGCGATAAGTTCGGGAAGTCCTCAGGTAATTCGAGAGATGGCGGGTGGCGTAGGGCAGAGGAATGCAATTTCGTTTTTTGGAAAGAGTAAAAGAAGTCAGTCGAGAGTTTTTGGAGAAGTTCGTGGCTCCTTGATATTTCACAATTATTGTATGATTTCGATTCATCCTTCATTGGGATAAATTTTGTGAAATTCTTTCGTGATTCTGAGTATTGTGGTTTATATTCTGGGTGATTTGGTGTTTCAGAATCTCTCTTTTGAGGAACATGGGGAGTTCACTTCTGTTCAAACTCATTGGCATTATTGGTGAAGCCGTCATGAGTAAGGTACGTTGATCAATTTCCTCACGCCATTCCCAGCCAACGCTGCCTCTGGAAGTAATTAGCCCAAATTGAAGGTACCAATTTTCCTTATAGGTCGCTAATGGAAGTCCTAAACTGGCCAAGTATTCGGAACAAGGGGGCCCTTGAACTCATAGTGGCTGAGTCCATCGAAGAGGCAGATTTCATCTGTTATAAACCAAAAGAACCACTGGAAATTTATTTATTTATTTATTCATCAAAGAAACATACAGGACTTAAACCTATTTACATGTTTCCGTAGCATTATTTCTAAGCAATATAGCAGATACTATTAATAACCAATAAACTAATTTCTAACAAAGGTAACAATATTCATATATACACATATATATACCCATATAAAAAAAAAATAGCCTCCAACTTTATCACCTTTATACCCATATATACATATACACATATGTACACGCACATATATACATACATATACACACATATACATCGTATTACAAACTTATGACTTGAAAAAGAAAGAGGAGAAAGAAAAAAAATAATAAAAAAAAATAACAGATAACTAGGATGATATATAAATAATAATGATAATATATAGAATATAAGTGGAATCACTAATCAATATAATCAAGTTCACTTAATGATTTATTCAGAATCAATCAGATTTAGAGTTCTTAAGTCATTGTAGTGACGGATATGTAATCACAAATTCAATGCGGGTAGGAACAGTTTATGTAGCTCATTTTTTAGTCGTGGTAATTTAACAGTAAATATATCCACAGTAGTGTTATTTTGCAGAAACTTGTTGACACAGAGACACATTTTATCAATCAACAGGGGAATCCTGGGGATATGAAAAACTATGCTTTTCGGACGTAGTCTTGGCACGTACAGTTTCAGACAAGACAACAAAAACATACAATTGATTTTGTCGGACAATAGTTTGTAAATGAAAACTATTTTTTGGATGGTCCGTCTATTTTCAAGTTTCAGTAAATTAAATTCTAGTCTTAGTGGGTCATAGGATGAGTGGTCCGGAGAATTACCATATTTTTTGTAGTGTAAATATGATATGAATTTATTTTGTACAGTTTCCAGACGTTTTTTCAAATTTTTTTTGCCGGGGTCCCAGACTATCGATGCAAATTCGAGACGACTTCGAACAAAAGCGAAATAAAGAGTTTTTATTGTTTGTATATTTTTGAACTCGCATGTGAAACGCTTAACGAATCCCAACATTTTTTCGGCTTTCTGTGCTGTTTTCTCTATATGCTTTTCAAAAGTTAAGGTAGTTTGGAAGGTGACACCTGAATCGACAGTTTCATAGTACCTTTCCAGCTGTTGATCATTCATAAAATAGTTCAATTTTTGAAAATTTTTTGAGTTGCAAAAAGTAACAACGTAACATTTACTCAAGTTCAGATATAATCTATTTTTCTCACACCAATTAAAAAGTGAATGAAGATCCTTTTGCAATAAGTTATAGTCATACTGGTCTGAAATTTTCCGGAAAATTTTACAGTCATCAGCATACAATAGACAGTGACTTGCTATGTGTTCCGGGAGATCATTAACGAACAACAGAAAGAGAAGGGGACCCAGGTTAGAGCCCTGAGGTACACCAGACTTTGCAAGGAATCTGCCAGAATCATTTCCCCTATAAGAGACAAATTGAATTCTTTCGGAAAGATAGCTTGTTAAAAGTTCTGTGAGTGAGTTACTGAAGGAATACATACTAAGTTTGGATATGAGAATAGAATGATCGACCCTGTCAAATGCCTTGGCAAAGTCCGTGTAAATGGTATCCACCTGTGCCCCCCGCTCCTCTAATGTATCCGTTACAATCATTAAAAAAGATGCAAGGTTCGTTTCGATGGATCTCTTACTGCGAAAGCCATGTTGGGACTCAGAGATAACATTATTCACATGCCAGAAGATTTTTTGATACAATATGTATTCGAATAGCTTAGCAGTACCATTGAGCACTGCTATAGGTCTGTAATTAGTAATCAAAGTTTTTTCATTTTTTTTGTGTATGGGTGTTAGTCTAGTTTCTTTAAAAGTATCCGGAAAAATTCCAGATCGCAATGAGTTCTGGAATATCAATATTAGTGGGTACATTATGTAATCCTTGCATGCTTTAATTATGTAAGAAGGTATGCCATCGGACCCAGACGACTTTTTAGGTTTCAGTTTTTGAAAAGCATATTCCATATCTGAGACTGTAATGTGTGATATTTTTAAAACTTCCCCGCTTCTCACTTCCTTTTTGTTATCCCTATACTTGTTATTTGCTGCCGAATCAACGTATACTGAAGAAAAGTATTCTGCAAAGGCTGAGGCAATTATCTTGGGATCAGTTGTAGTTTCATTTTCAATTATGAAATGAGAATCGGAGTTTCTACTTTGTTTTTTGGAGTTGACATAATTCCAAAAATTATTTGGACTATCTATGAGACTGACTTCGGTTTCCTTAATAAAATCCTTGTAAGCTTTTCTTATGTCGAGTTTTAACTCCGCTCTGAGCCGTTTATATTCATTTAGGAATTCTACCGATTGATTTTTATTTTTTCTATAATATTCTTTTTCTTTCATTTTGTTTTTAATTGAAATGGAAAACCAGGGAGGGTACATTTTTCTATTCACAAACTTTTTTATTTTCGGAACACACAGATCGATGACTTGATAGAGGACATCATAAAAATAATTCACTTGTTCATTGACATCTTTGATATGACCTATTGGTGTCCAGTCGACATATCTGAGCTGATTGCATAACTCAACGAAATTTGCCCTTTTATAATTATATTTATTTTCTAAAGTTATTTTGGTGGATCTAAATTTTTGCGTTTTTGTCAACTCGACCTGACACATTAAAGATGGGTGTTTACGGTCAAGAGGGACTAGAGGACTTACTTCTGTTACTTTTAAATTCATATCACTAAAAATCAGATCTAGCGTTCTGTTGTCCTCGTTCAAACTGTCGTTGTATGATTTAAGATTATTTATATTCATAAAACAATTCAAATATCTGATGATGTTATTGTTATTTCCTGTGAAATCAAAATGTGTGTCATTAATATCCGGTATATTATAATCACCAAGAAAAAAGAAATGTGTATTTTGTCGATAGTTATTGGTAATAGAATCACACAGATCCAGATAATTTTTATACAATTGAGAATTCGAGTTCGGTGGAATGTAGACAGCACTGAAAATAACTTCATTACCAAGTATATTACTTTTGACAAAGATTGTTTCAAATTGGGAGTTTTCGGAAACAATTAAGGTAGAATTAAATTTTTTCAGTGCTGCTACCAGCACTCCACCACCTCTTGCTTTCCCAGTTTTTAGTGGTGATCTGTCACATCTAAAGACACTGTAGTTGTCATTGAATAGTTCAGCATCAAAAATGTCACTATTCAACCAAGTTTCAGATAGGACGAGTATATCATAATTCTCTAATAAAACATTTTGACTGAATTCAGTTAGTTTAGTACGTAAACCCCTACAATTTTGATAATATATTCTCAAGTTCATGATTCAAACAGTGTTCAATAATTTCATTCCAAAATAAAGAGTACCTATACCAGATATAAAATCGAAAATAATGAAAACAATATACTTAATAGTAATTGGGTATGTTTCAAATGAAAATTTCGTTTTTTTAAACAATATATGTATTTCTTGTTTTTTTATTGAAACAATTCCTCCGGTGTGGTAGAAAAAAAAAGGACTGTTCAGTTAAGGTCATTGTTAATCTTATCAGCTCTATTTTATTGTGTTTATTCTCCAGATCATTCTTTGATACTCATCTGAAACTATCTTTGTTTTGTTCAAGAACGTATCGGAATGATTATTCATTTTGATGGCCCTTTTGAATTCAAATTTTCGTCGGCAATGTGAAGTTGCATTCATTTTATATGTACGATTGCATATCTCATACAGGGTGAGGCACGATTGGATTAAAAAAAAAATTTAATAATCAAATAGTTTAGGTGTTTTTTTACGTGAATTTCAGGAGCACAATTAAATCTAGTTATTTTTTTGTGTAATCAAAAGAAAAAAACCTAACGAGCTATTGTTTTTTTCCTTCAAGTTGGTTTGTAGTTAATGATGTCATTTTCTTAAGCTAATGGGTTGGAATTCAAAAATAATTAGCATGTCTGTCGAACTATACTGCCCTGTTAAGCATAAGAGTCGTATCTCCATATTTAAATATTTTGAGAAAATAAAGAAAAACCTCTTGTCTTTCTGCCATCCAAAGTACTTATATGATTTAAATTGTAATAACCTTAATGTATACATTTTTTAACGTAGAATTCAAATACAAACATGTTTTTTACAATCTAAGAGTTTAAAACATGTTTTTGTTAGTTACAATAGTAATTATGATTAGTTTAACAAATCGTTAGTGACCATCTCTATAGAAAAACTACACTTAACAAAGGTTAAAATGTATATTATAACTTCAATTTTTTCATATAATTGTTTTACAAAAAGATATATTTAATGCTCATGAGACGCTGAGCTGTAACTTACTAGTAAACTATACTGTTTAACTTAAACAACGTTTTACATAACTAAAAAACAACTAAAAAACATTATTATAATTTGTATTTGTAACTAAAACGAAAACTCTAACTTATATCCAATAAATACAGAGCAATATTATGGCAACTGAAATTTTGATTATGATTAGTAATTTATTCATCTTCAGTTACAGGATTTTCGGATACCGGCAAATCATTCCAAAAGTTCATTCTGGTAATGGGAATAATTCCACGAAGTCGGTTTATAAGAGTGTCCTTCCTATCTTGACTTATGCCGCGATAGTCGATCTTGCTTTTAGGCTTTTCCAAACCATTCTTTTGGTGCTTTGCTACTAAAAAATTCAATACTATAGCCTCTTGTTCATTAAATGTGCATTTGTACGACAATGTCTGATTTCCTCTTTCAAAATCAACCTGCACCATATTGTTTAAATATGGCCGAGGATTTATTCTGCTTAATTTATACTGAGAACTTTTGTCTTCCCAGTTGAAAAAATTGTTAATTTTCATTTCAATTAATTTCACTTTGGACGAGTTAGCCTTTTGAACAGCATCTTTATAATCTTCGAAATCAAACACCTTTTTCATTTGCTTTAGGGACTTTTCTACCTGGTGGTGAAATGAGTCTGCCGTTATAAATGTATGTCCCGGTTCGAAAAATTTTAGAGATAAAGATTTTAAAGCGACGTCAGAAGAATTTACCAGATACACACAGAAACTAAAGAAAGCCCAGTCTTTATTTTGGGCTGGACAGTTGTCCAACCACAAAATAACATTTTCCACGTCTCTGTTATCCAGAAAAAAGCATAGAAGGCACTAATAATGTCTTCTTTGGATCGTCCCGATATGGCTTCATGCCAAACTACTGCTGTGGGGAATTGCTTGTGTTTTTTTCCTATTGGAACAATACTTTCATTGAATGCTATAATACGAGGTACGAAAATCACCTCCTTAAACATTTCGCACCGCGGCAGCATAATGACCTAAAAAAATATTACTTTGGGAGAAGAAAACAATATAATGTGATTAAGGCTATCACGACTAATATTAAGAAACATGTTATCGAAACGTCGCGTCAGGAAGAAATTCCAATCTCCTGTAACTCGCATCGGAGATGGTAGTTGCAGTAAATTGGAATTTACTGCAACTTCTAAAGTAGCCGCCAGCTGCCCATAAGCCCAAAAAATATGTTAAACATTATAATATTTTCTTACCTTCTGAAGATCTGCTGAACATGCCAATGTGTTGGGATTATCCGCTTCTGCATCAATTTGATATTGGTGTCGAGCTGAGTTTGCCTTTTCAATATGTTTATTCCATGAATCACACTCGGCGCAATCATCTTCAATATTTTCGGGATCATGGTTGGTGTTATTTTTATGTTTTTTGAATGCTACACAAGAAAAGCACTCTTCATGTCCAAGTGCAGCGAATGAAATGTTCATTTTACTGACGACTTCCCTATATAAATAACAGGAAAAATTAATTGTTGGATGTTTCTCCTTGAAGTCGTTGTACATAATCACTATGGTGATATCACTTGGAAGGTATCTCCTATTTGGAGCGTGCTCCCTCCGGTAGTGTGAAATTGTAGGCTTGAACGACTCTATATGCTCTCTGATTATAGAGCGATCTATCTTTTTCGAGGAACTAGCGGTACCTCTTTGGGATTTTTTTGCCTTGAACTGAGATGTAGTAGTGGAAGAGAATGCACTTCTGATAATTCGATCATTGTTTGGCAAATATCCAAGGGTGGCCAAGAAAAATATTTTACATACTTCCTGTATTTTACCGTTATCATCTTTGAGCCTATAGGTAAAACTCATTGACCGTCTTGAATTCAAAGATACTTTTCTTTTCGCATTTTTCTTTTTCGTCATATTTAACACAAAAGTTTTTTGCTCTAAATTCGTTAATTGCCAAAAACTTAAATGTATATTTGCACGTTGTGCTTCTGAAATTTTTTTAGTACAGCATTTTTTGCACTTGCTCCCACATGGATCTTTCAGTAAAAACTTATTTTTCTTGTCTTCTAATTTTTGTTTTTTTCTACTCTGTAAAGACATACTAAATCTTCTTCGTTTACGTAGCTGTCCAGATTTTGTATATGAACTGCCTTTTCGATTTTCGGATTGCTCAATTGCAGCATCAATCATGTTATCGACAATTTCGGTAACCAAGTCGATAACATCATACTGGTTATTGTTATTTGAATTTGTATTTATAGTGTTTTCAGGACAAATAACTATGTTTTGTTGGATAATAATCGAAGGACGTCTAGGTTCCTCATTTTCTGTTTCTGAAGTTGATGAACTAGGCGACGATGGAATCACAAAATCTGGATCATTTTTTTCGCAATTTTTTGTTGAGCGTGTTTTAGCATTTTTTCTTTAAATTCCTTTAATTTACTGACCAGTTCTTTATTCTGCTTTACTAGCTGCAATATTCGCATAGATCCGCTATTAGAATTAGCAGCCATTGCCCTAAAAAAAGGCTAGTTTACCATACGAAAAGGCTACGAGTAAAAAATCTATTTCCAAGAAAATAAGTGTTGGTATAGATCAAAATATATTCAAAATGGTTTTTCTAGTTATAAAGTGTCTGACATCAAATAATTGGTCCCTAAATGATATGTTTTTAAATTTTTATGACAATATAGATCATAAGTATGGTAGCTACTAATTTACGTCAAGAAAATGTTCATACTGTGGTATTTTTTTCTTGTTTTACATTGTAATTACAGTTGAAAAAAACTTATATCTTTTCGAAATCAAACCCCGTATCTCCATAAATTGCCAATTTACATAAGAAAATCATTAAACACAGTAGTAATTATAATAACTCCAAATATTCTAATATACACAAAGCTTTGAAGAGTTTTTAGCTTCTTCTGTAACATTTACAATTTTGGAGTTACGAGGTATTCGCATAAGGCCGACGGAAGGACTAGCTATTTGGAATAACAATAAATTTACAATTTACTCACCTTCTTTTAAAGTCCTCCAAAGTATGGGTATCACTTCAACACTATAAGGATAACGTTTATTTATTTCTAAGAGAACAATACCCACTGTCCCAACAGAAGCAACAAATGGCAAACAAATAGATTTTTTAGGTTATTTCAAGCGTCAAAATACTAGATTGCCCGCCAAAGCCGATGTTAAATCAATTTGACGTATCTACTTCATTGTTAAGTAAATATGTCGCATGTACGCTGTGTTAGGTTTATTTGTCGTATTTGAACTGCAAATACGACATATATACCTAAAAATATGCAGTTTGGACAATTTTGCTTAACAAAGTGAGCATAATTTCACATACGACAAACAAATAATATGGTAAATTGCCAGTAATGAATGTTTTACGACATTTTGATCTAACAAATAGATGTAAAACTTTAATATGATGTGAAATACCAGAAAATTTCAAAATTACCAAAAAGTGCAGATACGACTCTTATGCTTAACAGGGCAGTATACCTTACCGCAAATATTAGTGTTGAATTCTTATAGAATTTCCTCTTAGTGCATAAATAGTATATTTTGATTTCGTATGATTGGAAATTTTTTTGGGGTTATTGATCAATATGTAGTTAGGAATTGATTGCCCATCATTTTGTACAGGGTGTTCGGTAAAATCGATCACCGATCTGAAGCTAACGTAAACAAAGCCTTGATGAGTTTCAATTCGACTTAGTTCTTATACCTATCAAGTGTGGTCTTCAGTTGGCTCTTTCATGTGTCCAGGAAGGGTTTGTTCCAAGCAATTTTTACCAGATGGAAATCAATGATTAATTATTATCAATATAAGCAGCTTTCTTGGTTAATTGATTATATACAGGGTGGGGTGATCTCAAGTAGGGATAAAATTGTAAATTGTCAAGTGCGTTTTGGGAAAATGAAACTATATTTCTCCATAGGGTTCTTTTGACGGTCATGATTGCTGGCTTCCTGTGTTACCTTGTACTACTTATAGCGCCACCGATCGTTGAGCCAGGGATTTTTGGGAAACATTCACTTGGACTACGGACTGAGTTTTGCTGGAGATAGTTGGAGATTTCCTGATCAGCATCGAGCCAAGGAAATCAGGCTTTTCTATTCGATATTGACCACTGTTGTACCACCTTTAATATTCATTCGTAAATTGAGAATATATCTATAAATATACTACGCGCAAAGGGTATTGTGAGCATAATTCGTGTATATGAGTACATATTTTTTTATATCTTCTATATTGAAAACTGTAGCCCCACCTTTAACATTCATTCGTAATTTGTGAACATATCGACAAATATACTACACGCAAGGGTTGTTGTGAGCGGAAATTATATACATTCTTTTATAACGTCATATAGCTGAAGGAACGTCCCTGCGCTACGCCTGAGCTCTCGCGACGCACGTGATTTACTTTTTTTTTTTACGGTAGCGACTTACAGTGTTGCCGCTTTATAATTTCTGCAGTAGATTTGCACCAAATTGCGCTTGAATACCTGTTTGTACGATCGTGACCAAGTTGTTAGCAGATTCAGTAACGCATGCGCAGTTTTATTTTTCTTATGTATTCATATATCTGTTTCTACCAGTTCATACTCATTGCTGAGTTGTGTGGTTACGATAAATTGACCGGTGGGATTTTTGGTTTTGTAATATAGATTCGCTAGGCAGTCTTTTCCAATACTTGAGAAATTCTGATTTTTTTTGTGTCCTGAATTTACTAATAGAAATTTGCATATTTCAAATTTGAATCAACAACCTGTATAAGCTCTCACTTTTAATAAATTTTAGGGTTATATTGCTGTTTGTATTCAACCTTGTTTGGTAGATTTGCGGGTTGAAGAAAAGTCTAGGAGTATTTGTGCGGTGAGAATTTACCTGGCGCCCACTTGAATCAATTTCAGTCAGTTCAATCGAACCCTTCCCTCTCCAACTAGAGTTTAGCCGTGAATACTCATCTGTCATCTGACAGCTGTGGTCCTAATCGACCTGACCCTTTTGTATAGAAATTACAGGTCGTTTCAGTGGCGCCCAACGTGATTTTACAAGCATTTTTAGTTTTAGGGTTGCTGATTTTTTATTTACTTAGAAAATTTTCTTCATGGCACAAAAAAATTTCAAAATAAATGTTAATCGCCTTCCGCAAGATGAACTGTCATATGAGCTTAAGATTAGGGGCATCGCGACTGGTACACCCAGACAGCATTAGATATTCCTGGTATATTCCCAGGATATTCTCTTAGAGATATCTGAATATCCCGTGAATATGCCGGCAATATATACATCTTCTGTGGAATATTCCCAGAATGTGCAAAGGGGGAAAAACGTAGATATTCTTAGAATATTCTCTTACGATATTCCAGGAATATTCACAGAATATTCCAGGGATATACTTGGAATATGAATGGCGAATATTCTCAGAATATTCAACAGCAATATTTCAGGAATATTCACGGATTATTCGAGATATTCCAGGGATATACTTGGAATATGAATGAATAATATTCTTAGAATATTTCACGAAGAATATTCAAGGAATATTTCGAGAATATTCGAAATATTCCAGGAACATAGTCGGGATTTCAGTGGGGAATAATTGATGAATATTCTTCAGAGTATATCCTTCGAATATTCCTATAATATTTTGAATATCCCCCGGATCATTCTCCTTACTTTACTTCTGTTAACTGATATTGATACAGGTAATACAGATGCAATGAGTTTTATGATCTTGCAAAACATATAAATAATGTTGTGAATACCAAATGTGTTGATGAAGAGCAATCAATCTTTGAAAACGTCAAAAATATTATAGGCATCATTCTCATAAATTCAGTAAATGTTCCATTTGATATGTTTCCTCTTTATCTTTTAGACAAATTTTGCTAATTTCTAATTTTCCTGAAGATGACTTATCACTGTCAGATACTCAAAAAAGTCTCTAACTTTTGATGATTTGGAATATTTCAAAATTTAAATCAACTACCACTCTCGACCAAAAATCAATACAAAATTTTCTCAAATATATGTATATATTTGACGAAAAAAACTTCACACAATAAAAACATGCTAATATTTCACACTACGGAATCTTCTGTCACAGTGGCAGCCCTAGAAAGAAAAAATATACTTGAAGGTTGAATGGAAGTGGCCGATACTTTATGAATACATATTTAACAAATAATATAGTTTGTTCTAAAATTGTTCGTTTTCGTTAACCAGCTGACGAACGTTAACCCTCAGAAGTCGAAACTTGAGCGAGCAATGGATTAACGAGGCCTTACCTTTTATCGTGCGATTACCCAGCACGGTGGCCTGGCAGGGATTTGAACCCCGGTGTTCCGCTTGAAAGGCGGACGTGCTAACCTCTACACTACCAAGATCAGTTTCCTGTGAGATTTTCACATATTGGGGTTTACTAAATCGTGACACGTGTTTCGCTATACAATAGCTTCTTCAAACAGGAACATTTCTTAATATGTGAAAATCTTACAGGCAACTGTATATTACTTGCTTTATATTTAAAGGTTATTTATCATTCCAGTAATGAATGAGAGTAAAATCCAATCAAAACCACGTACTGAGTGTTTTTGTCAATTAACAACTGAGAAACAGATTTGGATTATCTTTCAACTAGTCATGAAAAGTTAATTTCAACTGAGAAATTATTTCAATTCTGTATTCAACAAATGCTCACTTTCGAAAAAATTCCAAAATGTATCTATCTCATTCACTTTTGTTAATAATGGAAAATATAAAGATAACTCACTGTCGTCTCTTCATTCTTTCTGTGGACTTTGCCAAGAAGGCTGAAACAACCACCTCAATCTCCTTCAGGCTTATATTTTTATGGCAACGTTGTATCGCATCTACAAATATAGAGAATATATTACTTCATTTTCCGATAAATGTTTTTATGTAGGCACTAATCATTTTTAGGCTATGACGGCAAAATGGTGATGATAATTGTGAGATGCCATCATTGCAACTGTCGATTTCATAAAAAATCAATTATCGCGATTAATCTTACGTCATAAAAAATATACTGAACCAATTACATACTGTCATATAGGAGAATCTTACCCAAAACACAGGTACAAAGTTTTGTGTTTTTGAATTTCTTTTTGCTTGTGTCCATGTAAACTATATTCGGAAGCAAATTTATCATCCAAGACTTTTTTTTAAAATCGACGTGAACATTCTTTAAAATCTTTGCCTCCCATATTCGACATCAACCTGAAAAAAAAATGGAACTAATATCTATCTTCAATTTCGGTTTGGGGATCTACACATTTCAAACATTGATTATCGACTCTTATCAGAAAAAGAGTTATTAAAAAAAATATACTCACTAGATTCTTGAAAGCTGCCTCACTTTTCAATGTATTCTCTATATGATTCAGCATTTCTTCACTTTTAATTGGGAAATCGGTGAAGAAATCTATAATTTCCCCCTGATTTTTGAGCTTTTTCTTTAAGAGACAGTGAGGTATTATTTACTTCTGTAGATATTTGTCCTAATTTTTCCTCTAAGTCTCTCAGCAGTTTATTCGTTTTTACTAACATTGCGATACAAGTCTTCTTGAATTTGTTGTCGTCTAGAACAGAATGTTGTACAGATAACAGATACTAGTGATGTTAGTAGTTGAATATGAAATAAAGGTAGGGAGGTTGAATATGAAATGAAGGTACCTGTTGAAATCGATACTTCTCCAAGATCATTGTCTGAAATGCAGTAAACCTGCATATTCTCACGAAAAACTCAAACCTAAATTTCCTAACCTAACTTACAAAAAAAACAATGTATGAATTGATTTTTACTTACGTTTCTATGGATAAAAACCTCACAGTACCAGAACAACTAATTAAACAAATCCAAAATGATGCCTTGAAATATCGAACGAGACGGACAAGATAAAAAGTTTAAAATCGTTGGATGAAACATCACACAAGGCTCGAAATTCCAAATCCAAATGGCGCGCACGTATGGACTACGGTCACTACGGACTGACAACTGACGGAGTAGTAGGGGGTAAGTTCCGGATTCTATTTCACGAATTGTTTAGAATATACGTATATTCTCGGTACAGCGCATTTACAGTCACAGTCTGAGCTACTCGACAATCGAATTCGTGAAATAGAATCTGGAAGCAGTTTTACTGACTGAATTTCGTATATGGCTGGATTCAGACAGATCCGAAATTTGATCGTACGACGATCCGATAGCTTTCTGATTGGTCTGAATTCAAATTTAGACCAATGGGTTTCGGATCTGTCTGAATCCAGCCTAAGGCTGGAAACTCCACACTATTATGTTTTCAGCCCAACAGACCACCGACCACTCTTTGTGTTGAAAACTCAACACAAATATCAAACAGTTTTACTTCTACTGATATTATCACGATACTATATAACCCTATCATACTAGTTCAGTCTGAAGACGGATCCCCGAGGAGTGACTGGAAAGATGTTAGACGGCAACGAATATACAATCAAGAATATTCCATGAATATTATGATGGGAATATTCATTGAAGAATATCCGTAGCATATTCATTCAGGAATATTCATTGAAGAGTATCCATAGCATATTCATTTCGGAATATTCTTGAAATATTCCCGTTTGAATATTCCTTGAATGTGCTCAAGGCATGTATATATTCCTGGAATATTCCACGAATATTCGGAATATATATATCCTCTTTCGCATATTTAGGGAATATTCTAGGAATATCCGGTGCTATCTGGGCAGTTGAAGTTATGCGTCGTTCTTTGGCAATGGCATATAGGCTTGAGAACAGTGGAGATAGCATGAAGTACCCAGTGTATCCTTTCACGTTGGAGGAAGACGTCAAAGCGGTGTCAGACAAGCTGGCTGAACTGGAGCCTTTGGTGGATTCTTTCAACGATTCGACAAATAGTAGTTCATTTGTTAAGCTCCGGTCGAAGTTGGGACACATCTTGAATAGAATTGATCATATCGATGAGGATTCGGACAAGCGACCTGAACTTCTTTCCAAAGCTTTAGAACTTTTAGGCGAACTCATCAGTAAAGCTGAAGACTTCGAAAAAGCTAAGGACACTCCGGCTCATCTCAGTTTTCTTGGTAATAATATTGGGACTTCCACACCAAATGTTCGTAGGACTTCTGTAACTGGTTCTCATCCTGGCACTTCTGGAAGCCCTGTCGTAGAACAGCCCCCTGTGAGGTCTATCCTACCTAATAAATGGGATTGTAAATTTTCAGGGGACAGGAAGGGTCTAACTCTCAGTGCATTCTTAGAGCGGGTTGAGGAGTTGCGGATTGCCCGTCATGTTTCCAAAGAAGTTTTGTTCGATTCCGGTATCGATTTATTCAGCGGTAGGGCATATCAGTTTTTCCTCGCTTATCGTGGGGAAGTAAGCACATGGGATGAATTTGTGGCTCTGTTGAGGGAAGAATACTTATCACCAAACTACAACGAGAAGTTATTCGAGGAAATAAATAGGCGCACTCAAGGTCCTGATGAAACAATCGGTTTATATTTGGCGGTGATGGCAGGCTATTTTAACAGACTCACTTGTTCTGTGTCCGAGGAGACGAAATTGAAGATCATTATGAGGAACATAGCTCCTTTTTACCAAACTCAGCTTGCATTGGTTGAGGTCAATTCTATAGGTCACTTGAGGGAACTTGGCAGACGGTTGGAAACCCGGAAGGAAGCAGTAGAAAACTTTACTGGACCTCCTCGGAAAAACCTCTCCATTGAACCGGATTTAGCCTATGTTCAAGCTGGTGTGGAAGATGTGGATATTTGTGCAGCCTCTACCTCCTCAAGGAAAACCGAATCTTCAAGGACCCTCTCAAAAGAAATATTGTGCTATAGGTGCAACAAACCTGGTCATCGGGCTATTGGATGTACTCTTCGCCGAGGTGTATTTTGTTATAAATGTAAAAAGGAAGGGGTGACAATGAAAACTTGTCCAAACTGCTCGAAGCAGGGAAACGCCAACCGACGCTCTTGAGTGATCGAGGTGGGAGTGTCGATGACAAAAACTCGGTCGAAAGGATTAGGGTTATCTTAGATTATGTTTTGGAGCATGATTTGTAACGTTTAAATCTGTCTTTAGAACACTTTAACAATGATTAAAGGGAACGCCCACAAACACTTTCATTTATTGAAAAGATGCCAGACACTCCACTATCAACTTTATTATATTAGTGAATGAATGAAAAGGATATATCATTCATAGTGCTCCGCCCGGTACATTTCGTTCGTGGTTTTGTGGGTATCGCATAATTCGCCTTCCATCACTGCGTGATTCTTCCGTAATTTCTCATCGCCCCCATCTCTCCTGACGGTGGTGCATTTCGTCAACACAGACTTTTGAGTCATTTCAACCTGAAATAAAGGAAATAGAGTCAGATTCATTATTAATAGTATGTCATTATTGAACTGATTTTACTTGTCACTATTCTCGCTATTGGCCTAATTGCTACTTAGAAGTTATACTCACTTGATGAGTTGATTTTCTTCAGGTTATCTTTTCACTTGGTCCTAGTGGTTTGTTTTGGTTTGAGTTTCGGCGATCATTGTTATTGTGCTATTCACCTTCAGTGATGCCAACATTCGAAATACGAAGTGATGAGTTGAAATACTGAGAAATATTCGATGAGTAATGAAGCAGATACCTGTAAATCTCACCTCACCACACTTCTGGCGATAAGTTCGGGAAGTCCTCAGGTAATTCGAGAGATGGCGGGTGGTGTAGGGCAGAGGAATGCAATTTCGTTTTTTGGAAAGAGTAAAAGAAGACAGTCGAGAGTTTTTGGAGGAGTTCGTGGCTCCTTGATATTTCACAATTATTGTATGATTTCGATTCATCCTTCATTGGGATAAATTTTGTGAAATTCTTTTGTGATTCTGAGTATTGTGGTTTATATTCTGGGTGATTTGGTGTCTCAGAATCTCTCTTTTGAGGAACATGGGGGAGTTCACTTCTGTTCAAACTCATTGGCATTGTTGGTGAAGCCGTCATAAGTAAGGTACGTTGATCAATTTCCTCACGCCATTCCCAGCGGACGCTGCCTCTGGAAGTAATAATCCCAAATTGAAGGTAACAATTTTCCTTATAGGTCGCTAATAGAAGTCCTAAACTGGCCAAGTATTCGGAACAAGGGGGCCCTTGAACTCATAGTGGCTGAGTCCATCGAAGAGGCATATTTCATCTGTTATAAACCAAAAGAACCCCTGGAAATTGGGTATGTTTCAAATGAAAATTTCGTTTTTTTAAACAATATATGTATTTCTTGA
Source organism: Zygogramma bicolorata (assembly GCA_032362365.1). NCBI lineage: Eukaryota > Metazoa > Arthropoda > Insecta > Coleoptera > Chrysomelidae > Zygogramma > Zygogramma bicolorata. Next base: position 83,293 of record JAVJAQ010003878.1, read on the forward strand.
TTTTTTATTGAACCAATTCCTCCGGTGTAGTAGAAAAAAAAAACTGTTCAGTTAAGGTCATTGTTAATCTTATCAGCTCTATTTTATTGTGTTTATTCTCCAGATCATTCTTTGATACTCATCTGAAACTATCTTTGTTTTGTTCAAGAACGTATCGGAATGATTATTCATTTTGATGGCCCTTTTGAATTCAAATTTTCGTCGGCAATGTGAAGTTGCATTCATTTTATATGTACGATTGCATGTCTCATACAGGGTGAGGCACGATTGGATAAAAAAAAATTTAATAATCAAATGGTTTAGGTGTTTTTTTACGTGAATTTCAGGAGCACAATTAAATCTAGTTATTTTTTTTGTGTGATCAAAAGAAAAAAACCTAAGGAGCTATTGTTTTTTTCCCTTCAAGTTGGTTTGTAGTTAATGATGTCATTTTCTTAAGCTAATGGGTTGGAATTCAAAAATAATTAGCATGTCTGTCGAACTATACCTTACCGCAAATATTAGTGTTGAATCCTTATAGAATTTCCTCTTAGTGCATGAATAGTATATTTTGATTTCGTATGATTGGACATTTTTTTGAGGTTATTGATCAATATGTATTTAGGAATTGATTGCCCATCATTTTGTACAGGGTGTTCGGTAAAATCGATCACCGATCTGAAGCTAACGTAAACAAAGCCTTGATGAGTTTCAATTCGACTTAGTTCTTATACCTATCAAGGGTGGTCTTCAGTTGGCTCTTTCATGTGTCCAGGAAGGGTTTGTTCCAAGCAATTTTTAACAGATGGAAATCAATGATTAATTATTATCAATATGAGCAGCTTTCTTGGTTGATTCGTTATATATAGGGTGGGGTGATCTCAAGTAGGGATAAAATTGTAAATTGTCAAGTGCGTTTTGGGAAAATGAAACTATATTCCTCCATAGGGTTCTTTCGACGGTCATAATTGCTGGCTTCCTGTGGGACCTTGTACTACTTATAGCGCCACCGATCGTTGAGCCAGGGATTTTTGGGAAACATTCACTTGGACTACGGACTGGGTTTTGCTGGAGATAGTTGGAGATTTCCTGATCAGCATCGAGCCAAGAAAATCAGGTTTTTCTATTCGATATTGACCACTGTTGTACCACCTTTAATATTCATTCGTAAATTGAGAATATATCTATAAATATACTACGCGCAAAGGGTATTGTGAGCATAATTCGTGTATATGAGTACATATTTTTTTTATATCTTCTATATTGAAAACTGTAGCCCCACCTTCAACATTCATTCGTAATTTGTGAACATATCGACAAATATACTACACGCAAGGGTTGTTGTGAGCGGAAATTATATACATTCTTTTATAACGTCATATAGCTGAAGGAACGTCCCTGCGCTACGCCTGAGCTCTCGCGACGCACGTGATTTACTTTTTTTTTACGGTAGCGACTCACAATGTTGCCGCTTTATAATTTCTGCAGGAGATTTGCACCAAATTGCGCTTGAATACCTGTTTGTACGATTGTAACCAAGTTGTTAGCAGATTCAGTAACGAATGCGCAGTTTTATTTTTCTTATGTATACATATATCTGTTTCTACCAGTTTATACTTATTGCTGGGTTGTGTGGTTTTGATAAATTGACCGGTGGGATTTTTGGTTTTGTAATATAGATTCGCTTGGCAGTCTTTTCCAATACTTGAGAAATTCTGATTTTTTTTGTGTCCTGAATTTACTGATAGAAATTTGCATATTTCAAATTTGAATCAACAACCTGTATAAGCTCTCACTTTTAATAAATTTTAGGGTTATATTGCTGTTTGTATTCAACCTTGTTTGGTAGATTTGCGGGTTGAAGAAGAGTCTAGGAGTATTTGTGCGGTGAGAATTTACCTGGCGCCCACTTGAATCAATTTCAGTCAGTTCAATCGAACCCCCTCCCCTCTTCAACTAGAGTTTAGCCGTGAATACTCATCTGTCATCTGACAGGTGTGGTCCTAATCGACCTGACCCTTTTGTGTAGAAATTACAGGTCGTTTCATCGGGTTGAATTTTGAGATTAGCATTTCTCAATCATTTGAATACTCCATTCGATCGAGATATGTGACCATGTAATGTTGCAGAATAAATTATGATGTCGTCCATGTAGACCAAACATCGTTCGTTCTGTATACCAGTCAAAATGTTGTCTACTACTCTTTGGAAAGTAGAATGGCTGTTTTTCAATCCAAAGGGCATACGAAGGAATTCGTAGTGAACGTTGTCAATTGAAAAAGCAGTTTCTTCAATATCTCTTTCATCTACTTGGATTTGATGAAAACCTGATGCTAAGTCCAATTTGGAAAAGTATGTACATTGTCCGACTTGATCAAGTATATCCGTGATATTAGGAAGTGGATAGTCATCATCAACAAATACTTGATTGAGTTTTCTATAGTCTATGACAATTCTCCATCTCTGTTTTCCGGAGGCGTCAAGTTTTTTGGGTACAACCCATACTGGAGAAGACCATGGTGAAATTGAAGGTCTAATAATGTTTTGTTCTAAAATTTTTGATACTTGTGTTTTCACTTCATTTTTATGTATTTGTAGATAACGAAAGGATTTTGTAAAAATTGGATTCGCGTCTTTTGTATCAATTTTGTGGTTAATTTCACTTGTGAGAGTAAGTGCATCACCTTCTAGATAGAATATATCGGAAAATTCTGAGCACAAGTTTTCTAGCATTTATTGTTCTTCTTCATTGAAATGTTCAAGTCTCAAATTCTTTCTTATTTCATCCCTACGATCATAAGTTGAAAATTTTCAGTACATGTGTCAGTAAAGTTCAAAACGTTTTCAGTTTGTCGAACTGATTCTAAAGTTATGTCGATAAAATCAATTGTTTTTTCGCCATCATTTGAATTTTTAATTTTTTTCATCAAGGCGTTGGGTAGTCTTACTTTTTCTTGTTCACAAGAAATCAGTATAACTTCGCAATTTTTCAGATTCGAGTTGAGTTCAAAAAATTTCCCTATTCTAGGTTCAATTTCAATGATGTTCAATTTTTTGAGATGACATTCGATAGGTATTTCGTCTTTCAAGTAAGTTTCGAAATCATTTCTGTGTTCGAAAAAATAGTTATCTGGGTCATATTCGGAATTATCGTCAAGGGTTGGATCTAGTAATTGACTTGGTGGTAGTGGTTCTGAAGGGTAAAATATTTTTTGTGATTGTACAGATGGTTGTACAAATGGTTGTGGTGGATAAAATATTTTCTGTTTTTCAAACGATTGACTCGGTTGACTTAAAAGAGGATTATTCGTTATTGGAAAATAACTTTCTGAAAAGTCTTTCTCGGCTTTCATTAGAAGAACGGTTTTGTAATTCAAAATCAGTTGTTTGTTTTTTATATCAACGATTCCTTGGTAATGTTCTAAGAAATCAATTCCCAAAATTCCGTCAGAAGTGATGTCTTAATCGTAAATAAAATTTTTATGGGGATCATTGTCTACAAATGGTACGAGGGTTGATTCTGTCACAATATCGAGTTGTTTGTTATACCTGAGATTCTTAAATATTCTGGCATTCGAATTGGTAGAGTTTCACACGGTTTTCCTTTTGAAACAGAAATTCCGGCAACTGTATCAATGAGTAGTTGATAATTTCTTGTTGTGTCGTAAAAATAGTAAAAATTCGCTGGACTAACGCTATTTACTCTCGCGTTCAAATGCGAAGGTTTTCTTTCTTTGTTTTGTTGAGATTGTACATAGTTTCGTTCTGGTCGAATGTAGGTGTCTCGATACAATGGTTGTTTGTCGGAGTATTGTTGATAGGAGGACCGATTGACAAGAGGTCTGTTTGAAAATCCTGGTATCGTTCATTGTATGGATCATGATTAATTGGGTTGTAATAAGTGTCATCATAGTATTCGTCTTGATCATCAGTATAATCGAAGCATTGTTCGGAATAGTCGTAATTGTCGTCGTAATATGGGTCATCATTATAATATTGACTTTCCTGTGGTAGAAGTCCATTGTATCTCAAAGTGGAGTGTAGTAGATGTAAGATGCAGAAAAACTCAAAGTCGTCTCCACAATTTAATATTCGAAAGATGTCAGTACGGTGATTCAGTACATGTTTCGAACCTACATAGGTTCATCATCAGCTGAATTTACATTGAATTATGGAGAAGAAATAATTGGCAAAATCACATGGTGAAGTTCAGGACATAAAAAATTATTGTAATGACAATTAAGATTAAATTGATATTAGGGGAATTTGGGAATTTATGGTATTAGGGATGTCCCAAATTCCCCTGATATCAATTTAATCTTAATTGTCATTACAATAATTTTTTATGTCCTGAACTTCACCATGTGATTTTGCCAATTTTTTCTTCTCCATAATTCAATGTAAATTCAGCTGATGATGAACCTATGTAGGTTCGAAACATGTACTGAATCACCGTACTGACATCTTTCGAATATTAAATTGTGGAGACGACTTTGAGTTTTTCTGCATCCTACATATTGACTTTCATTATTCAAGATATGCGTTCTCTGAAGCTGGCCTTTCTGATAATTCGAATTGGGTTGAATTACCGTAATGCGTGGTTGAAAATATGTTGAAGGTCTTGCTTGTTGTCTTATTTGTTGAGATGGACCAGGTTGATTGGGATTGAATTGAGGACGAGATTGATTTTGAAAATTGGGTCGATATTGACTTGAGATTTTGGATCGTGTTGGAAATTTGGTTGATTTTGGAAATTGGGTCGTTGTTGAAAATTCATTGGAGGTCTGGGTCGAGAAGATTGTTATTGGTATGATTGATGTACATTTGGTTTTTGATTGAAACTGGGATGTGATTTTTGAATTTTCTGTGATTCGAAATACGAAAGTTGAATTTCTCGTTTAATTCTTTGAGCTGCATCTGCCATTGTAATTAATGTATTAAGAGTTTTATTATTTATTAGGGATATTTTCGCATTTTTCCGGTCTACAGTTAGATCAGATTTATTTAAACAGGCTACCATTTTTGCGTTATGAGTTTGAAGTCGTGAACGGAAAGCTATACCTGTCTCGCCATTCGATTGTCGCATTCTTTGGAAATCCTGGATGAGAGAATTCAAGTCTTGGGTATCGCCAAAATGAGTGTTCGATAGTTGTTTTATGGCATTATAATAGGCGTTTGGGAATTCACTAATATTGCTGCTTTTCCTTTCAATCGATTTTTGAAATGAGTATTCAATAGACATTTCTGATCATTCGTTGCCAGATGGTAAGCTGGCCGCATGCATTAAAAAATGTATTCAGAAGAATACTGTCGCCATCGAAATCAGGTATCAGTGAAAATAATTCTGAAAGTTTGTAAGGTTCGATTTCAGGTGGATTTTCAGGAATTTTCTTCTTTTCGTTTTTTTCAGCTGTATGAAGAAGTATCACTGTAATTCATTTTATTCTTCAGCTGTATGAAGAATTTTTTTTGATTTCATTGTCTTCACTAGTTGTACGGAGAGAATGAATAATTGGATGGAATGGAAAAATGGGGATGAATAAGAAAACTTCGAAAACTGCAATCAATGGAAAGATGATCAATCAAAGTCACTTGCGTTTGATGCTTGTTTGTTTGTTGAATTTCTCTGCCAGGGGCTTCACGAGGTGTTCCTATCCACAGAGAAATTCAACGGAGTGGTTGACGATGGGTGTCTTGAATTGCTGCCAGGGACTTCACTAGGTGTTCCTAATCCACAGGAATTCAAGGCTGGTTCGGAGTTTTCTTTCTTCTCGAATCTACGTTGCTTCTCCTTCTTATTAATTCCACGTTGCTTTTCGAGATGTTTCCTTTGCGACGGATGAAATCCTACTTCATAAGCGTTGCTCCACTGGGGTGAGTGGCGGTTGACGACTTACACGTGTTCCCTCAGCGTTGAAGAGACCGTCCGTTGACTGGGCTTGCTCGAGGTTCTCTTTTCTTTAAGATCTGGAGATCACCGTAGGAGCACTACTTGGAGAAATCCGGTTGACTTCTACGTTTTAGAAATCCGCACGACTGCGCCAATTGTTATATCCCAGTTTACTGTGAGATGTTTTTAGAAATAAAAAATGTTCAATACATTTATTTTCAAAATAGGATACATTTGAGTCTGACAAAATCAAATGAACACTGGAGCTCTGGAATCCTCTTCTTTTATATATGCTGAATCCAAGGTTAAAAGCAGGACATGCGGTATAACTGCGCAATTCCTACGTCGTACTTCTGAATAAAGAGCCTTTGTACTTTTTCATATATAACATATATAATATTTTGTGGTTCCCTCGTGAGGTTTTATCCAGCCTCAACATCAATATCGAATGAAAAGAGAATGTGAGATTCTTCATTGTTTATTTACGAACCAGATATTATATTGCATTCCAAGCGGATGAGTCTCACTACTGTAATATTCATTGGCTGTGATGATTCATGTATTTGATATGGTGGAAATATATCATGACCAAATCCCATCATGTTTGCAATGGAATTCGGATGTGTCAGATCAATTTCATATTTTGATCTCGCATTCGAATGTATTGTTATTGGCATGTAGGTAGGAAATGTCCTCTGCATTGATATCGTTTGGTTTTTTGTTGTGAAACAATCTGAACAATATGTTTTTGTATAACTGCATTGATATCTTCTATTTCATAAGCACCACATGAAATTTCAATCGTGTTTAGATTCAGCATAGGTGAGTCGTCACCACTAATTCTGAATCTGAGTGAATTGTTTTCTTCAGTTATATTATTGATTGTGTTGCATCCGTAGAATCCCAAGAGTCCTAACTCATGACGGCTGTTTCTATCCAATTCAATGGGTGGGAAAAAGTCTGCACTCCAGACACTGGTCCCGACAGCTTGTAGCTCGAACTTTCGCGACATGCCTGGCATATTCACCGATCTGAAGCTAACGTAAACAAAGCCTTGATGAGTTTCAATTCGACTTAGTTTTTATACCTATCAAGTGTGGTCTTCAGTTGGCTCTTTCATGTGTCCAGGAAGGGTTTGTTCCAAGCAATTTTTACCAGATGGAAATCAATGATTAATTATTATCAATATGAGCAGCTTTCTTGGTTGATTCGTTATATATAGGGTGGGGTGATCTCAAGTAGGGATAAAATTGTAAATTGTCAAGTGCGTTTTGGGAAAATGAAACTATATTTCTCCATAGGGTTCTTTTGACGGTCATAATTGCTGGCTTCCTGTGGGACCTTGTACTACTTATAGCGCCACCGATCGTTGAGCCAGGGATTTTTGGGAAACATTCACTTGGAATACGGACTAACTCATGACGGCTGTTTCTATCCAATTCAATGGGTGGAAAAAAGTCTGCACTCCAGACACTGGTCCCGACAGCTTGTAGCTCGAACTTTCGCGACATGCCTGGCATATTCGATGAATCACCAATCAATGTATTGCTGTCTATAACACATTTCGAATATTTTACATTTTTTCGTCGACATTGTATTGTAATCAATGTCATTTTTATTGACACCAATATTCATGTCCTCTATATTGCAAAAGCAACAAAATAATTTTCTAGGTGGAGGGCCATCATTCACATCAGACTCTGAATCGGATATTTTATTAGGATGGTGTTCATAACAATATTTATATATACTTCATTATGTCGATATCATCTTGTAGATGTTTGGGTAACTTTTCCCAAACATATGCAATCTCGTGTACGGCACATGCAAGAACCACTTCCTCAGGTATATTTGCAAGTATCGTTTCATCCATTTTTGTCTAGGTGCGATATTTTGAAAACATCTTAAGCGATTATCCCATTGTTGGAGTCTCCATTTCTTCATTTGCAAATTCCATTGGTGGGGGTGAATCTCCAAAACTATCGAAACATTTGACTTCTTTTCCACATTTCTTGTATGCCACCCAATGTGTTCCAGGACCACTAGTTTTATCTAATTTGATGATAGCTGTCTCATACAGTTTTGGCCTTGAAGAGTGTAATCTGTCACCCATAAAAACACCACGAAAGTGTGGAATTTCCATTTTCTGTGCATAATAATTGAGATCGAAATCGGTAAGAGGCCTCAGAGGTAGGGGATCAACTAGTTTTTTTATTTGTATGATTGCGAAGGTTTGTATGGTTTCAAATATAATTCCAATCCTTTACGATAAGGTTTAAGACATATTCCACTACCACGTTCACCTAATGCGACAGCCTCTATTTTTATATTGTGGCGATCGGCTTCAATGAGAGCTGCTCTGCTTGCTTTTGCCGAATTCAAAGCCGTGGAAATTCCTGCAGCTGCACCTGCTAAACTTCCGAGTGCGAAAAGTCCAGCAAAAATCGGAATCAATGGCAAAATTCCACCAATTTTGGAAATTGAAATTATTCGGGGTGTGAGAATTTTTTTTTACCACCGGCAGCTGGAAGATATTTACGTGATGCTTGCAATGCCACAGTGATAGCTTTTTTTCTATCAGTCGGCACAAACTCATACCCACCAGATCTTTTCAATACATTTCACACTTTACTAATCACTTCGGCACAGAATGCAACTTTTGTATTTAATTTTTCCTTGATGATTTTCTCTCAACCTTCTTCTTGTTGAAACTGTTACAGCCCATACCCAAATGTCTTTTCGTTTTCATAATATTGGTGACCAGTAGGGCGGCTGCTTCTTCCCCAATATTTGCTTCCTTCGATTCAAACCTATCCCAAGCTGCGTATTCTAGTTCTTTATCTGCTATATGTCTCGCTGTGAGATCTGATGGATGATTCGAATATTGAATATCGTGTTTTCTGCATGCAATATCTAATTTATTAATACCAGGATCGTTGCGTGCTGAACGTTCATTCAGTTCCGTACCGGGTCCACAATATTGATAACCACCAGGTATATGTAATTCGTATGGAAGTGTGTTTATTGATTCATTCACAAATCCAAAACCTTCTTCACTCTGACTTCTACTATCAATATGTCCGAATCGTTTGATGGTACACATTCAAATGAGATGCTCATAACATTTTTCCATTTACATAGTCTCCAATCGTAGTACGATGCGCATTGTGAAACAGAAAAAAAATTGTCGCAGACAATCGAGATCGTATAAAACGTAGCAGCGGGCTCTCAACTCCACTCAGTTATTCAGAGCATTCGAAGGATTTAACCTAGATGGCTGAAGAAAGAGCTGCAATGTTAGATGTTATAGCACATGTTGATCTCAATAACAATTTGGGGGGTGAAGATCAGGTCGCTGAAGACGTCATCGAACAAGAAATTCTGAATGACTTTGAAGACGAGGGTATCGAATCGTCGGCGAGGAATTTTGCAGAATTTAGGCGCTGAATATGAATCACACTTTGAAAAACCGACTGGAGTTGTGCTGTGTGACTGAGAGCTTTGTCAGAATTCTCACTGTTACCAGAAAAATTGCGAAATTATGCCTCGTGTGTTTTAAATTTTATGCTGCTCGTGTGAACAATGGTGGGTGGTATGAGCTCGTAGATAAGCATTAGACTCAACCATTCCCTGAATTATTATGGATAAGGTTTGAAGCAAGCAGCACTCTGCTTACACAGTATCGACATATCGAGACATGCATGATTTGCAATAACGCCCCTCCTTTGCACCACTATCCTTGGACCACTGGTCAAAAGAAACTATCAGCCCTTTTCAGAACTACATTGAAGAAACAGACAGTAGATAGATTTCTCAGACACATGAGACAAATGTATGTAACATTTGTTCGGTGTTCGTTCACCTCTTGACTATGGTAGAGTACACAGACTTATGATGCATAAGGGGGTCGGAATATGTACAATTAGCTCTAATATTGAAAAAATCAATAAAATGAAAAATACAAAGCACACACATAGTGAATATCTCACAGTGAGATTCAGAACAGGGGGTAACGCGGCGGAATGAGAATTGACAACTTCCAATCCATGAAATAAAAAAAAAATGTGGATCCGCAGCCGCGGTATAATGAATTGATCCTAACCTTCATTGATTTATTCTTCCAAATTGTATCTTTACGGCTGGTAATATATATTTCGAGCGCCTAATGCATCATAAGTGTACATTATACTATAATTGAGACGTGAACAACTAAGAAATGTGAGATATCATTTATTTCGAATTTTCAATCTCATTTTGGCTGTGATATCTGCAACAGAGTTGTTATATATTGCGTGAACACCTAATAAACCAATAATATGCGATATAGCATATTTATCAGGTGATCGCCTAATATATCTCACTGTGAGATAGCTACTGTGTTTGAGTTCATAATGGTAATCCTGAAGGGAGCTGTTTTTGGGTTTGTCCACACTTTGAGGACTAGTCATCATCATGAGTATCAGATGAGATACTGATGGCTGACGGCCAGCTTATGGTGGATGGTGAACTGATAGAATCGATATCACCATCCACCTACATCCTATCGAATTACCATAATGCTGGTGTGAATACTCAAATTAACTGATATTACTCCGACTATTTACATAATCAGTCGAAGAACTAACTTCTTCGAGGAGGCATCGGAAGTGGTGGTCTAGCCACTATAGCTGCAGGAGTCGATATGTTGGCTACCGGGGGCCTGGTCGTAATTGGCCACCTTCCAGCTCTGGGGTTAGTTTCATCACAAACTTTGCGATACTTCGCAATGACCCCAACCTTCGCTTTAGGCGCTCGTTTAGATGGTGGCCGACGGCTCGTCGAGGGCTTCGGTACTTCTAAATCGTCCTCGCTTTCGATGTTCTCCGACATATCAAAGAAGCCAGACATCTTCCTCTCCGACGCACCTTGCCCAGCTCCACCTGCACGTTTCCGGCGTTGTACCGTCACCTCCGTCGTCACCACTTCCTGGGAAGACACCGCTGATGTCGACGGGATCGCCTCCGTCGTCAACACTTCCTGGGAAGGCACCTCTGATGTCGACGGGATCGCCGACAATGTCGATGGGGTAGCCTCCACCTCCTGGGTTGAGGCTGCCACCCTCTCTGGGTCCCGGAGTTGGGACAGCACATTCCGGGAGATGATGCTGTCAATGGCAGCGTTGACTTCGTTCTCTGAGAAATCCATTTCTGACACATATAGAAAACATACAATCAGACAAATTCATAAATTTGAAATTGTAACTCACCTATCAGCAGTTGTAAGAGTTCGAAGAGGAAAAACTCGATGTGGCACTGGTCCGGGATATGGTAATGAGACTGGTCTGCTTGCTGCTGAAAGTCATTTTGAAGAAATAATGAACGGAGCTCTACTTTCGTACACTCCAGCCAGCCCCCACCCTCCCACTCTCCATCTCCTATCTCATAACTCTTTCACAGAAGTTATGTCCCACCCTCCCCTCTCCAACTTGTCCAACCCACTATCACTTTCTAAGCTCTGCCCTCCCCACTACAACAAGCCCGACCAACCAATCCCACTATCGCTCTATCGCCACTCTCTTCATTCTTTGAATCCAGCTGTTTACTGATTGGATACAAATGAAACACAGTTTTTCGTTTATGGAAAGATCGGTTCATTTCATTTAATACATAGCATTCTATTTATCGGCACATCATACATATATTCATTTTTCAACACCAGGATTGACGTCTTTACCCGGATACCACAATAAAGGTCTATCCTTTGGCCACCGCTCCGCATGGTTCTTCTCGAGCGTTGCAACTCTCCCTTCCATTGCATTATATTTTTGTGTTATCGCAGTAGTAGCGTCGGATATTTTTATTTCGACATCACTCTTAAGATTGTTGTATTTGCGAGCCAATGTTATCCTCGCTTCAGCTATCTCATCATCAAACACTTGACGGGCTTCACGTTCCACATTACCTATTGCAGATTGTATGGCAGATTGGAGAACCATGAAGGTAAGCTCCTTAGTTTCTTTAATTTTTGCCTCGAGATATGCCACAGTTACACCATCACCATTTTCGAATGGCTCTCCTGTATTATATTCATGATTTTTCTCTGCATATCACATTAACCGTCTGATGTTAATTTAAATCCAATACCAAGTTGGCCACGAACAGTGCCACCACCCCATTTCCTTTTACGACCAAATTTATCAATTGTTTTGGACATTATACCCACAGAACGATACTTCTCCAACTGATGGTTCTTCAATGGTTCATTTATTTTTATTATCATTTTCACGTGGCAACGATGAGTATTAGAAAAAATAAAACAATATATATTCCAAATCATTTGATATTTTGTAAAAATATCCATCCTCCAATGTACACAAATCACAATATAAAAATCACAAATGATAAATTTTCCGGTTTGAAGGAAAAAACACCAAGACTAATAATTTAGTTATTCATCTCAGCAGTCAACAAATTGATCACTTGGTCTAAAGCCGCATTTTCACGTGTCAAGTAGCTAAAGCGAGTTACTAAAGCAAGTAACTAAAATTTAGTCCGTTCGTTTTAGTGAGCGTTTACATGTGTAGGTACCTGCTTTGTTGTGTAGTTGTTTAGTACAGATTAAACATGGCCGGAAAAGTGACGCTTGCAGCAGTGCGAAATTGTATATTGACGTTATGTGGCGAAGTATCCGAAATACTTTCAGAAGAAATGAACAAAAACAAAAAGAAGCGTTGCTGGGTACGTAAATGGCTGAGTAGAGGAGAAATATATGGTGCTTCATCTACGTTATTAAGAGAATTAGCTGCTGAAGACGCACCAGAATATAGAAATTGGCTGAGGATATCTCAAGAACAGTTTGAAATATTGCTGGCTCAAATTGCGCATCAAATTACGAAATACGACACTGTAATGAGATAGGCTGTTCCAGCTAGAATAAAATTGGAAATCACATTGTCCTATTTAGCTACAGGAAATAGTTTTAGAACTTTGCAGAGGTTATTTCGTGTGTCAACACCTGCAATCTCCAAATTTATACCCGAGGTGTGTGATGCTATTTTTGAAAGTCTGAGAAAATATATAAAGGTATGTATTTTTTGAATATTTTTATTGCGAACAAGTTGTTGATGAACAAAACATGTTAAATATTGGAAAAAGCTTGGGCTATCATCTGTGATCTTCCAATATCGTCGTCATGGGTAAGATTTGCTTCTGCATGGATTATAGTGCTGAAGCCATCGCTATACGAAGAAGGCATGTCGGAATATGTAGGGGACTGCATTGGTGTAGAGATGGCAGATGGGGCGTTAGCACTGCTGGTATGTGTGTCTGTGTCGTACCGAATACTCTGGAGGTCTTGGAGTTTAAAACTGGTAAGAACAGACTGAATACGTTCCTGTGCTTTTATTGCAGAAAAAGCAGTTCACGTCATTAATTGTGCAGCAACACTGCGACCAAAAGCTATGTATTCATGTTCATTGGCAGGTTCATATGTGATAGTTTCGCTTATTTTTTTTAGGTCGTTAACTACTGCAGTAACCTGTCTCAATTTTGCCGTAGCTCTGATTTTTTTCTGTGGTGGTTCCTGAGACTTTTTCTGTGGTGGTTCCTGAGACTTTTCCTGTCTGGCAGTCATTATTGCTTCTTCATCTTGTTGTTGTTGTTCGTCAACTGCTTCTTCGCGTTGCATCTGAAATAGAACAAATAGATATATCGTATTATGTATTTTAGGTACCGGAGTCCAAAGAAGAATGGAAAGTTATTGAAAAGGGGTTTCGTTTGAAGTGGAACTTCCCCAAATGTTACGGTGCGATTGATGGGAAACATGTGACGATTCATGCGCCGGCAAATTGTGGTAGTGAATTCTTCAATTATAAGGGTACTCACAGCATTATTCTGTTAGCTCTGGTAGATGACAACTATTGTTTTTCCTATATTAATGTTGGATGTTCTGGAAGACAATCCGATGGTGGGGTTTTCCAACAATCGTCTTTATTTGAAGCCCCAGATGATGGTTTATTACCAGATGGTGGTTTCATCGTAGGTGACGATGCATTTTTATTGAAAACATATCTGATGAAACCCTATTCAAAAGTAACACTTTCGGAAAATCAGAAAATTTTCAATTACCGCCTTTCACGGGCAAGACGGATAGTAAAGAATGCGTTCGGAATTCTGCTTAGCCGATTTCGCATTTTTGAAAAGCCTATGGCATGCTTACCAGAAACTGTGGACAAAATTATCAAGGCCAGTTGCGCACTACACAATTATTTGCGAATCACTTCTCAGAACACTTACACACCAAATGGATCGTTAGATGAAGAAGATAGAGAAAGCGGTCAGGGGTTCTATTCTCGAATGTCGACCAAAATTTGTAGAATTCGACATTTGTCGATGTAAATTGTCGCACAACTTGAAATTGTGGTATTCTCGATTGGTTTCGACTTCCAAGTCGCATGATACAAATATTGTCGAATTGCATGAGCTGGCAACACCGAATTAACGATTCTTGAATGTGTTCTGTGCCTGTGTGGTTTTGTTTTTTGAGTACTGAAACTAAACACGGTTTGAATTTGAAGTTTCCCTTGACAACATTTTGATTTAACTATTTCGAATATCAAGAATAATAATGGCAGTCGAAGAAAAGAAACCAAGTTATTGTACTCAATCACAGAAACTAACCCTAATAAATTTGATGGAGGAAAAGGAAAATGAGCCACTTCTGTCAGGCAAATTTTCTCAAACCTTCACATTCCAAGATGCAAAAAGTAAGTGGCAGAATATAGCTGCAATTCTGAATTCGGCCCCAGGAGCATCCAAAGATTGGAAGCAATGGAAAAAGGTAATAAGCAACCTCTCGAACGTTGATAGATTAGTTGTTTTCTTTTTTGCAGACCTGGCAAGATCTAAGATCGAAAACAAAAAAGAAAAAGTCAGAACAAAATAAACATGCTAGAGGTACTGGCGGTGGTCCTCCACTCCCACCTAACCTTGATATTGCAGATGAACTTATATTGAGCACTATAGCACCAACAGCGATCACAGGTGATACCAATATAAGAGAAACCCCCATAGATTTTAACTTCACATTCAATGACATAATAGAGGATCAACCAGTTGCAGTACAAAGTGTAGATGATGTCATTTTAGATAAAAGAAAGGAGGTAGTTTTGGATGATCATATATACGCCAAAGATGATAATATTAAACCTTCCTCGACAACTGCTTCAAACATGAAAAAGACAGTGGCTAGCCAACGGTTGCACACCAGTGCTGTTGCTGCAACTACTCTCGCTAAAGTTAGTGGAGATACACTAGATGTGCAAAAGCAGTACTATGAAAAAAAACTCCAGCTACTCGAGAGACAAGTAGCTGCTATTGAAAAGTTGGTGGAAGTTGTTAAAGGAAGGGACATATTGTGATATTAATTGTGATTAGTTAGTTACCTGAAGCAAACCAATCTATGCCAGAGTCTGTGCTATTTAGTTTAACCTATTAAGTTTTTTTACTTGTAACAAGTATATTACTTTTCTGTTAACTTTGTGTACACTCAACAAGCAATCAAGTGTTATTTACTTTGAGTTTGTGTTATTACTTTGTTGTTTTGACTTCTGTAGTATGTGTACTTGTTCAAGTAATTGAAATTTATCATTGTTTACTTTATTTTATTCTTTGAGTTTCCACTTCCTACAATAATAAGCATATTCCATTGAGGATAAGACTGTAAAAAAAGTCATTTGGGATGTGAACATAAAATATAATATATTGAAATGGAGAATAAATGATTATCAATATTGCATTCATCTATAGTAATTTATAAGCCTTCTCTGAAGCCTTATTCCCTCTGTCAGCAATGGATTTCTTTGGGCATTCTGATTTTCATTCTAGTACTTCAATTCAACCAGGTTGGTAAGTACTTATAAAAGTGTTTAATAACTCACCTTTTCTTCAAGAGGTATTGAGGAAGCCCGATGTCCCTGTGCCACAAATGGTTCCAGGATATTAATCAACTCTCTAGCCAATTCTTTGGTTAATCTGAATGTTTTGATAAACTTTCTATCAGATGAAAGCCTGAAAGCATTCTTATATATACCTCTGTCTCGAGGCCGTTGATAATTTTCTTGATTTTCCTAGTTTTCAATCGCTATCAATAAAGCTGCCATTTCTAACCTATGAAATTGATTAATAAAATCTGTCAAATAAGTCATCTCGCATTCGACATGAAATTGTCGACTGCTCAAGACCACTCTACAATTTGTCTACCAAAAATTGTCGAATGCGACATTTGAGAATGAGAAATTGCGTTTTTCGTTCGACAATGTAAAAATCTCGCATGCGACACAATATGTCACCGTTTGAGAATAGACCCCCTGATTAGACCAGGTTCTTGGAGAAATGAAAGTAATATACCCTTGCCGTCAATAAGAACTTTAGGGAGTAATCATTCGTCACGACGTGCAAGAGAACTGCGAGATCGACTCTGCCAGTACTTTGTGGGCGAAGGTGCGATGCCATGGCAGCAACGGATGATATTTTGACTATACCTACTTTAATATTAATATTATAATATGTACATCATTATTCCGTATTTGGTTACATAGCTGGAGAGATGTATTGCTTTAATTTATTTATAAACAAGTTGATACTTTCGGGACGGGAAAACACGTATACGGAATAATTACCTATCATATGAACACTACTATAATATACCTACATTGAAATTATCCTGCCTGGGCCTCTTATTATCCTCTATATTACGTAAAAATGCGTCCATTTCCTTGAACCATTTTACACTGGGGACATAAATATCCTCCGCTCCTGCTCCTGACTTCATAGAGTCCCTTATTTTTTTTTCTTGAGAATAAGTTGACCTCAACGCCCGTATTTTGTTCTTGATTTCAGGCACTCCGAATCCTTCTATTCCCATGATCTCCTCAATTTCCTTATACGCCGCGTCCCGAGCTTGTTTATTTTTATAAATCACAGCCTTTGTATCCCATAGACATCGCCTTTCCCGATACTCTTCTACAAACTTTATTGTAGTCGCTTCACTCCAACGAGACATTTTCAAAACACGCCACCAAATTAAAACACAAATCAACCTTGCAGTCTGTACTATGAACTTGCTAAACTGAGCTGTCTACACTTGTTTAGTCGGCTTGGTAGTTGCTAGAAAGCGAAGGTGGGAGAGGCAACTTGCTCAAGTAAATAGAACTTTTTCTATTCACTTGACTAAACAGTTTACTAAATTATGTACTTGCGCAAGTACTAAATCAAGTTGTTTACACCATACAAGTTACTAAATTCAGTTACTTGATTTAGTAACTCGCTTCAGCTACTTGACACGTGAAAATGCGGCTTAAGGGACTTTCTTGAGAAAAATTATGCACGATTCCAGTACCCAACGGATGTTATCATTCGGTGGTATGATAATGCGATTTTATTTTTCAGTTCGATATAAATATCATGCAACACGCGAACAGGAAAACAAGAGGAACAAGGAAATAGATTTGTTCTAGAATTTTCTGAAAACCCATCATCCTTATCAAAAGGAAAAAGTGTGTCATGCACAACGCATAGATATGAGGATTCTGACTCATGTTAAAATATGCACTTTCAAACATATAAGAATCAAGAATACATAGGATATAATCAATAGATAATTGTAACTAAATAAAATACAGATACAAAAAGATTTTTCAGTTGCAATCGAAGGAAAATATGCAGTAATCACATATGAAAAGAAACATACTAATAATGAATACTTTTTGATACACCCCCTGCCAGAAAAAGTACCAACAAGCCAATGTCACCACATAGTTTTATTTTTATTTTGTATGAAAAAAAAGAAGAAATAAGAAAAAAAAAAGAAATATATATATATATATATATATATATATATATATATTAAAAAAGTGAGAATTGATTATGTATTAAAGAAGTATCATTTATAAAGGTTCATTATGCACACGAGATAAATGAAACCGCTGCCTGTGGAGGACGCTCCCAAAACAGCATATCATTTATGATTTTTATGTTAAGGTGTGTAAATTGCGCTACGAAACGTATGATAAATGATTATGAGAAATAATGATGATAATAATACGAATTTTATATAAAAGGCATGAAATGAAAATGCAAATATATGAAGTCTTCTGAGGAAAGACAATAGGTACATGTTGTAGAAAGTACGACAGAGAAAGTTGTCTCATTAGAAGACAAACAGTGTTCAAGATGTAGAAAGTTACTACGTCATGGTGATTATGGAGAAGTGAAAGAAAATAATAATCATAATGATATATTCAGAATCTTAGATATGCAATTTGAATGTTGTTTCCAAGAAATATTCATCAGATATAATTCAATCCATTATTCAGAAATCAGTCAGTATTCATTGATCACTCTTCAGAAACGGTCTCCAGAGCATTTTCCCGGAATGCAGCACATCTCCTTATCAACGATCCTGCTAGGAAGCAGCATAATGTAAGTTTTAGTGTTTCTTTATATTTTTTCAACTATTTGATGTTCAGAGTATTGTTTTTTTATTTTTCATAATAAATATTCAATTAAGTTTTCAAATGAGTCATTTCATTATTTTGGATGAATGAAGGTTGGGTGAAACAGCGAAAAATCCTCTCGTAATAAGCAAAGCGAGTACCGAGTTGCGACAATATCCCGGACCAGTGCCACATCGAGTTTTTCCTCTTCGAACTCTTATAACTACTGATAGGTAAGTTACAATTTCAAATTTATGAATTTGTCTGATTGTGTGTTTCCTATATGTGTCAGAAATGGATTTCTCAGAGAACGAAGTCAACGCTGGATTTCTCAGAGAACGAAGTCAACGCTGCCGTTGACAGCATCATCCCAGAGCCTATGGAGGAGGGTGCCGCCATTGATGACTTCCTGAAGGTGTGCCACGACGACCTTATCGGTATGATGGACGAGGGGATCTTCCGGAATGTGCTGTCCCAACTCCGGGACCCGGAGAGGGTGGCAGCCTCAACCCAGGAGGTGGAGGCTACCCCATCGACATTGTCGGCGATCCCGTCGACATCAACGGTGCCTTCCCAGGAATTGTTGACGACGAAGGCGATCCCGTCGACATCAGCGGTGTCTTCCCACGAAGTAGTGACGACGGAGGTGACGGTACAACGCCGGAAACGTGCAGGTGGAGCTAGACAAGGTGCGTCGAAGAAGAAGATGTCTGGCTTCTTAGATATGTCGGAGAACATCGAAAGCGAGGTCGATTTCGAAGTACCGAAGCCCTCGACGAGCCGTCGGCCACCAGCTAAACGAGCGCCTAAAGCGAAGGTTGGGGTCATTGCGAAGTATCGCAAAGTTTGTGATGAAACTAACCCCAGAGCTGGAAGGTGGCCAATTGCGACTAGACCCCCGGTAGGCATGAAAACAAAGGCGAGTTGCTGTTGAAAGAACAAAAACTGAACCGTTTTTTTGCTGAGATGGGCGAGTGTTGTACCTTATGCGAAGATAGCGGCGGTCGATCAGGTCGAAATCTTGTGAAAATTACTTGTCAAAAATGTAAAAAACAATATCATTTGAAATGTTTACCATTGCCTACTGAAATGGAAAAAATATTGTCTGCACCTGGAGTTTTCTGGCATTGTACAAATTGTGTGGGAACTCAGAAAGCAGAATCGTTCACTGAAACGGAAACTCTGAATTCGATTCTTACAAAACTGAACAAAATTGATCTGGATATATCATCTATGAAAACATCACATAGGGACATAGTACAGTCTGTTCAATTTTATGGTGATAAAATCGATGATTTCTCAAAGAAAATTGAGGAGTTTGAAGCATCACTGAAAACTATGAAGAATGTCGATGCGAAACTGATATCTGTTGATACGGAGGTGAATATTTTGAAGTTTGTAACGGTAATTTCATATATAACTAGTATAATATATTATTCTGATTCTGAGAGACTATTCTTCAGATACATAGCCTGTTGAAGTATCAAAATTTACCTCACTTTCTCATGGTTCTTGTCAGCTCTGACGTTTCAACTCAACTTTTGCAAATATTGTGGGAATCAAGATTAATTCGAAGAACATCAGAATGTCACGATTGATCTGGGTATCTATAGGTTAGTATCCTTGTGAGGAGAAAGCTGAAGGCTAGTAGGATCTTTGGATATTTCGACCTCTTCCTTAATGTGTTATAGTAATATAGCCTCGGATATTCAGGTTAAGGAAGTAGAGTTGAATACCAGGTTGAGACGAACACCTGCTGGTAACTGGAGTCAGTCTGCCTTCGTATTATCTCCTATAAATATGCAAGTTGAGTTATTTTGGTCTGTTCTTGAGATTGGATGAATAAATGTACCTTTTGCTCATGCTACCTGTGTAACTACCATACTCTAAAAATCTCATCAGTCTTCTCAATCATCACCCATTGCCTTCAATCAGGAACAATCATTGTTATTCTCATCCTTTCAGCAATTGTTTACATTTTGTGCTGTTGAATTTTGAATTGTTGGTTATATGATTGGACTATTGACAGATGCATTGGGAGTAATGTGGTTGATATTTGACAGATGTCACTTCGCAAAGGTGGTGTCTACCAACGAGCGGTACAAAGCTGCAAGACCATGAAGAAGTAAGATATTCTTCAAAATCGTCAGTCTAGTAGAATGGGTAATAATTATTGTTTGGCATTAGGTTTGCTAATAATTATTATCTGGCATTAGGTTGGATAAGGTCGCGATGGTTGTTCGTGATGAATGTTAGGTCTGTCATCTGGAGTGACACTTGACGGAATTGAGATTGGTTGACGTCTTGTCATATTTTTGAAATGGTTGTGTGAAAGTCTGCCACTAGCCTGTTAATTTGAATATTGATTCATCTTCGATTAGAAGGACCATAACGGCTAAGGCTCAATTATATTCCCTTTTTGGAGAAGTTTGGAAACCATTTTGGGTGTTATTTCTTGGGAATAATCCACATTGGTGGGATTCTGAGACTTCACATCATACCACAGTACCCTTTTCTTGAGACATCAGGGCATCGTCGAATCTCATCTAACAGCAGATATATTCCATCACAATTATTGCCCTCTTGAATCGTTTTCGAGGCTGTGACTCCAGAAAAGGAATGTAGTTGGTTACCTAACATTCAGAAACGGAAGGCCATTGGTGACATTCGTTTTATTTATTATTTTAGGGTGCTTTTGGGGGTACCAAAGGTGTATGGATCACCCCAATCACTGAGAGTGATACTAAGGATATAATCCAGAGGAGATTGTATCTCTCTAATTTGGAATAATTTGGAATTTACCTTCATTGCATAGTATGCAGATGTATCTACCGATACTGAACCTGCCTTAGAAGTTGTTGTGGACCATCCTTATTCTATGTTCCTGTACTACGAGTTATCATGTTACTGTCTGTACGCTGCCAGACTCCTGTAGTTTCCCACTGTTCGTAACTTCTGAAGCTACTGCTCGAGCAACCGAAGCTGAGGACTGCAGTTGGACTGACACGCAAGTTTTTACAACCGAATTTCATTATTTTCTGCGTCTTTAGTATTACAATTGACGAGTTACATATATATCCTTTTGTAACGTAATCGGCACAGTGTACACTTTGCGTTTTGCGGACTTCTCTAGCTTATTTGAGTTTTCATGATAATTCGTATAATTGAACAAGAGTTATCAAGGTTATAAGCGCAGCATACATTGCATATAAAGGTTTTTCGTATAATATAATTTTTATAGGGATTTTCTATGTGGATTTTAGTATGAAATTTTAGTTCATAAGAAATTATTGTTGGGAACCAGACATTGGTTGAAGCATTATTTTTACCACAGATTTGTTGATCTGAAACTGAGTTGGGTTGAATTGATTTGAGTGTCAAGTAGGATTATGACCTTTGGAAATTTTCATTATTTCATAATTTACGACACTGTAAAATTTAGGACATTGTCCATTTCTTAAAATAAGTTACAAGGGTAATTTTTGGGAAATTCCAATTTGTTAACATCTGTTAGCTATTTTCTCTTGCAATACAGGGTGATACAATTTTTACGAAATAGTTGTCTTTTATTTTGAATACATCCTAGGTAGGTGAGGTATAGTATTACTAGTTCATTGTGGGTATGTGGCAGTCACATCTACCTGGCGCCTGGCACTAAAATATTCTGATTTATTTGAGAAAGAACCACTCCCTTCTCCACTGCAGCGTAGTCGCGAGCATACCCAATTGTCACTAACTTGGCAATTGTTTCTGTCACTCACTAGTGTGTGGCAAATTGGCGCCCAACGTTAATAATAATAATAATAAATAAAATAAGTTTTTGATAAAAAAATTGGAAAAACTGAAATTACCAACTCAATTCAATCTCAGTTCTTTTTCAGTTTCAACTTGGTAGTACTGTGCTCATGTTTCACTATTGACTGGCTTTCAATAATATTTTTCTTTTTGAAATTTGTGTTTTCGTCGAGGTGTTGTTTTTGGGGTGGGAGAATCATCCCTTAGCTCATTGGTTGGGCTGAAATTTTTTTTTATTGAATCAAATCATAATTGAAAAGATGGAGGATAAAATCGAGGTGAATCGTCTGGAAAAAGATGAGTTGATTTATGAACTTGCAGTTAGAGGTGTTGAGGATATAATTAATGTTCAGGACATGAGGAAAAGTTTAAGGGGTTTTCTGAGACTGGAAAAATCTCAGACACAGCTCAAATATCCAGCTTATCCTTTCTCATTTAGCGATGATGTTGCCTATATTACAGGAAAAATTGGGGAGATAGAAGCTTTGATAAATGACTTTGCAGATTTTGAATCTAGTCCTTCATTTTGTAAGGTTATGGCTAAATTGGTTCATACATTCAAGCGAGGCGAGCGCTCTGTTCCCACAAATGATGATGAACATGGGAAAAAATCAAAATTTTTAGTTAAACTATTAACATTAAAATCAGAGCTGAAATCTCGGGCGCGGAAATTCAAACGTTTTTCTCAAAATGCACAAACACCGTTAGAGATTAGTGTACTTATGTCATCCACTGGAATTGGAAGTAGTAGTGGTAGTGAGTCTTCTGAGGAAGAAGGTTCTACCCCGGTACAATCTGATCCCACAGGAGGACATACGTTTTCTAATCAATTAAAAAGTACACCGGTCTCCAAATGGAGTTTCACGAAGTTTGAAGGGGATGGTAGTAAAATTTCCCTAAGTGCATTTCTAGAGAATATTGAAGAGCTCTGTTTGTCTCGAAACGTTTCTAAGGATCAGCTTTTCAATTCGGCGAGCGACTTATTTTCA
Organism: Zygogramma bicolorata; assembly: GCA_032362365.1. Taxonomy (NCBI): domain Eukaryota; kingdom Metazoa; phylum Arthropoda; class Insecta; order Coleoptera; family Chrysomelidae; genus Zygogramma; species Zygogramma bicolorata. The sequence continues at coordinate 106,418 of JAVJAQ010003878.1, forward strand.
GGAAAAGCCTTAATTTGGTATCGGTCTGTTCGATCTCGAGTAAATTCGTGGTCACAATTGGTTTCAGAACTTAGAGCTCAGTTTCTGCCTCCGAATTTTAATGAAAAATTGTTCCAAGAAATCAGGCAACGTACACAGGGTCCTCAAGAGACTATAGGTATGTACATTGCGATGATGACAAACATGTTTAATAGATTAACTATTCCGGTACAGGAAGAGACTCGTTTGAAAATTTTGTTAAATAATATCTCTCCTTTTTATCAGAGTCAGTTGGGGTTGGTACAGGTCAACTCTATTGATCATTTGTTGGATTTAGGACGACAATTAGAGGCTCGGAAACAAGCAATTGAATCTTTTGTTCCTCCTCCCCGTAACAAGAGTGCTCTTTTGGAGCCCGATTTGGCATATGTTTATGCAAGCACTCCCTCCTCTTCGATATCCGAAATTGCTAATGTTACTTGCTGGAATTGTAAGGCAACTGGTCATCTTGCAAAAAATTGTAATTCGTCGGTAAAGACGAAGCATTGTTTCAAGTGTGGGATGCCAAATTACACAGTTCGGAACTGTCCTAAGTGCAAACCAAATTCGGGAAACGCACAAAGGAGTCAGTGAATTGCCGTGACTCAGGCTCCTACTTCAATACGGCTAACCTTTTACCTGCTAGTCAACAGGCAGTTTTGAATTTTGTGTTGGCGCATGCGCAAAATGATGAAAGGCCTTACTTGAGCATATCTGTTTTGGGCATCGAACTACTTGGGTTGTTGGATTCGGGAGCTTCCAATACTATCATTGGTGGACCGGGATGGCATTTATTGGAGAAATTGGGGTTAGAAGTAGACTTTAAGAAAATTGTATCGTGTCGTGTCGCTAATGGGGATGTTTGTTCGAGTATCGGGTCCGTTGATATTCCGGTTAGGTTGGAAAATCGTATCAAGATCATTTCAGCGCTGGTTATACCTTCTCTACCACATACGTTAATTCTAGGGGTGGATTTTTGGAAAAAAATGGGTATTATTCCGGATTTGCGTCGGGGTAACTGGGTTTTTGCTAATGAGCTTCCAGTTTCTGTAGATTCAATTACAGCTCTACAATCGGAAAATGAGTTAACCACAGAGCAAGCAAAAATTTTGCGGGAAACCATTGACATAGCTTTTAGGGATATGGGGGATAAACTCGGATGTACTAGTCTGGTTCAGCACACTATCAAAACGTCATCGCCACCGATTAAACAACGGTACTATCCGGTTAGTCCAGCGATGCAAGCTCACATCGATCGCGAGTTAAATGAATTACTTGCTGAAGGGATAGTTGAACGATCCACCAGTCCTTGGTCAAGCCCAATTTTGCTTGTCAAAAAGAAGGATGATAGTTACAGATTTTGCGTCGACTTTCGCAAGTTGAATCGTGTCTCGGAAAGGGACGCTTATCCAATACCCTATGTGTCGGATACGTTAAATAAGCTGCGAAATGCCAAGTTTCTTTCATCCCTGGATATCAAGTCGGCTTATTTTCAAGTGCCTTTAGCAGAGGAATCTCGCCCTTTGACCGCATTTACGGTACCGAATCGGGGTTTGTTCCAATTCTGTCGTTTGCCGATGGGTCTGGCTAATTCTCCAGCGACGTTTCAGCGGCTGATTGACCGAGTATTGGGTCCGGAGTTGGAACCGTATGTTTTTGTATATCTCGACGATATCATTATTGTGACACCCACTTTTGATAAACATATTGAAATTTTGAAGGAAGTATTTTCTAGACTACGGGAAGCTAACTTAACGGTATCCAAAAAGAAATGTAAATTTTGTCGTTCTCAATTACTATACTTAGGTTATGTTGTAGATTCGGAAGGGTTGAGGGTTGATCCTGAGAAGGTCCGAGCTATTATAAATCTTCCAGTTCCTACTAATGTTTCGGAAGTTCGTCGTGTTTTGGGTCTAGCATCATGGTACCGGCGGTTTGTACCGAACTTTTCGAGTTTGACGGCACCTATTAGTGACTTGCTGCGGAAAAATAAACCTTTTATTTGGAGTGATCAGTGTGATGATGCATTCAAGGCTTTGAAGGAGCATCTCATTAAGGCACCATGTCTTTCGTGTCCGGATTTTACCTTGCCATTTACGATTCAAACGGATGCCTCAGGGTTTGGCCTCGGCGCCGTTTTAACTCAGGAACATCCTGATGGGGAACGCGTTATCTGTTATCTGTCCCGATCTTTAACTCGTTTAGAGCGTAATTATACAACCACTGAACGGGAATGTTTGGCCGTCTTGTGGGCGATTGAAAAATTACGTCCCTATGTGGAAGGCTCCAAATTTACTGTCATATCTGATCACGGTGCTTTGGTCTGGTTGGACCGGTTACAGGCTCCCGCAGGGCGATTAGCTCGATGGGCCATACAACTTCAACAATATGATTATACTATCGTTCACCGTAAAGGTCGAGAACATGTTGTGCCTGATACATTATCCCGTGCAGTACCGGTCATTGATTCCGTAAGCATTGCTTCAAACGAGATTAGAGCAGATGGTAATATTGGTGACGACCCGAATGACCGTTGGTATGATCGTTTAGTGAGTATGGTGACTAAAACCCCACATAAATTTCCGTCTTGGCAAATGTTCGATAACAAACTATTCAAAAATGTTACTCCTCGAATCCCTGACTTAGCCGCTCCTACCGATTATTGGAGAGAAGTTGTACCGCGGACTCATCGTAAGGCATTAATTGAGAAAACGCACCTTTTATTGTGTCATGCTGGAGTATTCAAAACGTTCCAGAAGTTATCAGATGCCTATTATTGGCCTAAGATGCGGGCCGACGTTTCCAAATGGGTTCGTCTGTGTCGAACGTGTCAATCGACCAAACCCGAGCAAAAGAAAACTCCAGGTCTCATGTTATCGAAACAGACTGCTATTTCGCGTCCGTTCGAGGTGTTATCGGCTGATTTAATGGGTCCTTTGCCTAGGTCTCGGGCTGGCCATCAGTATATTTTTGTTATTGCTGACTGTTTTAGCAAATTTCCTTTAATATTCCCTCTACGGAAAGCTACTGCTGGTACTATCCGTCACATTATAGAGAATGAGGTTTTCTTTAAGTTTGGATGTCCAAATTCTATTATTGTGGACAATGGAGTACAATTCCGTTCCAAAGAATTCAAAAATCTAATGGACTCATATAATGTCAGGATCCAGTATACTGCACTTTACCATCCACAGGCTAATCCGTGTGAACGTATCAATCGGGTCATTAAAACGATGCTGCGATCATATCTGGCTGACGATCAGCGTTGTTGGGATTTAAAACTTGGTCAAATTGGGTTTGCGATACGCTCATCCTGTCACGAAGTTACCGGATTTTCTCCGAATTTCATTGTTTTTGGGAGAGACCTTCCTTCGGAGGGTGAACTCAGCCGTAAATCTGGTGATGCCGAGGAGAATTTAAGTTTTGATCGTTCTTCGCTGTCCCAAAAGCGACAGGAAGCTTTTGAGAAGCTGTATGCAGACGTTAGTTCGCGATTGATGAAAGCTTACTCTAAGAATCGAACTACTTATAATTTGCGTCGTCGTGATGTGCAATATTCTCCTAATGAGTTGGTATGGCGTCGGAATTACGTTCTTTCGGATGCGGCCAAATATTTCAATGCTAAACTAGCCCCTACGTTTGTTGGACCTTATTTGATAGCTAAACGTTTGTCCCCTTGGACGTATGAATTAAAGGACGATAAAGGTAAAATGGCAGGAGTGTGGCATGTGAAGGATCTGAAGTCGCATCCACCAGATGAATAGGTTTCGTCTCCCGAAAACTAATCGGATGCCTTCTTGCTCTGGACCTTGATGAATATGCATTCAAATATGTTTGGAAAATCTTTTAAAATTGAGTGGGTTAGAAGATGGCTGACCCTTGCATTGGGCATAAAGCAACTTGGACTTAGCACCGTCCCCATCTAGTGGCTGAAAATACTCTTTGTTTTTCTTGTAAAGGTATTTTCAGGTCCATGACAGTAATTCTGCTGTTGAGAAATGACATTTCGAAATGCATCAGGTGTAATTCTAGTTAGAGTGCATTTCCGGAATGTGTGCTATTCGTCTGTGGTCCTGGGTAGGTAGTTGGCTTTCGAGTTGATTGGTAATTTTTTTGTCTCTTCAGGTACTCTTCCCAACTGTTGAATAGGGAATTTCGTTAGGTATAATTCATAAGGGGTGTTGTCTTTCCTTCTCTTCTTTTTTTTGTTCTTGTTGTATATCTCTTTTCCTTAGCATCCCGACGAATGATATGAATGGTGGTCTATCGTACTTTTGTTGTACTCTCTCTATTGTTGTTATATGAAGATAACTCCCACCCTATTTTTGTTATTTTTTTTGGAGGATGGTTGTTCTGGGGTGTTTTATAGAACATGAAATGTTCCCTACAGGATCTCAGTTCGGTCCTAGGATACGTTGGGTCCTTAGAGAGCACCACCAGGAGAATCATTCTTTTGTCCTAAAAGGTTATCCATCAATAGAGCTTCATCGGTATTTGAAGGACCCCGTTCATGTTAGTCTCTGGATGTGGGTGGTAATTGTTTTCCTGAACCATCTTGACTACAAATCAGGTGTAATTCTTTTCATTTCATATATCCTTCTTCATGTTGTGTTTAACTTTCTCCCGCTCAGTACCTCTTCAAGGGCCGAGTTTGAATTTTGGGAGTTTTGGCACTGACAATAGGCCATACTATTGTTGGGATGGCAGCTCCCGGATGCTGGACAATTTCTGTGTGGGTTTGGCTTGGTGGATCGCTTGGGCTGTTGGGGTTCGCTTTTAGATTGTTCGGAGGCTGGACGTGACCAAAAAACGAGACGCTCCATGCTACTTGGGCCGTGCAATTTTGGTTGTGTTTGATCCTCTTCCATCCAACGTTCAACCACGGCTGGTCTTCGGATGATTGGGGGCGGAGTCGGATAGCTGGAGTGATCTGACGGGCTGGGTTCCATCCACAGAAATTTTGAAGGGGGTTGATAAAGTTGAGGTGCTTTATCATCGTAAATATTAAGCCTCCATCCTGTGTAGGATGTTAGGATGTTATGGTTTTTGTTCTTTTTTTTTTGGCAACTTCACAAGTAAAATCAACCAGTTCCCGGTTGATTTTCTTTAAAGTAGGGGGAGAATTTGTAACGGTAATTTCATATATAACTAGTATAATATATTATTCTGATTCTGAGAGACTATTCTTCAGATACATAGCCTGTTGAAGTATCAAAATTTACCTCACTTTCTCATGGTTCTTGTCAGCTCTGACGTTTCAACTCAACTTTTGCAAATATTGTGGGAATCAAGATTATTTCGAAGAACATCAGAATGTCACGATTGATCTGGGTATCTATAGGTTAGTATCCTTGTGAGGAGAAAGCTGAAGGCTAGTAGGATCTTTGGATATTTCGACCTCTTCCTTAATGTGTTATAGTAATATAGCCTCGGATATTCAGGTTAAGGAAGTAGAGTTGAATACCAGGTTGAGACGAACACCTGCTGGTAACTGGAGTCAGTCTGCCTTCGTATTATCTCCTATAAATATGCAAGTTGAGTTATTTTGGTCTGTTCTTGAGATTGGATGAATAAATGTACCTTTTGCTCATGCTACCTGTGTAACTACCATACTCTAAAAATCTCATCAGTCTTCTCAATCATCACCCATTGCCTTCAATCAGGAACAATCATTGTTATTCTCATCCTTTCAGCAATTGTTTACATTTTGTGCTGTTGAATTTTGAATTGTTGGTTATGATTGGACTATTGACAGATGCATTGGGAGTAATGTGGTTGATATTTGACAGATGTCACTTCGCAAAGGTGGTGTCTACCAACGAGCGGTACAAAGCTGCAAGACCATGAAGAAGTAAGATATTCTTCAAAATCGTCAGTCTAGTAGAATGGGTAATAATTATTGTTTGGCATTAGGTTTGCTAATAATTATTATCTGGCATTAGGTTGGATAAGGTCGCGATGGTTGTTCGTGATGAATGTTAGGTCTGTCATCTGGAGTGACACTTGACGGAATTGAGATTGGTTGACGTCTTGTCATATTTTTGAAATGGTTGTGTGAAAGTCTGCCACTAGCCTGTTAATTTGAATATTGATTCATCTTCGATTAGAAGGACCATAACGGCTAAGGCTCAATTATATTCCCTTTTTGGAGAAGTTTGGAAACCATTTTGGGTGTTATTTCTTGGGAATAATCCACATTGGTGGGATTCTGAGACTTCACATCATACCACAGTACCCTTTTCTTGAGACATCAGGGCATCGTCGAATCTCATCTAACAGCAGATATATTCCATCACAATTATTGCCCTCTTAAATCGTTTTCGAGGCTGTGACTCCAGAAAAGGTATGTAGTTGGTTACCTAACATTCAGAAACGGAAGGCCATTGGTGACATTCGTTTTATTTATTATTGTAGGGTGCTTCTGGGGGTACCAAAGGTGTATGGATCACCCCAATCACTGAGAGTGATACTAAGGATATAATCCAGAGGAGATTGTATCTCTCTGATTTGGAATAATTTGGAATTTACCTTCATTGCATAGTATGCAGATGTATCTACCGATACTGAACCTGCCTTAGAAGTTGTTGTGGACCATCCTTATTCTATGTTCCTGTACTACGAGTTATCATGTTACTGTCTGTACGCTGCCAGACTCCTGTAGTTTCCCACTGTTCGTAACTTCTGAAGCTACTGCTCGAGCAACCGAAGCTGAGGACTGCAGTTGGACTGACACGCAAGTTTTTACAACCGAATTTCATTATTTTCTGCGTCTTTAGTATTACAATTGACGAGTTACATATATATCCTTTTGTAACGTAATCGGCACAGTGTACACTTTGCGTTTTGCGGACTTCTCTAGCTTATTTGAGTTTTCATGATAATTCGTATAATTGAACAAGAGTTATCAAGGTTATAAGCGCAGCATACATTGCGTAGAAAGGTTTTTCGTATAATATAATTTTTATAGGGATTTTATATGTGGATTTTAGTGTGAAATTTTAGTTCATAAGAAATTATTATTGGGAACCAGACATTGGTTGAAGCATTATTTTTACCACAGATTTGTTGATCTGAAACTGAGTTGGGTTGAATTGATTTGAGTGTCAAGTAGGATTATGACCTTTGGAAATTTTCATTATTTCATAATTTACGACACTGTAAAATTTAGGACATTGTCCATTTCTTAAAATAAGTTAAAAGGGTAATTTTTGGGAAATTCCAATTTGTTAACATCTGTTAGCTATTTCCTCTTGCAATACAGGGTGATACAATTTTTACGAAATAGTTGTCTTTTATTTTGAATACATCCTAGGTAGGTGAGGTATAGTATTACTAGTTCATTGTGGGTATGTGGCAGTCACATCTACCTGGCGCCTGGCACTAAAATATTCTGATTTATTTGAGAAAGAACCACTCCCTTCTCCACTGCAGCGTAGTCGCGAGCATACCCAATTGTCACTAACTTGGCAATTGTTTCTGTCACTCACTAGTTTGTGGCAAGTTGGAAGTGGACCATCTTCAACAATTTACGAGGATTAATAATATAGAAATATCAGGGATTCCTGAACAACAGAGCGAGAACTTAATTACGATCGTTGAAAAGATCCTTCAGGTACTAGGATGTGATACTGGAATCGGTACCATTGACAGATGCCACCGCGTGTCACGCATGGATAAATCTAATAAAAACATACGAAATATCATAGTTAAATTCACCATGCACCGTAATAAAGCAGAAGTTATAGCAGCGATGAGAAAGAAAAAATCTTTAACAACGACTGAGTTGGGCATCACCGATGATAATCCAAAAACAGTATACATCAATGAGCATTTAACGAACAAAAATAAGGAGCTTTTCAAGAAAACTAGAGAAATTTGCAAAACTAACGGTTTCCATTCCTGGACAAGAGATGGAAGAATTTTTGTGCGCAATACAAACTCATCCAAGGTAACCTTGATAACCAGTGAAAACAGCCTGCTATCTGTCAAATGATTCGTCTGATTTTACGCGAATTAAAACTCTTTCTCAGACCATGTTCAGTTTATATTTTCAAAACGCCAGGGGTCTTCGAACGAAGACAAAAAAATTTTTTCTATCGGCATCTGATTCTAATTATGACGTGATTCTGCTCAACGAAACTTGGTTGAATGATACAATAAACAACAATGAACTATTTCCAAATAACTACAATGTATACAGAAAGGATCGTGATCCCATTGAAAGCGGCAAAAAGGACGGTGGTGGCATCATAATCGCGGTGAAAGGTGTTCTTCAATCCAGCCTAAAGGAAGAATGGTCAACTGGAGGCATCGTAGAAGATCTGTGGGTTCAAATTGTTCTCGGAAATAGAAAAAAAATTAATATATGTTGTGTGTATATTCCTCCACATGCAAATGACCAATGTGTAAAAAATCATTTGGAAAAGGTGAGTGAAATAGTCTTGAAAAATTCCTCAGATTATTACTATATTATCGGCGATTATAACTCGCCTGACATCATCTGGTCAAGGGTGAATGACGAGAACACCCTCGATGGTTAATCTTCTAGAATTATAGATGAATTCTTGATAGATACTTTTTCATTCTTAGATCTGAAACAATTCAGTGGTATAAAGAACAGTAACAATAGGCAGTTAGATTTGTGTTTCAGTAATGTCAAAGAAATATATGTCAATCGGTGTGACAAAGAATTGTCTTTTGTTGATGAAGATGACCATCATCCGTCTTTAGATATTATGATGAATATTCCTGATTTGAAATATTCTCCGAAAAAATCATACAAAAATTTGATGTTCAAAAAAGCTGATTACACAGTTATCAATAGAAATATTTCACATATCGACTGGAATACCTTATTAAAAGGTTTCGGTGTGGATGCAATGGTTGAAAAATTTTACTTTGAAGTTACGAGAATCATTTCAGAAAATGTGCAGGTTAAAATAATAAATAGAAATTATCCAGTATGGTTTTCACATGGTACAATTAACTTGATCAAATTTAAAAATAAGTTACACAGAAAATGGAAGATTTACAGGAATGAAATTGACTATGCCAACTTCTCTAATGTTAGAAAACAGCTTAGGCGAAAAATTAACCTAGATTATGCAAACTACCTGAATAACGTAGAGTCCAACCTTCAGAACAACACAAAATGCTTCTGGTCTTTCATAGCCAATAGAGGAAGGAACCAGAAAATTCCATCTACAATGTTCTATAAGAATAAACTACTCGGAAATGATGAAGATATATGTAATGGGTTTTCTGACTTTTTTTCTTCAGTTTATATATCGAACAATGATGAAGTGGAGGAATCATCTGAAGAGTGTTACTCTTCAAATTGTTTTACTATGGATAAAATCACAAAGAAACAAATATATGAAAAACTATGTAATATAGACATTACCAAGAGTGGTGGGCCAGATAATATACCTGGTTACTTCATTAAATCTTGTGCTAATACGCTAGTTGATCCTCTTCTGATTATTTTCAACAAATCACTCGAAGAAGGGATTTTTCCAAAACAGTGGAAACTGGCCAGCATGATCCCAATATTCAAAAAAGGAAACAAGAGTTTCATAGAAAATTACAGGGGAGTATCTCTCCTAAACATATTTGGAAAATTATTCGAATCAATTATTACTGACGAACTTTTCTTTAAAATAAAAAATTCTATTTCAGAATTCCAACACGGTTTCTTTCGAAAAAGGTCATGTGTAACGGGTATTTTACCACTGGTGGAAACAGTTTTTGAAACAATTACAGATGGCTTTCAAGTGGATGCTGTCTACACCGACTTTTCAAAGGCTTTTGACAAGGTTCATCATAAGACCTTGTTGATGAAGCTGAGGAAGTTTGGTGTACACGGCAATTTATTGAGATGGGTCAAATCGTATTTGGAAAATAGAACACAGCTCGTTAAATTCAACAATATAACGTCAAATGTGAAATCTGTCACATCTGGGGTACCACAAGGATCTCATCTGGGACCTTTATTGTTTTCAATTTTCATTAATGATGTAGGAGCTTGTCTTAAATATTCTCAATTTCTGGCCTATGCTGATGATCTGAAAATTTACATGAAAGTTAAATCTATTGATCAACAAATTTTACTTCAAGAAGACTTGAGAGCACTTGAAAAGTATTGTTTCATAAATAAATTAGACCTAAATGTAGGAAAGTGTTCAGTTATAACTTTCTCTCATAGAAATGAAAGTCTTATCTATAATTACCAATTAAATAATTTTTCATTGAAAAGGATAGACAAAATAAATGACTTGGGAATTATTCTTGATGCTAAACTGACCTTCGTTCCTCACATAGAACACGTGGTAAAAAAATCGTTAAGAAATCTTGGATTTCTGATGCGCACATGTAAGGAATTCAACTCTTTCAAATCTTGTATTACGATATACAATTCACTTGTTCGCAGTTCTCTTGAATATGCAAGTATCATATGGAATCCATTTTATCAAAAACATATAAACAGGCTGGAACGGATACAGAAAAAATTCATCAGATTTTTGAACTTTAAATTTCATCGAGGTAGGACCTTTTCTACGTATGAAGTGAATTTGAAAGTTTATAACCTTTGTTCATTGGAAAATAGAAGGAAAATTTCATCTGTAGTTTTTTTACACAAAATTATTAATAATCATCTGGAAAGTACCTACTGCACAAATAACATAAGTTATAAAATCAATAGTTACTCAGTGAGGAATAAATATTTATTATATCTTGATCACCCAAACACAAATTATAAACTCAATGCACCCTTGACCAGAATTCAACACATTTATAACATCAACTTTTCTGAAATTGATTTGTTCCACTCACCTTTAAAAATAGTAAGAAAATTGTGTCATATTCATCTGAATCCTTAAATTAGATAAATTTTTCACAATATTTCTCCATACAATTTCGTTGTTAATTATTAATCTGATGTCTACTATTATTGTTTGTCTATATACGTTAGCTATCATTCATTTATTATTTTTATAAGCAGTACGTATTATCAAACTGTGCAGCCCTATCATTGGAAATTATTTTCTGTTGGGCAGCCAAATGTGTAAATAAATAAATAAATAAATAAATAAATAAATATCGACTCCTGCAGCTATAGTGGCTAGACCACCACTTCCGATGCCTCCTGTAGCAACCGCTGTCGCAGAAGACAATGATGCGCTGCTGCCGCCGCCGCCACCACTGCCACCGTCACTGCTGAAACCACCACCATTGCTACGCTCATCGAAGGGGCTGACTCTTCTTCAGATTAAGAAGAGTATGTTCGGATTGAGCGGACCTTTCTTTCTCTCGGGATGAAGATTGATGATGCGAAACGTGCCTGCCAAGAAAGTGACAGAGCCAAGGCACAAACTCAGCATCATGAACGAGAGATTTCCAGGCACGTGCTGAACTCCTGAGGCAAATAGCTGAACTTGACAAGCAGGAGTCAGAACTTGTCAAGCAGGAGTCAGAACTTGCCACGCAGGAGTCAGAACTTGCCGAGCGGGCTTCAGAACTTGTCCGGGAATCTGAACTTCTCTCCGATAATTACCGGTTGGAAGCCGAGAATTATGCAGAAAGGTGCGCTCATTTCAAACGGGTCAAGGGGAGAATGGAAAAGTTACTCCGCCCCTTGGAAAAAATTTAATGAGTTGAACTAGGTTAAGTTAGTTGTAGGTGTTCAATAGTTTCAAGTTCATTGGTGAATTTTTTTTTTCAATGAATAGTTTTAGTTTATAAAAGCAGATGAAAGGAAACTAAAGAGTGTACATTCCATCAGTTTGGTACCTATTGAACAATGCGTTGGTTGGGGCATTGCTCTTCATTTCATCTGGATATTTTGTTCTGTTACTTGCTTCATAATGAATTCAATAAATATATTTTTCAGAATGTATGCTGTTTTCTCAGTTTCATACACTTCTCTTTTTCACCGATCGGTGTCTGTTGAAACATCACATATATTCTACGTCACTTTTTTCTCCCCACCATTCTCCCCACCACTTTTTTCAAGTATCAATACGGTGCGAGACCAGAGTTCTATATCATTCCATGATGTCGATGAGTCCTGACTCAACTACGGAGCCTAGGAGTTTACCAACTGCGGAACCAGTGGCAGATCCCATCCAAGTCGAAGAAGTTCGTTCTTCGACTGATAATGTAAATAGTCGGAGTAATATCAGTTACTTTGAGTATTTACCCCAGCATTATGGTAATTCGATAGGATGTAGATGGATGGTTCTGATATCGATTCTATCAGTTCACCATTCACCATAAGCTGGCCATCAGCCATCAGGATCTCATCTGATACTGATGATGATGACTAGTCCTCAAAGTATGAACCCAAACAAATTAGCTATCTCACAGTGAGATATATTAGGCGATCACCTGATAAATATGCTATATCGCATATTATTGGTTTATTAGGTGTTCACGCAATATATAACAACTCTGTTGCAGATATCACAGACAAAATGAAATTGAAAATTCGAAATGAATGATATTTCACATTTCTTAGTTGTTCACGTCTCAATTATAGTATAATGTACACTTATGATGCATTAGGCGCTCGAAAGATCTATTACCAGCCGTAAAGATACAATTTGGAAGAATAAATCAATGAAGGTTAGGATCAATTCATTATACCGCGGAATATATACCGGAAAATATCTCCTTTATAAAATGGGTGTTAGCGAAAGAATTTTCTGCGGTTGGAATGTTCGATTCCCACCAAGAGAAGTCTTTTTTCAAATATTCTGGTAGAGTCATATAGCAATTGTAGTTATAATTGTGTTGTTTGAGAGCCAGGTGTTTCTCTTTCTCAAAATGTTTCAAATAACATCGTCCATACTTTACTGCAGGGCATGCTGCCACTGATTTGCTTTTTTTTGTATATTCGCTTTCTTGTCTTTAGGAAGTGTTATCGATAGTTTCTGACTGTTAAACTCAAATTCCAAAAATTTTACGTTTTTAGTAGGTGTCAACACACTTTTATCTGAATTTATAATGAATCCGAGATGTTGTAAGAGTTCGACAACTTGTGACACATTCTCTTTGCATTCAGAGAGGGTTTTCCCGATAATCAACCAGTCATCTAAATATACTACTGACCTAAGGCCATTTTTGCGTAATTTTTCTATCACTGGTTTAAACAGTTTTGTGAACAGATATGGTGCTATACATAATCCAAATGGAACACAAGTGAATTGAAAGAGTTTTTCTTGGAAAATGAATTTCAAATATTTTCTATGACTTTTTTTGATGGGTATAAAAAAATATGCATCCTTAAGGTCTAATGTTGCTGGGAAATCGTTTTTGCAGATAAGTTTTTGGGCTGTTCGATGATCTTCCAGTTTGAAATAAGGTGCTGTTATGAAAGAATTGAGCTGTTTCAGGTTCAGTATGAATCTTTCTTTAAAAAAGTGTACACTGATAGGTATACGGGGTGTATACTACCATGTACAGATGCGGACGGCGGGACCATGCAGGATAATGAAATTTTTGAAACTTGTAAAAATATAATTGATACGATATCACCGATTCAAGCTGTTAGATTTGAAAATAATTTAACATGGTTTGATGGATCAGTGTTTGAAAAGATCAAGAGATAAATGCTATAAGGAATTCAAGGATAGTGTTGGTATTGATAGAGAAAATAAATGGAAACTCTTTAAAAAGCAAAGAAATTAAGTGGTTCAGTTATTAAAAAATAAGAAAAACGAATACTACTGTGAAAAAATAGACATGTATAAGAATAATTCTACACAAATGTGGAAAACGCTTAAAAAACTGATTGATACGAATGTATGCGAGTTTCCAAAATGTATTCAGTTTCAAAATGGGAATGAAATGATGATTATTCGCGATGATTTAGGAATGGCTAATAATTTTAATGAATATTTTGTGTACAGTATCACCAGAATCGTAGAAGAACTTGATGAGGAGCAATCATGGTATAATCTCAACCACAATATGTATCTCGAATTTACAGAGTTCGAAACTATAACACTCAGAGAATTGAACAATGTCGTTTCTTCTCTAGACAATAAATGCAGCCTTTGAAACAGCATTGCAGCTTTCTATAACTAAATTTAAAAATGACATAGATGATGGTAAATATGTTGTAGCGGTTAGAGGCAAGGTATTAAAATGGTTTGAAAGTTACTTGCAAAGTAGAAAACAGAGAGTCAGAGTTATAAATTCAACTTCCCGAGAAATTTGCAATGACATTGGGGTACCCCAGGGAAGTGCCCTAGGACCACTCTTTTTCATACTATACCTGAATGATATTGATCTCTTTGTGAATTGTGAGTTCATAAATTTATTTGCTGATGAAACACTATTAGCATGTAGCGATTCCTGCCTTAACACCGCTTTACAAAAGATGAATAATGTTCTAACAGGTGTAAATGTATATTTGAAGATCAATAAGTTGAAACTCAATGTTGCAAAAACCAAGGCGATGATCATGTCAACTAAATACAAATATAGGCAGATAAATGTTAATGACATCGATATAAGGATTGAGAACGAGCAAATTGAGATCGTAACAACTGTCAAGTATCTGGGCTTTCAACTGGATAATCTTCTTACTTTTGATGCACATTTTCTATATGTTACTAAGAAAATTTCGAAAAAACTATACTTTTTTCAAGAATTGTGAGGCATTTATCTACAGATACAAGAATCACAGTGTACCGGTCTATTCTACTTCCCCATTTTGACTAATGTGCAACTTTATTATTTCAATTCAATTTAAATAAAATGACACAGCTACAAAAAGTACAAAATAGAAGTATAAGGATCATTTTGAGCTGTAATCGCTACACTACCATCTCAACAATGTTGAATACATTGCATTGGCTATCAGTTTCGAAACGACTTCACTTCCTAACAATGTTATTCATTCATAAAATAGTACATGATGAAGCACCTTTTTACTTTCGCGATTATGTTGATTTCAAACATCAGATTCACCATCATTTCACCCGTAATTCGATCCACATTCATGTACCGAGAGTAAAATTATCAAATACGAGAAATTCTTTGTTTTTTAAAGGTGTCATAGAGTACAATGAGTTACCCCAGTACGTCGAATCTAGTGAAACTTCTATAAAATTCAGACACAAATTACTGATACATATTAGAGAACTAAATTAAAAGACTATTTTTATTTGTAATTTGGCTGTTCTTATACCTACCCTTGAACTAGTGACCTACTTTACTGCTCAATCACCAGGGATGATCAGCACTCATTGTTATACTTTTTATTCTTATACTTTTTATTATTTTAACTTTTTATTTTTTATGATATGACTATTTTTAGGCGGAATAATGTTATTCCTATTCCTTTGTATTGTGATATATTATATAGTATAGATATTGTATATTAGGGAAACCTACATAAAAAATTATTCTTCTTCTTCTTCACAACTCGATACATGGATTGAAGTATGATTTGGGTCGAGTGATTTGACAATTGTAGCACTGAGCAGCTTCAGAAACCACTAGGGGATAGATGCACACTTTCGGTTTAGAATCCCACTATTTTGGAAAACGCATATTGTCACTCAGTGGTGGAAATGACAGAACTCAATCCAACAATCCAACGCTCTCTACGTATATACATTAAGAGTCTGTGGAGGGGAGCCCCACCACTACCGTTGCTACCAGATCGTATAAAACGTAGCTGCGGGCTCTCAACTCCACTCAGTTATTCAGAGCATTCGAAGGATATAACCTAGATGGCTGAAGAAAGAGCTACAATGTTAGATGTTATAGCACATGTTGATCTTAATAACAATTTGGGGGGTGAAGATCAGGTCGCTGAAGACGTCATCGAACAAGAGATTCTGAATGACTTTGAAGACGAGGGTATCGATTCGTCGGTGTGGAATTTTGCAGAGTCCAGGCGCTGAATATGAATCACACTTTGGAAAACCGACTGGAGTTGTGCTGTGTGACTGAGAGCTATGTCAGAATTCTCACTGTTTCCGGAAAAATTGCGAAATTATGCCTCATGTGTTTCAAATTTTATGCTGCTCATGTGAACAATGGTGGGTGGTATGAGCACGTAGATAAGCATAAGACTCAACCATTCTCTGAATAATTATGGACAAAGTGTAAAGCAAGCAGCACTCTGCTTACACTGTATCGATATATCGAGACATGCATGATTTGCAATAACGCCCCTCCTTTGCACCACTATCCTTGGACCACTGGACAAGAAAAACTATCAGCCCTTTTCAGAACTCCATTGAAGAAACAGACAGTAGATAGATATCGCAGACACATGAGATAAATGTATGTAACATTTGTTAGGTGTTCGTTCACCTCTTGACTATGGTAAGAGTACACACACTTATGATGCATAAGGGGCTCGGAATATGTTCAATTAGCTGTAATATTGAAATTCGAGTAAAAAAATCAATAAAATACAAAAAAAATTTAACATTTGTCAGTTTATAGTTGAATACACACTCATGATGCATAGGGCGCTTGAAATAATAAATTAGCTCTAATATTGGAAAAATCAATAAAATCTCTCTCTCACAGTGAGATTCAGAACAGGGGGTAACGCGGCGGAATAAATATTGACAACTTCCAATCCATGGAATAAAAAAAAATGTGGATCCGCAGCCGCGGTATAATGAATTGATCCTAACCTTCATTGATTTATTCTTCCAAATTGTATCTTTACGGCTGGTAATAGATCTTTCGAGCGCCTAATGCATCATAAGTGTACATTATACTATAATTGAGACGTGAACAACTAAGAAATGTGAGATATCATTTATTTCGAATTTTCAATCTCATTTTGTCTGTGATATCTGCAACAGAGTTGTTATATATTGCGTGAACACCTAATAAACCAATAATATGCGATATAGCATATTTATCAGGTGATCGCCTAATATATCTCACTGTGAGATAGCTAATTTGTTTGGGTTCATACTTTGAGGACTAGTCATCATCATCAGTACCAGATGAGATACTGATGGCTGATGGCCAGCTTATGGTGAATGGTGAACTGATAGAATCGATATCAGAACCATCCACCTACATCCTATCGAATCACCATTATGCTGGTGTAAATATTCAAAGTAACTGATATTACTCCGACTATTTACATTATCAGTCGAAGAACGAACTTCTTCGACTTGGATGGGATCTGCCACTGGTTCCGCAGTTGGTAAACTCCTAGGCTCCGTAGTTGAGTCAGGACTCATCGACATCATGGAATGATATAGAACTCTGGTCTCGCACCGTATTGATACTTAAAAAAAGTGGTGGGGAGAATGGTGGGGAGAGAAAAGTGACGTAGAATATATGTGATGTTTCAACAGACACCGATCGGTGAAAAAGAGAAGTGAATGAAACTGAGAAAATAGCATACATTCTGAAAAATATATTTATTGAATTCATTATGAAGCAAGTAACATAACAAAATATCCAGATGAAATGAAGAGCAATGCCCCAACCAACGCATTGTTCAATAGGTACCAAACTGATGGAATGTACACTCTTTCGTTTTATTTCATCTGCTTTTATAAACTAAAACTATTTATTGAAAAAAAAAATTCACAAATGAACTTAAAACTATTGAACACCTACAACTAACTTAACCTAGTTCAACTCATTAAATTTTTTCCAAGGGGCGGAGTAACTTTTCCATTCTCCCCTTGACCCGTTTGAAATGAGCGCACCTTGCTGCATAATTCTCGGCTCCCAACCGGTAATTATTGGAGAGAAGTTCAGATTCCCGGACAAGTTCTGAATCCCGCTCGGCAAGTTCTGACTCCTGCGTGGCAAGTTCTGACTCCTGCTTGACAAGTTCTGACTCCTGCTTGTCAAGTTCAGCTATTTGCCTCAGGAGTTCAGCACGTTGCCTGGAAATCTCTCGTTGATGATGCTAATTTTGTGCCTTGGCTCTGTCACTTTCTTGGCAGGCACGTTTCGCATCATCAATCTTCATCCCGAGAGAAAGAAAGGTCCGCTCAATCCGAACATACTCTTCTTCATCTGAAGAAGAGTCAGCCCCTTCGATGAGCGTAGCAATGGTGATGGTTTCAGCAGTGACGGTGGCAGTGGTGGCGGCGGCGGCAGCAGCGCATCATTGTCTTCTGCGACAGCGGCTGCTACAGGAGGCATCGGAAGTGGTGGTCTAGCCACTATAGCTGCAGGAGTCGATATGTTGGCAACCGGGGGTCTGGTCGTAATTGGCCACCTTCCAGCTCTGGGGTTAGTTTCATCACAAACTTTGCGATACTTCGCAATGACCCCAACCTTCGCTTTAGGCGCTCGTTTAGCTGGTGGCCGACGGCTCGTCGAGGGCTTCGGTACTTCGAAATCGACCTCGCTTTCGATGTTCTCCGACATATCTAAAGGTACGGACAGAGTGGCAGCGAGTTGTCCGCTTCCGCTTTCTCTCGCGAGCCCGCGCCAAGTTCTCGCGCAGATACCCCCACAAAGTAAATACGAGAAAAATAATGAAATCTGTCAGTAAGCAAAATGTCGTCGTCTAGTGATGATCAGATTGCTCTAGAGTCAATAATTCCTAAATTAAAACGCAAGAAAACTGGCATTCATGTTATCAATAGAGAACGGGAGCAGTTTGGAGAATATCATAATTTGTTTAAAACGAAAAGATAACGATAGATTCTATCAATATATGAGAATGTCTCAAGAGACTTTTGATTATATTTCAGAAAAAGTTAAAAACCGTTTAACAAAAAATTGGTGTAATTTGCATACGCAACCTATTCTACCAGAGGAAAGGCTTGTTATCACTTCAAGGTAAGTTGTTCTGTTATACAAATAATTTAGATAAATATAGGAACAAAAAATCTATGGGGATGCAGTTGTTTAATTGGTATCTTGGTTACAAAACATTATTGAATTAAAAGGTGAGTGCACCTCATCCTTTAAAAGTTGGCTGAAAATCATCATTCTGCCTATAGTCGTATAATGTGGTTTCGTGATTCGCATTTCTTCGATCGATGGGAGTATGGAGAGGCGATGCAGTGGAATAGTAGGATGCAGGGGATGGCGGCCTAGAATACCCAGAGCTCTGACTACTGTCGTCTAGATTAGTATAGATGGGAAGTACATTAGAAGAGGATGTTGCAGTGAACGGCGGTCTAGAATACCCCGAGCTCTGACTACCTTCGTCTAGAGTAGTATAGATAGGAAGTACATTAGAAGAGGATGTTGCAGTGGACGGCGGTCTAGAATATAAACCATTGTGGCTCCTTTGGTTAGTGCCATAAACAGAGGGTGTATTAGATGTAGTAGTTGCTGATGCGGAAGAGCTTTTCGATTCGTACGAAAACTGAGAAACTAGTTCCTGTACGCGACAACGAAAATTGAGGATTTTGTTTTCTGGAATTTTCTTGACATGAGACAACAAACTGTTGAAAAATGCAAGGTGCTCATCATCTTGAGAACTGAGGTTGTGTTTTGTTGCTTTGCCTTCCAGATATTCCAATTTGCGTCATTCTATTGATAAAATAGATTCGTTGAATGTGTCAATTGCACGTCTTTTTTTCGGTAACGGAGCCGAGGTGGTTTTTGTCGGTGTACAGGATTCCAGTTGCCTTTCATCATTTCCGTTATTTGCAATGGTTTTAGTCACTTCTTCATTCCGGTCCTCATTGTCACGGGACGGCATTCGACTCGGTTCTTGGTTGCAGCTCGGGGGTTCATGCTTGCGGCTGGAATGTTCGTTCAAAGGCTGGGTTTCCTGTTGATTTGCATTTTGGTAAAACTTGTTCGAGGATTTGGTCAAATTTCCCGTCATGTCCCTTGGTTTAATAATATCTTTCAAAAACAACAGCTGCACAAAATATGGCCATTTGGATGTTGGTACATCTTCCGCAGAATCTCCAGATCGTGGTGGTGGATACTTCCCCAATTCGACAGCAAATTGATCACGCAAATATTTCCATTGTTTCCTCACTTCGGCTTCTGAAAAGAATAAATCTTTGAAAATAAACTGTTAGAAAACAAATGTATTTAAGAAAACAGAAACAGTCGTATAATTGAATATTGTTACAGATATTTAGCAACCGGTTCATCATTTAAGCACCTTTCATTTGAATTTCGAATTGGGGCATCTACTGCAGGAAGCATAGTTGCAGAAACAGTAACTGCAATATGGGATGAATTGCAACCCGAATACATGCCTATTCCAAAAAAAGGAGATTTTGAAAGAATATCAGAAGAATTTTGTCGTATCTGGAATTTCCCGCATTGCGTTGGGGCAATCGACGGCAAACACGTTCGCATCACATGTCCTAAAAACACAGGATCGATGTTTTATAACTACAAACATTATTTTTCTGTAATTTTACAAGGAGTAGCAGATGCTAACTATAAATTTATCAGTGTGGAAATTGGTGGGTATGGTAAACAGAGTGATGGTGGCACATTTCAAGCTTCAGAAATTTACCAACTGTTGAAGAATAAACAACTGAATATTCCAGAACCATCATACCTCCCGCACACAACGACGAAGGCACCTTCTGTATCAATCAGTGATGAAGCATACCCACTTTTGCCATTTCTATTGAAACCTTTTGGTGGAAAAAACCTCAGTATTGAGCAAGAGTGTTTTAATAAACGTTTATCCAGAGCCCGGAAATGCATAGAATGTGCATTTGGAATAATAACAGCAAAGTGGAGACTTCTATCAAAATGCATTGAAACCGACATTCAAAAAGCATGTGACATAATCAAATGTATATGCGTGCTACACAATACGATCATCACTAGAGAAGGATTCACAAAACACTTGAGTGGTGTTTCTTTGGAATATGCTACTGACAATTTTGACAGGCAAATGACTGGAAGACCTCTCACCGAAGCTAAAACTATTCGCGATATATTCCTAACATACTTTTCTCGAAATCCTTTATCTTACTTATAATGTACTGAAATTTTCATACAAGTAGCATAGGAGACTAGTGTTTAGCCAAGTACCTGATTTAAATTAAAATACTTACCATCTTCTTTCATTTCAGCGCTTATTTCCTTCCACAATTTATTAACTACATTACGATTGCAATGTAATTTGTGTTTTTTGTCCCAAATAGGGTTTCTTTGGAAAACTGCTGCTATTAACAGGTCTTTATCCATCACGAAAGTCGATGCACACGCGAGCTCACGCGAAAATAAACTAAATTTTCATTCCGGCAAACGCAGGCGCACCGGTCTCTCGCGCGTGCTCGCGCCGTCCTGCGTGCACTGTGTTATAGCCAACTTAAAAGACCGATTTGAATTTCAAAGCTGGTAAGAGTTACGTTTCGAATCTCGCAGTCGTTTGGTTCGGAGATTCGAACACGTGTGAGATGATGATAACCTCTGATGAATTGTTGAATTACCAAGTCACACAGAAATAAATGAATCCACTTTGATAACTTCTGTTTCAACTAATGATCTTTATTTCCGAAAGCTTATAGCAACAACAGTATCAAAAGAATAGTTAAACATCAACTGAGTCTTGATCTAATCCAAACAAGTATTTATATGAATCTTAAAACGTATCATCAGCAATATGATCGTTCATGATAAAGTCCGGTGAGAAAAGATAACTTGTACACGAAGTGGGTCCATCGGCAGGAACTCCGTCAGCGGTATTTCTCCGGTAGGTATTCCAGGCACGGCTTGGCTATGTGGTTCGGTGGGAACACCGTCAGCGTTATTTCTCCGGTAGATATTCCAGGCGCGGCTTAGCTATGTGGCCCGGTGGAAATATATGGTCCGGCGTCAGGAGGATGTAAAGGCGGTCATGCATATGTAACTCCTCCCTCCTTAGAGACAAACCTAGGGCTGGTTTGGTTGGCTAGGTGCGGCAGTTTCTAAGATGATCCCTCGTTGTGGAGCAAGGTGGTAAGGATAGCAGAGGCGGTAGTAGCATACTACGCCGGCTATTAGAATAATGCATACTGTGATGCAAATAAGGATGATAGCCCAAAGGGGAAAGGTATCATCCGAAACAGGATAGGCAGGTAGCCGAAAAATTTTCTGGGAATGAATAGTGGCTGTAAGATGAGATAGCTCATTCAAATGTAAGCTGTTCAGCTGTATAGGTGCAGTATGGTTGAGAATCAATGAAAGATTCAAAGAAGGAAGTTGAAGTAGGGTAAAAGGTTGGAGTGTTTCCTCTTCATGGTGGAACAACTCGTGTTGAATTCGAAGAAAACATTGGTCAGACAATGTTATCATATAACTTCCGGGCTGCAGAGAGTGATGCGTTTCCACAGAACAATGCTCGGTTACAGGTATAGTTGTAGGTGTGGTAAGTAGAACAATGTCAGGAGTGACCTGATGTGTGAGCGCTGTTTCCATGACGACTGGGTATAAGGTACAATTTGATGCTTGATTGTTGGAGATTATGTTCTGGATACAGCTGCTTCCTTGTTGTAGGTTGTCTGGACAAAAGTAGACATTCTCCAGGAGATCACATGGTACATCCAGGAATTGATGCAGTTCATTTTTCTCATTTAGGAGTAGGTAAGGTTTATCGGGTATAATTATTTGATTTTGAATAGGAATTGGAAATATGAAATGGGTATGGAATGTTATTGGTTTTAGGATTGGAAAATGTAGTAAAAATATAATTTTCTCATCTGAAAAGATTAATTGAATGCCTAAAAATGCATAATAACTGTGTTGGTTTTGAAATTGAGGTAATTGATCTGAGGGATATAAAGTATTAACGGTATCAATCAACATATACAAGTTGTCAAGTGAGAGAAATGTGGAATGGACTTTATTCATATATGCAAAGGTAATTGCATTCACAATTTGGTTTAATTGAAGGTGAAAGGAAGTGAGCGAATTAATCAATATGGACATCAAATTATGCCATGTTTGTTCTTTTGAATTTTGTTCCAAGGCTAAAGAGAGTGTTCGCAGGTTGTCTCTGATTGAAAAAAGTGTTCGGTTTGTCAAAGACATAAATTGTTGCATCATCATAGTATGTTCATTAATTTGAGATTCTATCAAATGGTGATCATTCTGAATATGAGTCAGGATAGAATTAATTTTTTTGCCATCATTATCATCTAAAGTACCGAATAACCATTTACTCGTTGTACCAATGAAATTGAACAGTCCTCGTTTATGAATTTTATGTGGAACAATTATTTTAAGTAAACTCTCTGAGAGGGAATGTATTATTTTGGCTTGTTGAATAAGTATACCAAGAGAGCAGGATTCATTGATTGATTTAATTTGGGCACCAAAATTGTTGTGAATATGAATTAGTTCAGTTATGTTGAGGAAACTAACGAAGGTGTGTTTTGAGTCAATTATTCTTGCTTGCTGCAGTTCTATAGGTATGAGGGGGTTTGTTAGTTTGTGAATGGAACATGTATTGAGTGATAGGTGTAAGAGGAATGAGAAAAGTAGAAGTCTCATACTGCAAAAAAAAGGGGAACGTTAATTGTTCACTTTTCGTTTTTTGATTCCATGTTTGGAATATTCCGTTTGATCAGTTTTGATTTTATTTTTGGTTTGAGCTATGGCTCGTATTTTCGTGTATCTATTTGCTAATTTATCTCTCGGTTGTTCTTTAAGATACAATTGATCATTTTTTGAGAACAAGGGTGGTATATCTCGTTTGTTGTTAATTTTTTCAAGTTGACTTGCTTTTTGTTTATCTAGGTTTTGTTTTACCGATTTATAAGTTTGTTCAAGTTTTTGTTGATGGTCATCAACGTATTTACTAATAATATCTTTTTCTTGCAGATCAAATGGATCTTTGGAGCCAAGGTGACCAGTTACAATTTCGAAAGGGGTGAATTTTGTTGTAGAATGGATAGAATTATTGTAATGCAATATTGCATACTTCAATAAATTCTGTAAAGATTCTTCGGGTGTTTGATTTTTTTGAGTGCGAATTTGTTCTAAAAGGGTAGAATGAAATCGTTCAATGTATGAGTTGGAATTTGGGTTTCTTGGGGTCGTAAAATGGAGTTGTATTTTATGAAGTTTGCAAAATTCTTGAAAAGTTTTATTATTGAATTCTGATCCACCATCACAAGTGATCATGTGAGGAATTCCGTAGTGGGAAATAAATGACAACAATCCGTCTAGGATGTTAATTCCGTTTATACCTGGAATTTGATATCCTTGTCCAAATTTGGAAAAAGTGTCAATTATTGTTGAAAATTTCTCCTTTGCAATAGACAATGTGTCAATATGGATTTTTTCAAAAGGTTTGGATCCTATAGGTATTGCTTGAAATTGTAGATTAGGTGGTGATCTGTCATATTTGTTTTTTTGACAAATATTGCAATCATTAATAAAGTTTGTTACGTCTTGGGTTAAATTAGGCCAAAAGTAATTTTTTCTAAGTGAGTCAACAGTGGTTTGGATACCTCTATGACCAGTTTTGTATATGTGATGATATTGAATTTTATCCAGTCTGTCCTTTTCTTTGACATCGGTCAAAAGTTGGGTACACAATATTAGTTTTGATGTTAATGTATCAATTTTATTCTGCATGAATGAGATAAATATTTTTTCGTGATTCTTATCATGGAAATACAGAAAGTATGTTCCTGATAAGGTAAGATTAAGTAAAAGTTCTTCAATATCCTCTTCCAGGTGATTTTTTCGTAAAGTTATATAAAAGCGTTTATTGCCAAAAATATTTTCTTGTGAACATAATATTGCTTTATTAGAATCAACAATTTTCATAACCATTTGTTTTTTATGATAGTTCAGGGGTTTGTCGGAGTAGGGAAATGTCAGTAATGGGGCCTCTTGGGCTGAATGTATTGTGGTAGTATAACATTCTAATTGGTTGTTTTCAGGGTTTTCAATAAATTCTTTTATAGTTTCATCAATATCACCGGCTTGTCCGGAATTCGATATGTTGTCGTCATTTGGAGGATTTCTTGATAAAGCGTCAGCTACGACATTTTCCTTGCCTTTTATGTGTTCTATTTCAAAGTCATATTCGGACAACAAAAGTTTCCAACGATGTAATTTAGAAGCAGGATCTTTCAAATTTGCAAGCCATTTCAAAGGTTTGTGATCTGATCGAATTTTGAATTTATTTCCGAAAATATAGGGTCGAAAATATTTAATACACCATACGATAGATAGCAATTCTTTTTCAATAGTCGAGTAATTGATTTCTTGTGGATTTAAAGTTCGACTTGCATAGCATATTGGCTTATTATTTTGACATAAGACTCCTCCTATGGCGTATTGTGAAGCGTCTGTTGTCAATGTAAAAGGTTTCGTGAAGTCAGGGTGTTGTAGTATGGGTTCATTACTGAGTAAATTCTTGCATAAGTTGAATGCGTTTATAAATTCAGGTGTATGTTCAACTCGTTTACCTTTTCTTAAACAATTTGTTAGTGGTTTTGTAATTTTTGCGAGGTTATTTATAAATTTTCTGTAAAACCCGATAAGGCCAAGGAAGCTTTTTACTTGTTTATGTGTTTTAGGAATCGGAAAATTATGAATTGCATATATTTTTCTTGGGTTTGGTTTTATACCATCAGCTGTTATGATATGTCCCAAAAACTCAACGGATTTTTTCAAAAATTCACTTTTGTCAGGCTGGATTTTCAAATTGTGTTGAAGCAATTTCTGAAATATCACTTTCAAATTGTGTAAATGTTCATCCAATGTTGAGGAAAAAATGATAATGTCATCCATATAAACAAGACATATCTGGTTTATATATTCCTTTAGAACTTCATTAATAATTTTTTGGAATGTACAGGGTGCGTTTTTCAATCCGAATGGCATACGGAGATATTCATAATGTCCGCGGTCAGTTGAAAAAGCAGTTTTGGAAATACTGTCTTGATGCATTCTTATTTGGTGAAAGCCGCTGGCTAAGTCCAAGGTAGTAAAATATTGGGCTTTACCAAGTTTATCGAGAATATCATCAATGTTTGGGATCGGGAAGCGTTCTGTAATTGTTTTTTCATTCAGTTTCCTGTAGTCAATAACGATTCTCCATTTTGTTGTGCCACTAGCATCCAATTTTTTTGGTACTACCCAAATTGGGCTGGACCATGGTGAGGTGCTATCTTGAATAATACCGTCGTTTAACATTTGAGAAATTTGTTTATCTACTTCGCGTTTATGAATTTGGGGAAATCGATATGTTTTAGAATAAACTGGTTCTTCGTCTGTCGTATTAATTTTATGAGTTGTTTGAGTTGTGGAAGATAGAGGTTGGTCTGGCTTTTGAAAAACAGAATGGAATTGTTTACATAAACGTAGTAGTCTAGTTTTTTCGTCAGAATTTAGATGATCTAGTCGAAGTAAATGTTCTAGTTGTATAGAGTCAGGACAGTTGTTGAAATTATTTAACTCGTAATCACAGACAATCAAATTTTCTATTGAATACACCTCGAGAGGTGTTTGTAATGAAAAATGCACATCAGAAGCATTATAATTGTGTATTTCGACACTCGCGTAACAATTTTTTATTGTGGCAATGCATTCTGGAATGAAACAATTATCGATAATTTTTGTTTCAGGGATATAATAAGTTCCATCTGTAGTTACATTAACTGGTACCTGAGTGGAATATATTTCATGACTTCCAATTGTAAGATTGTAGGCTGTGTATTCACTAGGTGAACATTGATTAACCTTAATGGAAATATTATCGCGATATAATATTCCTTGTTGAATACTCCAATCAAATCCCATGGTTTTCAAATCTTTAAAACTTATTATACCATCAAAGAATCTATGAAAATCGAATAGTGTAAACGAAATCTGTTGTTTTGAATGAAATTCTGCAAAAGCTGGTAAAATTGCAACATATTTCGTAAATTTTTCTCCGCAAGATGTTTTTAGAGTGTTTGGTTTAATGACAATATATTCGGGAAAGTATTTATTAGCTATGGCTGGATTTATTAAAGAAATATGACTTCCTGAGTCTAATAAAAGGTGCAGGGGTTTTCCGTCAGGTAATGCTATAGTAATGAAGGGTAAAATTCTATTATCCATTACGTTGACTTCTAAGTTGCCTGTCTTGAAGAGGCTTGTATCGAAAAATTTATATTTTCTGGACTTTCTGAATCATCTTGCTCTGTTACTCTTTCTTGAAAATCGGTAAGATCTTGGTCATATGAAATATTATCAAAATTTTGACTGGTTTGGTCTTGATATTCATCATAGAAAAGATACTGATATTCAGGATTTACAAGATTTTGAAAATCATTATTCTGGTCAAAAGTTTCATTTTCATTTAAGGGGTTATTTATCTGATGTACTTCCTCGGATTTGAATGTGGGTTTAGATTGAGGCGTAAAATAATTATTCATTCTTTGTGGTCTTTGTTGTTGTAGTCTGGTTGTTATGGACATCGGAGTCGGTTGGTTTTGAGGTTGAAAATTATTTTTTGGTTTCCAAACATTTTGATTTTGCGGTGGTTTACCAAATACTTGTTGATTGGTAAATGCTTTTTGTTGTGGTATTTGGCGTGGTTGAATATTTATAGGTTGACTTGGAAATTTTGGTTGAGTGTTAAGATTTTGGAGTTGTCTTGGCTGATTAAACTGTGATGGAAATGAGGAATAATTTTGATTTTGGAAACTTGCATAGTTCGGTAGTTGTGGCTGTATCTGATTTTGAGAACGCGCAAAATTTTGTTGAAACGCTGGAGCTTTAATATTGGAATTTGGAATTGGTTGTAAACCAGTATTACCTCGATTTTTATTTTCGTTTATTAGAGAATAAAAATTTTCTTCTTCAATGAGATATTGTAGTGCGGTTTCTAGTGAATCGGGATTTTTTAATCGAACTCCTGTTTGTAAGTGAGGGGGTAAAGATTTCAAAAAGGTAATTAATACAAGTTGGTCGATATTAGAAATTTGTGCGATTTTTTGATCTCGGGTAATTTGATCATTATTTATTGACGTAAATAAGAGGCTCCGTAAATATTGACAGCGCACACCAAAATTGTACGATGTTTCCTTCAAATAGGGTTTCATGCTATGCAATTCTTGTAATAGACATGAAAAAGATCTTTGGTCAGAGAAAGACAATTTTAAAAGATTCTTAACATCTTCCCATTCAGTGAGTTCAGTTCTGCTAGATACTAAAATCAAAGCCTTGCCTTTCAATTTTGAAATAATAGCTCTAAATATCAGTTTTTTGATTGTAGCATCCGCGTTTATGTAATTTCTCAAAATTTCATCACATGACGCACAAAAATTGTTCAATTCACAAGGTTCTCCTGAGAATGTTGGAATTATATCCAAAAATAATCTAAGTTCTTGTGTAACCATGGATTATGGCGCCAGGAAAGTTTTGCGTAGCATGATTCAGAGGGATATGATTCAGTAGTATTACGTATTGTATAAGAAAGGATTTTGTGTTACATTTTTGGGAAGTCAGTCTAGTTCAGATCGTTCGTGGTAGAGCAGTGATTATTAAATTATTATTAGTTATTTTCGTGAATATACGTGTGGATAGAAACTTGGTGTTTCTTTTGGAAGATAGCCTGCCGCATAGTTTACAGTTCAGGTGTGGGGTGGACTTTTGAATTTACGGTGCACTTTAGTGATTTGCTGTAGTGTTACGCATACTACTTCAAAATAATTGCTTCTGTACATCTCCTAGTGACGCTGAGTGACTGTAGTGTTACGTATACTACGAAAATTGACAATGCCGAGGAGGAGAAGAAGTTCCCCAAGCAGTTCTGACTCCGACAAATCTTCTTACAGAAGAAACAGAAAGCGAACCGGTAGCGGCCCTTCCACGGAGTTACGAAAGGATACCCCTTCTAAACGAGTGCCAGAGACACCCTCAAATGAAGACAGAACCGGTAGGAAACGATTTCGTGAAAATTCCAGTAGAAACCGCCGGGCGAATACATGCCAAGTAAATATCCATGAACCGATGCCAATAGAACAACAGTTACGAAGTAATGATCAAGCTTCAACAAGTTCAGTTGAGTCCAGGGTTGAGAGACTGGAAAGTCTCTTGGATATTTTGGTGAAACAAGGATCCCAGTCAGAAAATCGGCGTTTGTCAGTTAGGAGTGATTGTATTCCCGAATTTGACCCAGAAAATGAAAACTTATCCGCTGGAAAGTGGTTGGACAAAATTGAACAGCTCAAGGAGGTAAACAATTGGAGTAGTGTAGTAGGGGCGGTCCTGGGACAGTTTGGTAACCTGTCCATCAGGGTCTCCACTCCGGATGGCGGTGGGCTTACCAAAGCCTTTGGTCATTGTCGGTTCTTCAGAAAAGTGATGGGGGTAGGGATGAAATATTCTGCAAGAAGTTAAGTTGGTAGACCTGATTTTCATCCCCTATCCAAGTGAATGCCCAAATAAGGCATGTTTTCTTGTCGGTGGGCGTACCAAAGCGTTTGGTCATTGTCGTTTCTTCAGAAAAGTGATGGGGGTAGGGATGAAATATTCTGCAAGTAGTTAAGTTGGTAGACCTGATTTTCATCTCCTATCCAAGTGAATGTCCAAATAAGGCATGTTTTCTTGTGGGTGGAGTTAGGGATGTGAAAAAATGTGCAAGAAGTATTGTTTTTGGTGTTTGTTTGCACCCTTATGTGTAGTAATGTCCATATAAGGCTTCTTTGTGAACCAAGTGGGGGGAGGGTTGAAGAATTTTGGTCAAAGCCCATAAGCTGTGGTGTAATGAGACCACACCCCGTTTTGTGGAGTCCGTTCGTGATTGGTCTAACCACACTGGTGCATCATGATTGGTGTGCCACATTGGTTCATTATGATTGGTGTGGTAAGACTGGACCACACCCATAACCAAGATGGCGTCAGAAATTCTGTTGTGTGATTGGTCTTGTAAGACTAGACTACACTGGTGCGACCCGGTTGGTGAGACTAGAGCACACTGGTTGTGATTGGTCGCACACGTCGTCATGAAATTAAACGAAAAAATGCTGTTATCATGTCTTTTATTTTCGAAAGTTATTCACAAAAAGATGGATCAAATTTAATACCACAAAATATACAATATGAATCTTGATGGAGACCGCACACATCGGAAAAGTAATGAGCATCACTATATTTCTTGCATGGTAAAAATTTTTCTAATTTCCTTCGATATTCTCGAGGAAGCTCTCTCCAAGCTGCATTCGTGATATTCTTCATGAATATCTTGATGATATGTTTCATTTGTTCTTCAGACAACTCCATTGTTGTCTTTTTTTTTTCAAGCTATTATGCGTGCTTCTTTCAATTCTTCGATGATGGAATTTATTTCGTTGTGATGACTGGTATGGCCGGCAGATTGTGATGATAATAACAATCTCAACCTGTCACAAAGCTCGATTGGATCATTTCATCGAATGTAGTCTATTTTATTATTATTCACTTCCATTAACATTCCCCCACCTGAGGATGGGGTTGAAAAGGGAGCAATGATTTTTTTATATTTTCGTAATCGGCTTCCATCAACTTGTTTATTTGGATGATAATGACGTCTATTTGCATGAGTTTTCACAACAATTTGCTCATAATTCCGTAAATCTTGATCGCTATAGTTTTGAGGGTCTTTTTTGAACAATAATTCATATAGACCTCGTGTCCCCTTATATTTTTTATTTCTGATGATTATATCAGGACCATCCAAATCCATTTTAGAATCACCAATAAGGAGTTTTTCGGTTTTTTTATCGAGCCTTACCCCATATTTGTGGTCAAATATTTTATTTTCCTCATCTTGATACATATCACTCATATATTTTCTTGGTAAAGAGTCATATTGCTCTAAATAATCGATAAACGACTGTTTTTCAATATCTTTGAAACGATTCGATTCGGAACTTTCATCTTCATCCTTCAGAGTGATATTTTTCAAAATAGATTGTTTCAATTCGCTCGGTTCATCATCCTCAAACTGTTCATCATTTTCAGAGGCATAAGCATGAACTACATCATCAAGCTGCTCTTCAACTGCAGGTGATTTGGTTTGTAATTTATTTTCAATACTCTTCAAATGTTTCGTTATAGGGTTGAACATTCTTTCATGCATCATTTCACCATGTTTCAATGTATCCAATTTATTTTTAACAACTTTTCGTTTTTGGATGAGCCTTCGTTTCAATTCTTTCGCTTCCATCTTCATTGTGTGTGAGAAGTTGTGTGCTTCACTAGACAGCAGATAGTGAATAGGTGCTACGAGTGAATCTGCTTTTCAACTGTTTCAGATCTGCTCCCAAACAGCTTTCAAACAGGTTGGGAACAGGTCCAGAACAGCTCGGAAACAGGTCTAGAACAGCTCAGAACAGGTCTGGAACAGCTTTTAAACAGCTCAGAACAGGTCGGGAACAGGTTTGAAACGGCTTCTGATCAGGTCCTGTTTTTCCGGCTCTGATCCAATCTGATGAATTGATCGAAACCTTTACGATATCGGCCACTATTAATGTCACAATCTTTGAAAATGGCTATGAATCCATAGGGCTCCTTCCAACATAAACTGCATATTGTTTTGAATATTTCGAAAGTCATATCGGTGCCCACATGATCATTGTAGATGTGTCGCAAATTGAGATCGTCTTGTTTGAAAGCAATCAAACAATTAGCATTGTCACGAATGAGGTGTTTCGGTATTTTAGCATAACTTTGGTTCAGGTAGAAGGGATCTATGGAGGCGTGCCTTGACATGCTGAAACATTCCCGAATAACTTCCTGATTGTCGCAAGCAACATCATCGAAAATGAAAATTGAATTCGGTTTCGCCTCAGATGGATGCATAATATTTTCACTTGCACTGAAAGCGGAATATCCCATACCTTTGATAGGTTTAAGTAATTGTTCTAAGTATTCATACTTTGGCTGATATAGAGACTTCGAATAAATATAAATATTTTTGAATTTCAAACCATTTTCATGTTCTAGTAAATTTATCATGAGATTAGTTTTTCCACAGTTTGAAGGCCCCACAATAATAGATCTCATAGTAGATGGAAATAAAACACCATGTTTCCTGAATTTCGTCTCTGTTTCGAATATATTATTTTCAATGGGTAAGCTCGTATTTTGTCTAACGATTTTTATATCCATTTTTGTTGAACACTGTACACGGAATGTTATAAAATATCAAAGTGTCATAAATTTATGGTTAGTTGTTTGATAATCTAGCGAGAGGGAGCATCAGTATGCGTTATTATATAGGTGCCGGTGTCATGAATAGTGCCATTAATAACTTACCTTTCGAGCTGCATATTCCAGGAGGTTATAAATTTTGCGGTCCCGGCACTAAATTGTCAAAAAGGCTTGCTCGTAAAGACGTACCAATTAACGGGTTAGATAGTGCCTGTTTGGCCCATGATTTGGCATATGCTCATGACAAAGATTTGAATCAGCGACATAAAGCGGATAGGATTTTAGCTGAAAGAGCTTTAGCTCGATATAGATCCAGAGACAGTTCGATCGGTGAAAAACTAGCTGCCCTAGGAGTTGCTGGTACAATGAAAGCTAAAGTTAGCTTAGGTATGGGATTGAAAAAAAATCTTGATGTTAATAGAAGAAAATGTGGTAGATTATCAAAAAAAAATGATGTCGAGAATGGAAACTCATATAAAAGATATAAAAGATTGCATCACACTTCTCGATAAAAAACCGGTAAGTGGTGAACCCAAGAAGCCCTTCAAGCGGCGGCAGCAGGTGAAATCTAAAAAATCACAAGAACGGCAAATTGAACAATTGATGGAAGTTGAGGAATTTCCTATGAAAATACCGAACGATAGGAAAAGAAAAGCTGCAGATGACTTTATGAATATTCCTATAGTTCCAGATAAAAAGTTAAAAACTTACAATGTGAATGATTCGAAACCAAAGATATCTGCAAAAAGGAAGCGTCCGCATATTGAGTTAGATGCACAACAACCATATGAGCCTATATATGATCCACAGCAAGACAATAAAAAAAGGAGTTTAGAGGAAGACGATGATGAAGAATTCAGAAATAAAAAATTGAAGGTATAAATACCCCCCGATTTCCTGAATAACTATCATTGATTAGAGTAATTTCGAGCGAGATGGTTGCAGCAGTAAAATCTAGGAAAATAAAGAGAAAAACTATGCGTAGACGAAAAAACAAAACCCCCAAACGTGTCAAAGGAATGTGTTTTTCTAAAGCTATCAAATTGATATTAAATCAAATTGTCAAGCATAAACCACAAACTCTCGGTGAAGCTGTGAAAGTGGCTTTGAAATCTACAAAGAACTTGAAAATCAAACCAACACGTATCATAAAAATTCCCAAAGTAGGTGGAGTATTACCTTTAATTCCTATATTTGCAGGGCTTAGTGCTCTAGGAGCCCTTGCGGGGGGTGCCTCAGGAATTGCAAAGGCCGTAGGCGATGCGAAATCAGCAAGACAACAATTGCAAGAATCACAGCGTCACAATAAAACAATGGAAGCCATAGCTATTGGAAGAGGAATGTATTTAAGGCCGTATAAAACAGGTTTAGGACTCTATTTGAGATGAACCCACGACGACGACGACAACGCAAAAGGAAAACGTTGAGAATTCCTCTTGGTAAACCATTATCGAATATTGATATTTTGAAGTATGTTAAGAGACTGAAAATAACCAATTTTCGAGGAGTATTCATGAGGAATGCTCTACCTAGGAAAATCAGGAAAAATGAGAAGGGCGTAATAAATTTGGATGATAAGAACGGTCCTGGGACTCATTGGACAGCATACAAAAAATATGGATCACACATAATTTATTTTGATAGCTATGGAAATCTGCGACCGCCTTTAGAAGCTTTGGAATATTTCAACTCCAATGGGCCTTGTCACATATTCTACAATCATGATGCATTTCAAAAATATAATTCATTACATTGTGGGCAACTCTGTTTGAAATTTCTCAATAAAATATGAACTAATTGGGTTTCTATCTATTCGTCTGATGACCTTTCTACAAGTTCATGAAAATATGTTTGATGCATCCACGATTCAACATTGCGAACAACTCTGCATGAGATTTCTCAAGAATTATTCTCTTATCAGCTCGTCTGATGACCTTTACTATCCTAAGTTCATTTACGTCAGAGCGCGCGTGTGTTGAAAATATGTTTTCCAAACCACACATCTAGTTAATTATGACTTTTTTCGATTGAAGAAACTCATCAAATAAGTAGCATATTCGCTATTCAAAAACACACAATTTTTTCGATATAATGTTGAGTAATTAGTAATTTCACTCATTCTTCTAATGACTCACAATGAGTTCATATACATTTAATATTTCTTCGAAAAATAGCGTTTTAGTGGCTCAGATTAGTCCACCGATTATTTTGGATGATACCAAAAACTATGTATTGGGTCTAATTGATTTTGTCACTTTCAATACGATCCCGAATATTGATGAAACGAATAATATATTCCATATCGGTTCGGTTAAGATTCGCATACCTCCTGGAGCTTATGAGTTGGAAGATATCGAGAGAGAAATAATGGGTCAGATTTCTGAGATCAATAACAAATCCAAAGAGAAAAAAACAAGCGGTGGCAGCAGTAATGATGGGGGTCAGTCTGAGGTGGATAGCAAACCTAAAGAAGAAGATGGAAATGAAAAAATATTTCTTAGTATGCGTGGTAACCCGAATACTTTGAGATATGAAATACGGAGTAATAAAACAATACATTTTGAAAGGTCTAACTCGGTAGCGTCTTTGCTTGGATTCGAAAAGAGGAAACTGTCCCCGAATAAAAAGCATACATCTGATAATCCTATCAATATATCTACACTAAACGCAATTTGTATCGAATGTAATTTAGTGAAAAACTCTTTCGCGAACAATACTCAGGTCCATATGCTTCATATGTTTTTCCCAACAGTACCTAGTGGATATCGAATGATTGAAAAAGTCACAAACGTCATTTATTTACCTATCAACACTAGATTTATAGATGAGGTGGTGGTTAAAA
Source organism: Zygogramma bicolorata (assembly GCA_032362365.1). Classification (NCBI taxonomy): domain Eukaryota; kingdom Metazoa; phylum Arthropoda; class Insecta; order Coleoptera; family Chrysomelidae; genus Zygogramma; species Zygogramma bicolorata. The sequence goes on from JAVJAQ010003878.1 coordinate 141,348, forward strand.
TAGTTGATCAAAATGGAAAGTTGATCAATTTCCAGGGGGAAACCGTAACAGTAAGACTTCATTTGAAAGAGCTTCATTTATAATATGGTTTTTTTATACAACACTAGTGTGCACCCTTCCTCAACAACATTAGATAAAAATAACAGAAGATCCAGAAAGAATTGCAGTCCACAGGAAGCTGCTAAGGTGTTAACAGCTGAAAACCGCCGCTTCCTATCTTCCCTAGGTTTCAAAGTATTGTGAGAAAACGGCTACAGTGCAAGAGTTCTGGTACAACTTCAAGGTCAGCATCAATTCAGGATTCCGAAGATTATTCATATATCTGAAGTGTACGTGTGGTAGTAAAAAAACCGTTGGCGCTGAGAAATCTAGAAAAAGAAAGAAATGAGTTTCACTATGTTGAATATTGGAGAAAATATCACGATGGATAATTCTATCGTAAATTGTGAAGTACATAGCCATCATCCGTATGCGAATACGACATTGAATAAATCTGATGAGATTCGAGTTCCAATTCAAAATCAGAACATTTACACCCTTCCTTCGAAGAGTTATTTATATATAGAAGGAAAAATAACTGATGCCGAGCACACGCCTAGTGCAACATTGAAATTGATAAATAATGGGGTAGCTTTTCTGTTCGATGAGATCCGCTATGAACTTGGCGGTTCCGTGGTGGATAGGGTGAGAAATCCTGGAATTACATCAACCATGAAAGGTTATCTTTCGTATACCATAAATGAAAGTTCTAAATTAATCAATGCAGGGTGGAATCATTTAGATAATCCTAAAATAATAGACCCGATGGGCAATTTCAACGTTTACATTCCTCTGAAATATCTATTGGGATTCTGTGAAGATTTCAAAAAAATTATTGTGAATATTCGACAGGAGCTAGTGCTCATTCGCAGCACGAGTGACATTAATAGTGTAATCACCAATAAGGATGATGAGAAACCGATAATTGAATTAACCAAAGTTTTATGGAGAGTTCCACATATTCAGGTTGCAGATACTGAAAAACTACGGCTCCTGGATTATATTGAGAGGGGTAGAGATTTAGAAGTGGCATTCAGAAGTTGGGAACTGCATGAATATCCACTCTTACAAGAAACCATGACACACACTTGGAATGTTAAAGCTTCCAATCAATTGGAAAAACCTCGATTCGTAATAGTTGGTTTTCAGACTATGAGAAAAAACCAAACAAAAAGAGATATGACAAATTTCGATCATTGTAATATAACTAACATGAAGCTCCACCTCAATTCAGATGTGTATCCCTATGATAATTTGAATCTGAATTTCAGTAAAAAACAAATTGCCGTACTCTATGATATGTATGCAAAGTTTCAAGAAGCCTATTACTACAAAAACTCTGGTGAACCATGTTACAACATAGTTCAGTTCTTCAATACTGCCCCGCTCTTTATGATCGATTGTAGTTATCAAAACGATACTCTCAAGTCGGGTAGCGTTGATATTACCCTCAATTTTGAGTCCAGTGAGAATATACCTGCTGGGACAACAGCATATTGCCTTATATTACATGATCGTCTAGTCAAGTATAATCCTTTGACAAACGTTGTGAAAGTTTACTGAAGCAGAGCAAGAGAGAGAACATGAAGAAGGTTGAATTCAATGAAAAAGACAATGAAATTCATCATATGGTTGTATGGAGCTATGCATACCGAAATGCTAGAAAAACTTATTGGGAATTTTTCGTTGTGGATCGAGAGCGTTTCAAACGGCGCATCAGAGACACTTCATTTGTTATCAACCCTGTTTTGAATAATGTTCATAGAGATCGTATTTATAAGGAAAGGATGCAATAAAGTTTTTTCATTAGTTGATATTGTTTCAATACCACACATGCATTATGATCCATGTAACAGATGTCAAACGGCATGTGGTGAATGAACTTCACCATCAGGCTAGAATTAATTTCAAGAGACGTAGAGTAATTGTTAAGGGTCTCAAAGACCTTTTTCAAGCTGATTTAGTTGAAATGTTGCCGTATGCTAGAGAGAATAATGGATATAAATACATTATGGTGGTAATTGACTGTTTTTCAAAATATGTATGGGCTTTTCCTCTGAAAAATAAGACTTCATCTGAGATTGTAGGAGCTATGGAAAAGGTTTTACGTGAACAATCACCCAAGAATCTGCAAACGGATATGGGCAGGGAATTTTTCAATGCTGAATTTAAAAAGCTTATGAAGAAATATGGTGTTAATCATTACAGTTCGTTCAGTGAAAAGAAAGCTAGTATTGTAGAACGTGTGAATAGAACTTTGAAAAATTGGATGTGGAAAGAATTTAATTTGCAAGGAAGCTATAAATGGCTTGATGTTCTGAAAAAAATTGTTGAAAAATACAATAATACCAAGCATAGAACAATCAAAATGAAACCCAAAGATGTTGGAAAAAAGAACGAAAAGACTCTACTTCAAACCGTTTATAATAATATAAAACTAGTAGGGAGGAATGATGGTAAACTTAAAGTGGGTGATCATGTTCGAATATCTAAGACTCGAGGAATTTTCGATAAGAAATATGTTAGCAGCTGGAGTAATGAAGTCTTCATCATAAGGAAAGTTAAGTTGACCAACCCCATAACGTATTTATTGCGAGATGCAAAGGGTGAAGATATCTCAGGAGGATTTTATAAGGAGCAGTTGCAGGAAGCCAAATTTCCTGATGTCTATCTAGTTGAGAAGGTTTTGAAACGAAAAAAGGGAAAGGTATTTGTTAAATGGCTAGGGATGGATAAAAGTCACAATAGTTGGATTAATGACGACAACATTGCTTGAAACTATAAATACTCAAGTTTTGTTAATCTGATCAGTCATAAAGAATTATTTAAACGAGCATCATGTACTTTATAGATATACAAGGCTTTCAGTATGGTGGCATAGATAATTTTCTATGCAAAGAGATTGCAGTTATAAATTTTGAAACGGGCTTCTGGCAACACAGATTCATTAGCCTGCCTTATGATATTAGTCAATTCAACACAACAATGCAGAAACATATGGGTTGGTGTACGAAAAATATACATGGAATGGAATGGGCCGAATGGACTGATCGTGATTTTACCATCAAGTATGAGGAAATATCAGAATTCATCAAGAATGCCATAGAGCCTGATGCAGTTATTGTTGTCAAAGGATCAGAAAAGAAAAAATGGCTCGAAACACTTATTCAAAATCAAATTACTGATTTGTTTGAAGAGGGTTGTCCTGCTTTGGAAAATTTGAAATTATTTTTGAAATCGAATCATTGTAAACGGCATTCAAACAACAATTTGAATTGTGCTTTAGAAAACGTTTTCTTCTTATGGTATTGGTATATGCATTGTAGAAAATGAAAAAGCTATAAAATGTTATGTATTTTTTTATTCAATAAATACGCAGCAACATTACAAGTAGTTTTTTTTCAAACATAGAAACAAATTATGGTGAATACAATAGTGTTTCATCACAAAAAAGTTGATCTATATGTTCAACATCCACTAATGGGTGATTAGCTATTTCCAATGAGTTTCCCAATGGATAACACGATCTCAAAATGTCACTAGTTTTCACATAATACTTTTCAACCAAATTACAAGTTTCAATTGAAAGTTTACAAAAACAAAACATTGACTTGCATTCAAAACAACCAACTGAACCCATTTTTCTGATTGGAAAAAACTTTTTAGATTCATTTTCTTTTTCATAATTCAAATAAAGTGTGTCATAGGTAGATACGATTGACACCTTCCATTGCTGCTGCTGATGATGCTGCTGCTGCTGTAGACACCCCTACGATTAATCGAAATTAAAGACTTGCGACTCTTCAAATGGTGATGACTGAACCTCATTTTCATCAGGTATCAAAATCGGCTCATTTTTCTTTATCACTCCTTCAGCGCCGCCGCCGCTGCCGCTTGACTCTGCAGTCATTTTCCGTTGTTTCTTTGGTGGTGGTCCTTCCTCAATTGCTGGTGTGGTTGTAGCATCTTCCTCAATGGGGTTGAAATTGAACCGTTTCAATGCCTTCTGCAGGAGGGCCAGTTCTTTCTCGTTTTCCACAGCAGTTTTGACGAATCGTACAGGAAGATTACCAAATTTTTTCGTTAGGGTAATCATCTTCGGGGTGTAGGACAGATAAACAACCATACAGTCCTCAGATTTCTTTACTATATTCTTCAAGCCGAATCTGAAACAACGAAAAATTTGAAGGTTACACTCAAAGCTCAGAAAAAAAAAGTTGGATAACTGAAGATCAGTTCAAATGGTTCAATGCAACACACATACACTGAATTTAAAAAACAATGAAAAATTTAGGAACACAGCTGGGGAAAAATTTTGAATAACTAGATGAAGATCAGTTCATATGTGAAAAAAAATCAATTTGGTACAAGTAATGAACAAAACAAAAATTACTCACCTGAACAATCGTTTCAATACCACTAGAGCCATATCGGATGGGAAAAGTTTTTTATCTGTTATATTAACGATGATGGTTGAAGCTAGATTTGCCATGTTGACTTTGTGAATACACTAGCAATCGATTTCGGTCGAATTTATACTCAGTCAACTCAATGGTCATAGGTTATTTGCACACAGCACCAATTATGCACGCGCGAGCCTCATTACCGAAATTGCATTCCAATAACAGCAATGTCATCAAAAAACGTGCACATTATCTCAATTAGTTGCAATCCATTAGTCTAATTTCGATACCAATTCAATTTATTTAAATGATGGCTCATTATCTTAATGATGGCTCATTATCTTAATGACATTAATTATCTATTAATTGCATGTGTAATTTTCATGATCGCTTATTTTTCTCTCCAACGTGACATCATTTGTGGTGTATATAAAAACGCTGATTTTTATTCATAGTACATTCATCATCAAACCCTCAATTTATTCTGCAGTGTTTAACGTGGTGCTTTTAGTGTCTGAGTAAGTAATGGATCAAGTTGTTGGTCGTTTTGTTAAAAAACTTGAAAGTGCTCATTCTCTGATCAAAACTAGAAAAGAGTGTTGCTATTGGATTAAATTAGTTAATAAAACTCTATGTATAGTTCGCAAATGTATCAGACAAAAATCTAGTTGTGTAAAAAATTTTTCAAAAATGGAAGCTCTCCTTGGTTTACTGAAACTTCACAAGGAGAAATTAGAAATGAAAAAAGATTCACGAAAACATAAAAATTCATATTTGGTTTGGAGGGACATTGACTCATGTTTCAATAGAAGGATTCGTACAGGGGTGATAATTAATAAAAAAATCAAGGATCCTAAAATTTTTTTGGAAAAGAGTTTCAAGAGTTTTTTACTGAAAATTAAAGCTGAATTGAAAAAAAGTGCATTGAAAGTGAATACGGTGTTTCTAGGAAATTTTGTCAAACCCAATTCATTGGAAGTAGATGTGAAACATTTCAATACGCGAAGTCAAATAATTGATAATTCGACAAATTTGAAGGAATGGTATGATGAACATGTTGTAGGCAAGATTCTACAAAAACTTAGTGAGTTTCAAGAAAGAGAATCAGGATGGGCCCTTTATCAGATTTTACAATTGAAAGTGAATATTAATCATTATTCCCCCATTAATGTCGGTCAATCCACATATGTTGATTTACCTGCATCTATCAAAAATTCCAAGGGAGTTGTGAATATTAAAAATGATGATCCTTATTGTTTTCTGTGGTCAGTAGTTTGTGCTCTACATACCGCTCGACCAGGAACAAATGTCAGTCGTACATCATCGTATCCACATTTCAGTCAAGTTTTGAAATATGATGGCATCAAATTCCCCATGGAATTGAAAGACATCAAAAAATTTGAGAAAATGAATGAAATTTCGATAAATGTTTTCTCACCGATTGATGAGAAAAAGAAGATTGAAATTCTACCTATTAGTTTGAGTAAAACTGATTTTAATCGAAAAGTAAATTTATTAATGTTACCATCGTATGAAAAACCTGACCTGAATGATGATTTTGATGATGATGAAGATTCACAGAAAAAAAGAGTCTTTCATTTTGCCTGCATCACAAATTTATCGAAATTACTCAATACACAAATGGGTAATATAAAGCATGAAAAATGGTTATGTGATCGATGTCTCAATCATTTCAAGACTAAGGAAAATTTGGAAAAACACTCAGTACTTTGTAAACAAATGAATGAAACAAAAATTGAGATGTGTAAAGAAAATGAGAGGGTGAAATTCAAAAATTGGAAAAATAAAGAGAAAGTGCCCTTTACGATTTATGCTGATCTTGAATGTTTATTGGAAAAACATCATGATGAATCCGATTCTATGAAAAAAACTCAGAAATTTCAAAAACACACTCCTTTCTCTATAGGATATATGCTTGTTTGCTCATATGATGATTCTCTTTCTAGATTCAGATATTACACAGGTGAAGATTGTATTTCGTGGTTTGTAAAGGAGTTGGGTGACATTGCTCATGAAATTGATACAATTTTCAAGAACCCTAAGCCTATGCGACCGCTCACATTGCTTCAACAACGAGAATTTCAAAATTCCACTCATTGTCACATATGTATGAAGGCATTTTCCGATACTGAAATCAAAGTCCGTGATCATAACCATCTCACCTCAGAGTACCGTGGCCCAGCCCATAATACCTGTAATCTCTTACATCAAGATAATCATGCCATTCTTGTACTTTTCCATAACATGTCTGGGTATGATAGTCATTTCATTATAAAAAAATTGAGCACTGAAATGAAGGGTAAAGTATCTCTACTACCATTGAATAAGGAGAAATATATTTCCTTTACGAAATATGTTGAGGGAACAAAAGTCAACTTCAGATTCCTAGATTCATTCCGGTTCATGGCTAGCAGTTTGGACACTTTAGCATCATACCTACCTAATGATCAGAAGAAGATTACGAAAAAAATGTGTTTGGATGATGAACAATTCAATTTGCTAGCACGTAAGGGTATTTGCCCGTATGATTATCTAGATTCTTGGCTGAAACTTAAAGAGACTGCTCTACCTGCACATGAACATTTTTTCAATGAGCTCACAGGGAAGGGTGTATCTTTAGATGATTATGAGCATGCAAAAAAAGTTTGGGACTCTTTCGGCATCCAAACTTTACAAGAATACTTGGAATTATATTTGAAAACAGATATAATCTTACTTGCAGATATTTTTGAAAATTTCCGAGCTACTTGTTTAGAAACATACGGTCTCGACAGTCTACACTATTTCAACTTAAAGAGACTGCTCTACCTGCACATGAACATTTTTTCAATGAGCTCACAGGGAAGGGTGTATCTTTAGATGATTATGAGCATGCAAAAAAAGTTTGGGACTCTTTCGGCATCCAAACTTTACAAGAATACTTGGAATTATATTTGAAAACAGATATAATCTTACTTGCAGATATTTTTGAAAATTTCCGAGCTACTTGTTTAGAAACATACGGTCTCGACAGTCTACACTATTTCACAGCCCCAGGATTGGCTTTCGATAGTATGTTGAAAATAACCGGGATTGAATTGGAACTTTTGACTGACATTGATTTGATCATGTTTATTGAGAAGGGAATGAGGGGTGGCATTTCACAATGCTCAAATCGATATGCTAAAGCGAATAATAAATATATGGGGGATTTTTATGACCCACAATTACCATCTTCGTATTTGATGTATTTAGATGTGAATAATTTATATGGAGCTGCAATGAGTATGCCTCTTCCTACAGGTGAATTCCAATGGGTTGAGGATATTTATTCATTAGGCGATATATTGAACATCAAAGATGATGATGATTACGGATATATCTATGAGGTTGATCTGAGTTACCCTAGAGAATTATTCGAGTCTCATAAAGATCTTCCACTCTGTCCTGAACATGTTATACCCCCTACAGCTAAATCCAAGCAAAAAAAATTACTCACAACTTTTTTCGATAAAAAGAACTATGTTATTCATTATAAAAATTTGAAACAAGCTCTGAAATTGGGAATAAAGCTCGACAAAATTCATAGAGTTTTGAAATTCAAACAATCGTCTTGGTTGCAAAAGTATATATCCGTCAATAATGAGATGCGAAAGAAAAGTAAAAATGATTTTGAGAAAAATTTCTTCAAGCTAATGAATAATTCGGTTTTCGGTAAATTAATGGAAGACGTTAGGAAATACAAAGACATTAAATTAGTTACCAGGTGGGCGGGTAGATTTGGGGCAAATTATTACATTTCCCAACCTAATTTTCATAGCTGCACTATATTCGATGATGATATGGTTATTATTGAAATGAATAGATTAAAGGTTAAATTTGATAAACCTATTTATGTCGGATTTTGTGTACTCGACGTTTCAAAAACTTTATTCTATGATTTTCACTATAACTATATAAAACCCAAATTTGGTAGTGCTGCAAAAATGTTATATTGCGACACTGACAGTTTTTTATATCAATTCTTCGTGGAAGATATTTATGAACACATCAAAATGGATATTAACAGATTTGATACTTCTGATTATCCGATTGATAATGTTTATGGCATTCCTCAAGCCAATAAGAAAGTCTTGGGGCTGATGAAAGATGAAAACTGTGGGAAAATTATGACTGAATTCATTGGTTTGAGATCTAAATTATATACTTTCAAAATTTTGGGGGAAGAGGATAATCCTATAAAAAAAGCTAAGGGTATTCGGAAACCTACCCTAGCCACAATCACCTTTGATGATTTCTATGAACGCTTGTTCAATAAACGCATACATGAAGCACATCAGTATCAGATAAAATCACAGAAACATGAGGTGTATACTATCAAAGTGAAAAAAGTAGCTTTGAACCCGTATGATGATAAACGAATGGTGGGCAGTCTCCAAACTGATACATTTCCATGGGGCTATTAATCTGATAGAACACTTCTTTTCTTTTTTTTTCTTTTTTCCCTTTTTTCCAAAAAATAAACTCAGATACTGATTTTTACACACACGTCTGGGGGTTTTGTAGAACGATGAACATTCAAGAGAACAGTATAAGCAGCAGTTCAGATACTAGGGACCAACAACCTGTTATAAACGGTCCATCCAGATTCAAATGCAGAAGATGTAAACGTCTGTTTCACGGTTTCATCATGTACGATAAATGTATTCCATGTCATAGACGTGAGAATCCTGACACTCTCAGACAGAGGTTGTTAGGGGAACGGGATATGTTTGAACGTGTTCCACATATACCTCCAAGACATGAATAGGTTAGTTACTTTTCGAAAAATGTAATATTTTTTCATTTATTTTGTCCCTACGGAAATGGATGAAAACTGGGACGATGATAACTACACCACGTACACCCCAAAACCTGAAGCTATGGACATAATTAGAATGCCACCCATCAAAAAAAGCCGCTCAGTGAAACGGGCATTCAAATTGGCTGAAAGGGAACGTCACCGGCGGCTCATGGAGGAGGCGGCGGCCAATGTGGCGGCAGCACAGGCAGCACAGGAATCAGCAACTGGTGGTGTATTTGGTGTAAAAAAATAAAACGTTTGAAAACTTGTTCTTGTTTTATTCCTCATTAATTAACCATAATGTAATACGTTGACAATGTTGACAATATTTCATAACATTTCTTCTTCGTCCTCCCCAAAACTCTGGAATTGTGGTGGTCCAGCCCATCGATCTCCAGCATCCTGTACAAGTATAAGATACGTACATCTTGGAGGTAATATCAATTGTGAATAACTTTCGAAAATAAAAGACATGATAACAGCATTTTTTCGTTTAATTTCATGACGACGTGTGCGACCAATCACAACCAGTGTGCTCTAGTCTCACCAACCGGGTCGCACCAGTGTAGTCTAGTCTTACAAGACCAATCACCCAACAGAATTTCTGACGCCATCTTGGTTATGGGTGTGGTCTAGTCTTACCACACCAATCACAATGCACCAATGTGGCACACCAATCATAATGAACCAGTGTGGTTAGACCAATCACAAACGGACTCCACAAAACGGGGTGTGGTCTCATTACACCACAGCTTATGGGCTTTGACCGAAATTCTTCAACCCTCCCCCCACTTGGTTCACAAAGAAGCCTTATATGGACATTACTACACATAAGGGTGCAAACAAACACCAAAAACAATACTTCTTGCACATTTTTTCACATCCCTAACTCCACCCACAAGAAAACATGCCTTATTTGGACATTCACTTGGATAGGGGATGAAAATCAGGTCTACCAACTTAACTACTTGCAGAATATTTCATCCCTACCCCCATCACTTTTCTGAAGAAACGACAATGACCAAACGCTTTGGTACGCCCACCGACAAGAAAACATGCCTTATTTGGGCATTCACTTGGATAGGGGATGAAAATCAGGTCTACCAACTTAACTTCTTGCAGAATATTTCATCCCTACCCCCATCACTTTGCTGAAGAACCGACAATGACCAAAGGCTTTGGTAAGCCCACCGCCATCCGGAGTGGAGACCCTGATGGACAGGTTACCAAACTGTCCCAGGACCGCCCCTACTACACTACTAATTGGGATGACGTCACAACGATTTACCACATGCAGTCTCGACTTTCGGGACTGGCAAGATCGTGGTATCACAGTTTATCAAGTTACCCTAGTTGTTGGCGGGACTGTAAAGCCCTAATTATGAAAACTTTTCCTGATCACGTGGACTATGCTCTAGTTTTGAGAAAAATGTTGAACAGGATGAAGCAACCAGGTGAAACCATGACTAATTACTATTTCACCAAAATGGAACTTCTTAGAACATGCCAAATATCGGGGAGGCATGCTGTGTCATGTATCATCGATGGAATCACTGATGTTACGACTCAGAATGGTGCTCGGGCAGGTCGTTACGTAACACCTGAGGCCTTGTATGAGGAATACCTATCTATGTTACGGGACGACAAATCAGCTAGTGTGATGAGTAGCATCAAACAAGTGTTGAAACCAGATTCGAAGCAGTCCTCCAAACAACGTCTACTGGCTAGGAGAACTACGGACACCAAAAACATACAATGTTTCAACTGCAAGATGATGGGCCACTACCAATCCGAATGTCCCCGGAAACGTCTAGAATGTCGTAAGTGCCGTTTATTGGGACACAAAGAATCCAAGTGTACGGTAGGACAACGACCTCCATTCCGTAAGCATGGCACTAAATCAAACGAGGGTAAGTCTACTCATGTTTTAGAACTTGCGAATCATTCATGTAGTATCGACTCGAATACATGCTATTTCATTGATTGCGTAATTAACGGGCAACCCTTAAGAGGTTATGTTGATTCTGGGTGTGCCGCGGTTACGATAAGAATGTCAGACTTTCAAAAGTTGAACCTACAGGGTGAACCTACCGCAGTATGTTTACGAGGTTATGGGGGCGGATTCGTTAATGTTCGCATGAAAGTACCAATCAATCTGGTCGTTGATTTGGCGACAGCAAATGTCGAAGCACTCGTGGTCCCAGACGCTGTTCAGAATGTTTCGATGATTGTAGGGCAACCATTCATTAATCAAGAAAACGTAACGGTCGTTGTTCAGGGTAGCCAAATTAGATTATTCAATCGCAGTCAAAACACGATAATAGACTTGGACAAATTGCCCTCTAGAAAAGTGAATCTTTTTGCTAGAGAAACCACCGTCATACCTCCTTTTCACGTGGGTCACGTATCAACTTTTTGTGAAGATGATTTTGGTGATGTTTTTGTCGATATCCGGTATAGAGATTGGCCAGGCCAATCTCACGTTTTACCACGCTGCGTTACGAATGCTAGTAGTGGCGGTTACCTCCCTATCATGAATATATCAGACAAAGATGTGTGCTATGAAAAAGGCAGAGTCGTAGCTAGAGGAGTAACGTGCTCTGCCGATTCTTCCACTCCGTTTTTGCAATGTATGAAGACGGAAATCAAGAAACTTGAACCTCTGACTTTAATGGACATCGAAAACCAACTTAACCCGGATCTGACTATTCATGAAAAAAAAGTATTTCTGAGTTTTCTAAACGAATATAGAGAATGTTTTGCTTTAAGCCTCAACGAAGTTGGGAGGACGGATGTTACAAAGATGTCTATCAAATTAACTGATGACATTCCGGTGACATACCGTCCTTACCGATTGGCGTATACTGAGCGAGAAAAAGTTAGGGATATGGTGCAGGATCTAGTCGACAATGGAATCGTTCGAGAATCCAATTCGCCTTATGCCAGCCCTATTCTCCTTGTAAAAAAAAAAATGGTGAAGAACGCATGTGCGTTGATTATCGTGCTATCAATCGAAAGACAGTCAAAGATAATTATCCACTTCCCCGTATTGATGATCTTTTGGACTCCATCAGAGGGAACAAGTACTTCACAAGTCTGGACCTCGCTTCAGGGTATCACCAAATCGCCTTGGATGAAGAGTCTATTCCAAAAACAGCATTTGTTACACCTGATGGTCATTACGAGTACCTCAGAATGCCGTTTGGACTTGTCAACGCGCCTGCCGTATTTCAAAGAACGATGAATCACATTTTGGGAGCTTTACGTTTCGACACTGCCTTAGCCTACCTTGACGATGTCCTCATTCCTTCTAGAACGATCCCCGAAGGTATTAAAAACCTTGAAGCAGTTTTGAAGATATATCGAGAGACCGGAATGACCTTGAGATTGAGCAAGTGTCGTTTTCTACTACAGAAGATCGAATACCTTGGTCATGAGATATCGGGAGAAGGCATTCGTCCGGGGGTTGATAAAATCAGAGCAGTTTTGAACTTTACCACTCCTACCAATGTGCATGATGTAAGACGTTTCCTAGGTCTGGCTAGCTACTTTCGAAAATTCATTCCTGGATTTGCCGCCATTGCGAAACCGATATCGTGTCTCACGAAGAAGGATTCGACCTTTACCTGGGGAAGGGAACAAGAATTGGCCTTCGACATGTTGAAGACAAAATTAGTGGCGCGACCTGTTCTCGCAATATACGACCGAGAAGCAGGTACAGAAGTCCATTGCGATGCTAGCAAGGTCGGACTGGGAGGGATACTTCTCCAAAAACAGGCCGAAGGTGTATTGAAACCGGTCCAGTATTTTAGTCGAGCTACTACGAGGGAAGAGCAAAAGTACCATTCCTATGAATTGGAGACGCTAGCACTAGTGTGTTCGTTGAAGAAATTCAGGATCTACCTGATTGGAATTCAAGGTCGTAACGGACTGTAATTCATTACGCCACACTTTGATGAAGAGAGATCTGTGGGGCCCGATTCTTGAATGTCTATTGCTTTCTGTCGTATGCGACAATATATCTCCATCTCTTTTCAATGCGAGAGTAATAAAAGCAATGCACTGATTTTGTCGCATGCGACATTGACCGTCGACATTCAAGAATCGGGCCCCTGATCCCCAGGATTGCCAGATGGTGGCTCAATTTTCAAGAATTCGATTTTGATATCGAATACCGCCCAGGAACCAGAATGGCACATGTTGACGCTCTCAGCAGAAATCCTTCAGAAGATGTTGACGCCATTAACGCCATTAGTGTCATGTTGGTCAACGTCAACGAAGACGATTGGGTACTTTCAGCACAACTTCAGGATAGCAGATGTAAGGAGCTGATAGAAGGCTTATCCAAACCCTCCAACGACCTCACAGATAAAGGAATTCGTCAAAACTATTGTCTGAAGGAGAACCGTCTCTATCGTTTGACGCCGAATGGCCCTAGGTGGGTAGTACCGAAAACAGCTAGAAGAAGAATTTTGATGTTTAATCTCGACGGCGCAGGACATTTTGCCGTGGACAAAACCCTAGAAGCCGTAAGTGCTCGTTACTGGTTTCCTTCAATGCGAAATTACGTTAGAAACTACATAAATTCTTGTTTGGGTTGTATGTACAACAAAGTGCCGTCCGGCAAGAAACCAGGAAGACTGTACCCTATCAAGCGAGAAGAGGTTCCACTGGATACCTTACATGTCGATCATCTCGGGCCTTTTGTGAGGAGTATCAAGAAAAATGCTTATCTCATCGTTGTAGTTGACGGTTTTACTAAATTTGTTTTTATGAAGGCAATACCTAACACAAAATCAGGACCAACCATACAGTTCTTAGATCAAATATTCGAGATGTTTGGAGTACCGCGGAGATTAGTATGTGATAGGGGCACGGCCTTCACATGTAAGAAATTTACGGACTTCTGTACCAACTTGGGAATCAAACGTATATTGTGTGCTACGGCAACTCCGCGAGCGAACGGACAAGTAGAAAGGATGAACCGCTCCATTCTTTCGTCCCTGATGGCATCCACTACAGACGAAAATCGGTGGGATGAGGCTGTCAGTCAGGTGAGGTGGGGAATTAATTCTACGATTAATTCCACGACAGGTAAGACGCCTTATGAGGTTTTCTTCGGATACCGTCCGCGTGGAATCAGTGATGCATTTCTTGCAGCAGAGGTCTCTAACGAGAAACGTCACGACCTAGCGGTCTTGAGGGGTGATGTATCTGAACAGATTAGATCTCATCAACTCTCTCAGAAAGAATGTTACGACAAAAAGCATGCTAATTTGAAAACATTTACGGTTGGCCAACATGTTGTAGTTCAAGCAAACAAAACTTCTAATGACGGGAAGAGTAGAAAGCTTGAACCACGGTATAAAGGACCCTTTGTTGTTACGAAAGTACTCGATAACGATCGGTACGTTGTTGACGAATTACCAGGGTCGAAACGTACAAGGACAATCTATACGGGTATATGTCCTTCAGAACGAATGAAACCTTTCGTTACGACTGTTTCATCAAGTGAGAGTAGCTCCTCACAAGACGAATGAGAGAGCAACATCACAATTCGTCTGTTGAAAATCCTAACCTTATTTGTGTTTGTTGTTTCAGATCCAAAGGTTTAAGCATTCCTTCACGAGGGCGTGAAGTATATCAGGATGGCCGACTGTAACCATGGATTATGGCGCCAGGAAAGTTTTGCGTAGCATGATTCAGAGGGATATGATTCAGTAGTATTACGTATTGTATAAGAAAGGATTTTGTGTTACATTTTTGGGAAGTCAGTCTAGTTCAGATCGTTCGTGGTAGAGCAGTGATTGTTAAATTATTATTAGTTATTTTCGTGAATATACGTGTGGATAGAAACTTGGTGTTTCTTTTGGAAGATAGCCTGCCGCATAGTTTACACTTGATAATTGACAGCCATATCTGAATTTGAAGTTGTGTTAGAATTTTCACCAAGTGAGAGATTTTCTATAGCTTGAGAAAGGTTATCTAAATCGATATTTTGAGGTTCTGTATCAGAATCTGAATTGTTTAAAATATCTCTTATGTGATTTCTGGCAATTCTATTACTTGCTGCAAGATCTCTTAAGTTACGAAACATAAATCAAATATACTGAGAAAATTATATTATGGGTATATGAAATGAAATGGGAAAAGGAAACGTTGAGAGGAATGAGAAAAATGACTTACGTTATAGTTGGCTGATTTTCGGTTTGGTCCTTAACTGCTACGTTGTGGTTTTTTGGTCCTTAACTGCTACGTTGTGGTTGTTGGTCCTTAACTGCTAAAGGTGTCTTCAAGATATTCGTTCCTGAAGGCTCCTGTTCCAGCTCCCAGAACTCCAGGAATCACTTTCCAAGGGTTTGGCACGATGACTCTGGTTTCCTGAAGGCCAGCTTTGTTCCTTAACTGCTAAAGGTGTCTTCAAGATATTCGTTCCTGAAGGCTCCCGTTCCAGCTCCCAGAACTCCAGGAATCACTTTCCAAGGGTTTGGCACGATGACTCTGGTTTCCTGAAGGCCAGCTTTGTTCTTCGGATTATCCACAAGTCCTTTCGTGATATGCGAATAATCCTACCGACTGCGCCAGTTACGTTTCGAATCTCGCAGTCGTTTGGTTCGGAGATTCGAACACGTGTGAGATGATGATAACCTCTGATGAATTGTTGAATTACCAAGTCACACAGAAATAAATGAATCCACTTTGATAACTTCTGTTTCAACTAATGATCTTTATTTCCGAAAGCTTATAGCAACAACAGTATCAAAAGAATAGTTAAACATCAACTGAGTCTTGATCTAATCCAAACAAGTATTTATATGAATCTTAAAACGTATCATCAGCAATATGATCGTTCATGATAAAGTCCGGTGAGAAAAGATAACTTGTACACGAAGTGGGTCCATCGGCAGGAACTCCGTCAGCGATATTTCTCCGGTAGGTATTCCAGGCACGGCTTGGCTATGTGGTTCGGTGGGAACACCGTCAGCGTTATTTCTCCGGTAGATATTCCAGGCGCGGCTTAGCTATGTGGCCCGGTGGAAATATATGGTCCGGCGTCAGGAGGATGTAAAGGCGGTCATGCATATGTAACTTAAGCGCGAGTTCGCGCGAGGTATCTGCGCGCGAGATCTCGCTTTTACTCTGTGTGCACACTAAGAAGCCAGACATCTTCTTCTTCGATGCACTTTGCCTAGCTCCACCTGCACGTTTCCGGCGTTGTATCGTCACCTCCGTCGTCACCACTTCGTGGGAAGACACCGCTGATGTCGACGGGATCGCCTCCGTCGTCAACAATTCCTGGGAAGGCACCGTTGATGTCGACGGGATCGCCGACAATGTCGATGGGGTAGTCTCCACCTCATGGGTTGGGGCTGCCACCCTCTCCGGGTCCCGGAGTTGGACAGCACATTCCGGAAGATCCCCTCGTCCATCATATCGATAAGGTCGTCGTGGCACACCTTCAGGAAGTCATCAATGGCGGCACCCTCCTCCATAGGCTCTGGGATGATGCTGTCAACGGCAGCGTTGACTTCGTTCTCTGAGAAATCCAGCGTTGACTTCGTTCTCTGAGAAATCCATTTCTGACACATATAGGAAACACACAATCAGACAAATTCATAAATTTGAAATTGTAACTTCCCTATCAGTAGTTATAAGAGTTCGAAGAGGAAAAACTCCATGTGGCACTGGTCCGGGATATTGTCGCAACTCGGTACTCGCTTTGCTTATCACGAGAGGATTTTTCGCTGTTTCACCCAACCTTCGTTCATCCAAAATAATGAAATGACTCATTTGAAAACTTAATTGAATATTTATTATAAAAAATGAAGAAAAAAATACTCTGAACATCAGATAGTTGAAAAAATATAAAGAAACACTAAAACTTACATTATGCTGCTTCCTAGCAGGATCGTTGATAAGGAGATATGCTGCATTCCGGGAAAATGCTCTGGAGACCGTTTCTGAAGAGTGATCAATGAATACTGACTGATTTCTGAATAATGGATTGAATTATATCTGATGAATATTTCTTGGAAACAACATTCAAATTGCATATCTAAGATTCTGAATATATCATTATAATTATTATTTTCTTTCACTTCTCCATAATCACCATGACGTAGTAACTTTCTACATCTTGAACACTGTTTGTCTTCTAATGAGACAACTTTCTCTGTCGTACTTTCTACAACATGTACCTATTGTCTTTCCTCAGAAGACTTCATATATTTGCATTTTCATTTCATGCCTTTTATATAAAATTCGTATTATTATCATCATTATTTCTCATAATCATATCATATATCATATATATTTTTTTTTCTTCTTTTTTTTCTCATTTCTTCTTCTTTTTCATACAAAATAAAAATAAAACTATGTGGTGACATTGGCTTGTTGGTACTTTTTCTGGCAGGGGGTGTGTCGAAAAGTATTCATTATTAGTATGTTTCTTTTCATATGTGATTACTGCATATTTTCCTTCGATTGCAACTGAAAAATCTTTTTGTATCTGTATTTTATTTAATTACAATTATCTATTGATTATATCCTATCTATTCTTGATTCTTATATGTTTGAAAGTGCATATTTTAACTTGAGTCAGAATCCTCATATCTATGCAATGTGCATGACACTTTCCTTTTGATAAGGATGATGGGTTTTCAGAAAGTTCTAGAACAAATCTATTTCCTTGTTCCTCTTGTTTTCCTGTTCTTCCAGCTGGTACAGGAATTTCTGATATTGTTTTAGGTTCTTCGTGAGATGAGAAGAACTTGACAATGAGT
This sequence comes from Zygogramma bicolorata, assembly GCA_032362365.1. Classification (NCBI taxonomy): domain Eukaryota; kingdom Metazoa; phylum Arthropoda; class Insecta; order Coleoptera; family Chrysomelidae; genus Zygogramma; species Zygogramma bicolorata. The sequence goes on from JAVJAQ010003878.1 coordinate 159,416, forward strand.
TTGTAGCAGAGGTACGGAATAAAAATGACGAAGGCCGTACATAGGAGGGAGAATAATATATCATGGTGAATGCAGTTTTCTCCGTCAGATTGTACTCGAGGTAGTGCTGGTAGGAGGGCTAGGTTTGCATGGTTACGGAAGAGGATAAATGCTACACAAATTGACGAGATTGAGTTCCATATTATGAAGATTGAGACTCAATGCATTCCGTAAGTATCAGAGAAAGACCAGGCTGTCTTCTCTTCAAATGTTTCCAAGATATCATGCATACTTTCTTGAGATGACGTTAACTTGATGTAAGGGATATTAACTGTCCAATTTGTATTCAGGCATTCTGATATATTACTAAATGTTGGTAGGTTCATTTTTGTGTCAGGATTTATGATGAATGATTTCAAGTTAGACCAAGCAGCAGAAATGATATGTGAAATAATGGCTGTTTGGGGCAATGTTTCTATGCAGGGGTATCTTTTTGGGGTTATTTCCTCATTATTCATTGCCAATTTACAGTTACAGGGAATATGTGCTTTTATCGCACCAGGTGTATTATATGCTAAGTCAGGGCATTTTCGTACAGAGTTAGGACATTGTATTTGGGTGGTTCTCTTTGGGTGAGTGATTATGTAGATTTCATCTTCAATTTCTGAAATAACTGTAGTTGATGATTTGTGGCAGGATAGGGGGCAGTAGTGGTTAATTTCTTCTACAGTTGCTCCTGTGAATAACTGTTTTGCACATGCTGGTCCTCTAATGGAGTCGGCTGAGAAGCGTGGTAGATAACAGAGTTTATCGTGGTATGGTTTACAGTGCTGAAGGCCTGTACCGGATATTTGTCTCAATTGTATATATTATATAAATTATATAAATTGGAAACTGCTAAAAATACTGTGTCATGAATGATTTTACAGGTTTGGTTGTGCCAAGCAGAAGGAGTGGTTATTAATTGATATAGTTCCCAAGAATGAAGTTGTTGTGAGATTGGTACACGAACATGAATAAAGATATTCTTATCGGTGAATGTGCAGTCACAAATAGGTAGTTGATAGTATTTGGATATGTCATTAATTGAAATAACCAATGTTTGTTTGGAATTTTGCAGTTCTTTCAGTAAATTTCTCAGGTCGTGAAGGAGTATGGATGGGTCTGAAATTGCTATGGGGGTTTTGTGTTGACGACATGAGGCCAAAATGCCTTGTCTTTTTATTGCTCTACCAACTTTGAAAACCGTTGTTCAACAGTGAATTTAGAATTTGATTTTGTTCATTTTCTTCTGAGCTAATATTATTTTTTTAATTTTCCATGAATTCTTCCAGGTCATGAATATGTTTCTCTGTTGTTTTGAATGACATTGCTACAGATTTTTCATATTGTTTGAATTTAATTGAGTTTTCACCAATAGCTTTTATTGACTTGGTCAATCCTTTTTTGATATTGAACATTTTTTCTCTCAATGTGTTTTCATTTAGAATCATACCTTTTGATTTATTTTCAGTAGTAACGCCACAACACCAATTGAGTGCGTCCACTAAGAAATCCAATGACCTTTTGTCTAAAACGTGACTTTTGTCATTTCCTGGAAAATTCCTTAGGTAAATGGGGCTCCAACTTCGTGAAAGGGTTTGTTACTCAATATAAAATGCTTCTTGTAGTTAAGTTAAATGTTCAATTGCCCTACATCTGTATGAAGTCTGACTATCTTTTCCCTTGCCCGGCACCTCCACCATATGTCGCAACTCAGCACTTGGCTTATTACGAGAGGATTTTTCGCTGTTTCACCCAACTGTCATCCATCCAAAATAATAAAAACGACTCATTTCAAAACTTAATTGAATGTTTATTACAAAAAATATGAAGAAAAAATACTTTGAACATCAAATAGTTGAAGGAATATAAAGAAACACTGAGAACTTACATTATACTGCTTCCTAGCAGGATCGTTGAAAAGGAGATGTGCTGCATTCCGGAAAAATGCTCTGGAGACCATTGAAATATATTTGGTTTTACACTTTCATATATTTGTGTTTATGGTGTAATAGTGTAATCGAGTTGTTGGAGGCCCTGGATTACAGAAATTCACTTCTTCCAGTTCGTTGGGATATTTCAGACATCATCATTCGTGAACTGGTAAGTCTTGCTGTGTCAGCATTTATGAAAATAGTGTTTTTCCATAAATTTCTGTGAAATATTTTCTCGGTAGGCTTCTTGAGAATTGGATTGTCCTCGTACTCAATTGACCTCGTATTGTCTGCCCACTTGCCCACACATGAACCGTTTATGAAAACTGCTACTGCAACAACGTAAGTATGTGTTTCTGGTTGAATATTGCACTAGTGACAGTGACTGCAATATTCCTAAAGTCCATTCCTCTGAGCCATGATGATTGAACTTCATGTTTCCGTAGGTCCTCAAGCTCTCTCTGGTAGTCTGCTGGATGTACTTCGGATTGGAAAACCGCAACAGGTTGATGGAGTTGTGACTACTCGTAGTGCCTTGGGGTGTGGTGGTGTCTCGATTGCATGAAACAGCTATTAATTTTACTTATCATCATAAAAAAACAGCAAACTTTCACCATGAGTTGTATAAAAGTTGAGGAGAAAAAAAAAACGGTAATTATCCGTTAAGCGGGCTCCATAACGAAATTAAAAATTTTTTGGTGGAACTTACGTATTTCGGCCTCCTGAACAAAAAAGTCTAATAATGTTTTTGGAGCTCGCAACTACTTTCGGAGATACGGCCCCCCAAAGACAGGAAATCGGGGTTTTCAGGGTTGACATTTATGGTTGTTTATTCAGCCAATTCCGCTCGAAATTCATCCTTCTTCCTATCAGCACAATATACACATCCGGTTTGAACGATTTTCAACACTTTTAACACATTTTCACATCAAATTCATATATAAATCAATAAAGAAATATCCTTCTTGCAAACCATAAATATTGTTTACTTTTGACAGAATACAGATAGAGCTAGAATAAATTCAGATTCTTACTAAAAGTTACTAGATCAATATTACCAACCTTAACATCTAAGATTCATCGCCTACTTTTCGATTTTGAAATAAAATGTTCCTTCATATTTTGTACGAATGTTTTTCAATTGTTTTATTTATTCGCAAAGCAGACATTTTGCAATTTTCTTAAATGATGAAGCTGAGAGAATATATGGCTTTGGTACAAAATCCTGTAGCCTTTATTCAATTTCTCATCAGAATTGGGATATTTCTGGGCTCAATCGAATGTTCAGAATGCAGTGCTGTTTGCAATTTGGATATGGATACATATCTATATCGTTGTCAGAGAAGCCGTACTGTTAGAGGTAAGAAGGGAAAAATCGTGAAGAAATGTGATTTCAAGAAATCTGCGAGGACCGGTACTTTTTTCAATGGAAGAATTGGCATCCAGAAAATGGCTCTATTCGTCGGTCATTTCCTCGAACTACCTCACCCGCGGTTCCAATTTGTGCAAAGAGAACTGAATCTCTCCTATACTGCTGTTACGGATTGGAGCAATTACTGTAGAGAGGTAATTTTTTTTATTTTTGACTTGTTACACCTACTTAAATATTGTTGTTTTTCAGGTTTGCATGAATTGGACGAATACCTATTCTACCAAACTTGGCGGAGTAGGGAAAGTTGTTGAGGTGGACGAAGCCAAGTTTGGTAGGAGAAAGTATAACCGCGGGAGGGTAGTCGAGGGACAGTGGCTGTTTGGTGGGATCGAGAGGGGATCCAGAAAAATCTTTCTGGTACCTGTTGAAGATAGGACTGCGGAGACCCTTGTCGGTCTCATCAAAAAATGGATAGAGCCCGGGACGACGATCATGTCAGATTGCTGGAAATCCTACGATAGATTGGGAGAAGAGGGTTTCCAGCATCTGACCGTGAATCACAGCTGCAATTTCGTCGATCCCGATTCTGGTTAGTATTTCATTGATAGAATATTTATATATTACTAATCTTCTTTTTTTATTTGTAGGAGCCAATACTCAATCCGTTGAGAGACTGTGGCGAGATGTGAGAGACTATATTCCGAAATATGGCCGCAAAAAAGATCATTTTGTTGGTTATATTTCGTAATATGTTTTCAAGCGGAATGTCTGGCCCGGTCAACGGATTGAGGAATTCTTCACTACAACGAAGAACATGTACCGAGACTCGTGAATTTCTTGAAATTACATCTTAGTGATTCTTTCCCTTCCTCTGACAACGATATTCCTATGTTGTAAACTGCACTGCATAATGAACATTGACTGAGCCAAATTAAATTTTGTATCAAAGCCATATATTATAAAAAAAATATCTTAATTTGTTAATTTATTGTTTGAAAAAAATGTTCAATATATCAATTTGTTAATTTATTGTTGAAGAAAAAATTTTCAATACATTAATTTGTTAATTTATAGTGTTTTTGTTTCTCTGGTTGCCATTCAAATCTTCATAAATGCCATGAAGTAGGCATTTACTGAAATATCTCCTTCGTCTTTCTTCTCCATAAATATCATTTTTCCAATAATCATACAGATCTCTTATCGTTTTAAAATATGGTTCCATTTTTGACATTCCTTTAACTCTTACCAAAAATCTATACAATATCATGTGATCTTTTATGCCATTTAGAAAAAAGAAGGAGCATATTTTTACCCTTTCTACGTATTGGAACGTAGTGGTGTTCAATGTGGTAATTATATAATCAGGCCACATTTCCGAATTGCCGATAATATCTTGAACCAGCCATAAAGGATCATCTGCGAATATATAAATTTGTAAAATACTTCTCATTTCAGAATTTACGACAATTCACTTGGTTTGTATGAAGGTTCATAGCTATTTTTCAATTTCGATCTAAGATCCATTTCAAATAATTCTTAATTAGTTAATTTCCTACACAGAATGAATGATGATAGTTAACATTTCAAAATCGAAAAGTAGGTGGTGAATCTTGGTTGTTAAGTTTGGTAATATTGTTCTAGTGACTTTTATCAGAAAAGGCGAGTTCTGAAATTCAATAGTAACTTCCATCGGTTCTATCTCTGATGCCCTTCTCTCTCTGTTTATGGTACGTAATAAACAGAGAGAATTTCGAGCAGAATTGGCTGAATAAACGAACATAAATGTCAACCCTGAAAACCTCGATTTCCTGTCTTTGGGGGGCCGTATCTCCGAAACTAGTTGCGAGCCCCAAAAACTTGATAGGACTTTTTTGTTCAGGAGGCCGAAATACGTAAGTTCCACCAAAAATTTTTTAATTTCGTTATGGAGCCCGCTTAACGGATAATTACCAAAAAAAACTTCCAACTCGATTTCACTTGACATGTTAACTTTATAAAAAAAATTGTCACAGGCCCATTGTGGAGAATGGAGCCTCTGAGAACGAAAACGGCGTCTCCACCATATGTCGCAACTCGGTACTCGCTTGGCTTATTACGAGAGGATTTTTCGCTGTTTCACCCAACCTTCATTCATCCAAAATAATGAAATGACTCATTTGAAAACCTAATTGAATATTTATTATAAAAAAATGAAGAAAAAATACTTAGAACATCAAATAGTTGAAAGAAACACTAAAACTTACATTATGCTGCTTCCTAGCAGGATCGTTGATAAGGAGATGTGCTGCATTCCGGGAAAATGCTCTGGAGACCGTTTCTGAAGAGTGATCAATGAATACTGACTGATTTCTGAATAATGGATACCGAATCTTGACCTCTCTCAATATTTATAAAGATTCATCTGCTGAGGTTGCAACTTTGCTCCGGTCACCGTACTAAGGTGAAATGTCTAGCGCGCATCCGTGCAAGATTGCGAATTTCGAGATTGTTTTATATTTCTATATCCTGTGATCGTATCAATTTTGATGTCTATGAACCTGGGTTATTAAAGATGGAATTCTGAATACTGGGTGTTTTTGTTCTAAAATATTGAGTTGAGGTTGAAACATCTTCCAACTCATGTATTTGCTTGGAAGGATTTTGAATCATTTGATGACGGTTCTCCATATTTGACAATATGGTAATGAGACTGGTCTGCTTGCTGCTGAAAGTCACTTCGAAGAAATTATGAACGGAGCTTTAGTTTTGTACACTCCAGCCAGCCCCCACCCTCCCACTCTCCATCTCCTCTCTCATAATTCTTTTACAGAAGCTATGTCCCACCCCCCCTCTCAAACTAGTCCAACCCACCATAACTTTTTAAGCTCCGCCCTCCCCACTACAACAAGCCCGTGTCATCTCCAGCCTTAGGTAGGATTGTATAAAATTTATAAAGAAATTAATATTTTGATATTGTACAATAATAATTTACAATATTCATGAAATAATTGATAAATTCAACGCGAAACGCGAATAACTTAGGGTTCCGCCCACTTTCGCCCGCTCCGGCAATCGGCGCACGCGAGCGGTTATTTAAGCGCGGCGATTTTTCGCCTCGAGAGATTCGCATCCGAGCTATCCTAGCATTCGCATCCGAGCCGAGCTATCAGACTAGCATTCGCTTCCGAGTTACCAGAGCTAACAGAGCATTAGTAGCAAAGTACTCAGAGCGTCTCTTGGAGACTACAAGATTATTATTATCATCATAAGGATTGCGAATGAATCGAGCATACTTTCTGTCCTGTCCTGCCTCCCGAGCCTCTGGCCGGTCGAGGGTTTCCTACAATTCGAATTCGTATAATCTACTGCCCGCTCGCAGGGCAGAAGCAAAGAAGGAGAGGCCATCCTCGTAGTTTCTAAGAGATTTTCGGACCTACACTGCTGTCTGCGTCTGGGCAGCGGCTACGAGGAACCGCCGGAAACCGTCGTCGAGCCACCCTCATAAAACAGGGTTTCTCGAAGATTGGATGCCTACCGTAATTCTCAGGAGTTCTGTTCCGTGACGGAATTCATTGCACTGAGGGTTCGCGGCTGAAAACGCCACCTCCAGCATCCGGAGAGCTGGACACGGGTTCTCGCGAGCAGGGCAGGCAGGTAAAGGCGCGAAGTGTGTCGTTTTTCGTTTATGGTCAAGATCAGTTTATTTCATTCAATACATAGCATTCTAATTATTGGCACATCATACATATATCCATTTTTTAACACCAGGATTGACGTCTTTACCCGGATACCACAATAATGGTCTATCCTTTGGCCACCGCTCCGCATGTTTCTTCTCATGCGTAGCAACTCTCCCTTCCAATGCATTATATTTTTGTGTTATCGCAGTAGTAGCGTCGGATGTTTCTATTTCGACATCACTCTTAAGATTGTTGTATTTGCGTTATTCTTGCTTCAGCTATCTCATCATCAAATGCTTGACGGGGTTCACGTTCTACATTACCTATTGCAGATTGTATGGCAGATTGGAGAACCATGAGGGTAAGCTCCTTAGTTTCTTTAATTTTTGCCTCGAGATATGCCACAGTTACACCATCACCATTTTCGAATGGCTCTCCTGTATTATATTCATTATTTTTCTCTGCATATCATATTGATCGTCTGATGTTAATTTAAATCCAATACCAAGTTGGCCACGAACAGTGCCACCACCCCATTTCCTTTTACGACCAAATTTATCAATTGTTTTGGACATTATACCCACAGAACGATACTCCTCAAACTGATGGTTCTTCAATGTTCATTTGCTTTTAAAAATATCATTTTCACATGACTACGATTGAGTATTAGAAAAAAATAAAACAATACATATTCCAAATCATTAGATATTTTGTAAGAATATCCATACTCCAATGTACACAATCACAATATAAAAATCACAGATGATGAATGTTCCGGTTTGAAGGAAAAAACACTAAGACTAATAATTTAGTTATTCATCTCAGCAGACAACAAATTGATCAGTTGGTCTAAGGGACTCTCTTGAGAAAAATAATGCACGATTCCAGATACCCAACGGATGTTATCATTCGGTGGTATGATAATGCGACTTTATTTAGTTCATCTTCTTGAATATCATGCCTTCCTGTTCGATTATTTTTTCATAGTCTTCACATGTCAATTCATTCTTTATAACAGACCGTTCGAAACCTTTGTCATTTTTGAGTTCATCATTCACAGACTTCACATAATATGCTTTGGCACCTGTACCGTGAAAGATGATTATTGGATCATCTGGAAATTTGTAGCATTTATTTTTTTGCTTACTTTAGTTTGTGGTAAATCAGCTGACTCAGTTGAAATATTCACCATTTGGATATATTTTTGTGTAGGTAGACACCATCTTTTTTGGTTGCGTCTAACCTTACTGTAAGATCTGCTGGATCTTTTTGTTCAATGGCTCTGTGAGAGGGGCCTTAGAATTCTCTCACCTTGGCATTAACCAGAAGTTGGGTAAAAGTCCTATGGCTGGCCACTTTTGGCTTTTAACAACCTATTCCGATAGCTTCATTTATGAAGTGTTGCCAACCACATTATTTGGGTATTTTTGTTTTGGGTATTTTCGTTTTGGGTAATATTTTTGTTTTAAAGCTGGACGATTGTTGTGGTGGGTTCTTTTTGGCGACTCGGTTCTGCTTTTGGAGTTCCGGTCGATTCGCTTCGAATGTCCTTGTGGTCAATAATGTAAACTATTTAGAGTAGTTGGGACCATAGTCACCACATGGATGCCTTGGTGTGTTGGCTGGGATTCTGGTGGCATTGTCGATTCGATGGATTGGGTCCACTCCACAATAATCAGAGTGTGAGATAAGCAGCAAACTAGGGGTGGTTTACTACTAGGGATTTTAACCCCACATTCTCCTACGTAGAATGTTATTTAAGGTATGCCTAGACAGCAAAATTGAGGTGTTTTGCTAGCAGCATTTCAAGCCTCACATTCTCCAACGTAGAATGTTATTCAAGATATGCCTAGACAGCAAATTCGAGGTGATTTGCTAGCAGCATTTTAAGCCTCACTTTCTCCTACGCAGAAGGTTATTTTATGTTTGCAAGTATACCAAGGATGGGCGACTTGGTATCAAGCATTTGAATGCCCATATCCCAATTCCATTGAGTATTTTTCTGGTTTATTTATTTGGGAACTTTGAGGTTTCTACTTGTCAGTTTGAGCTCGTGTTCTATAACCTTCATTTTATATGTTCCATGAAAATGACAATCTGTCTTTGTCAAGGACTCCCGATCACTTCTCCGGTGGTGTTCGAAAGGAGATGAACTATTGTTACAATTGGGCACTGTCAGTGACGTAGGTTGTCACTTGTCAAACGTTTGATGGGGGGACAAACAAATAATTTTGTCATTAGAGTCCGGTGTTTTTCATCTGAGTTTATTTTGCGGAAAACGGCATATGAAGACATTTTTTTCGACTAATGTGATAATTGTTTTTTTGTGAATATTGTGAGGTAATTGAATAAGTTTCAAGAGGTTTTATATCCAGGGATTTTCCAGTCCAAAAATACGCTGCCACATGATTCATACATCTTAAAGATTTTCTCTTTCAGATTTGATTAGATTATAATGAAGTTTTGTGCTATTGTGGGTTGTGGTCATCGGTCAAATCGAGACAGAGACTTTAAATTTTTCTGGTTTCCTTCAATACGTAATAGACAAAGGAAGATTATAGCTGCTAGAGAAGAGAGACGTGCAAGTTGGATAGCAGCTCTTCATAGGGAAGATTTCACCGAATCTAAAGCGAAGAACTATTTCGTATGCTATGCACATTTCATCACAGGTAAGAGACTGACAAAAATTCATCAAAGGTGTTGGATGTGTAGATGAATTTATTTTTAGGTCAACCTTCCGATGATCCAGAACACCCAGATTATGTGCCTTCTCAAAATATGGGGTACAAAACTAAGTCTGGGGAGTTGGCATTGTCAAGGTATACTAAGTTAATGTGCAGAAATAAAGAGCTACCAGAAGTGGCACCCATAACTGTGAGACTTCGTTGTAACACCTTTTTTTTTGCTTGTTTTTACTAGAATTATGTTTTAATTTTATTTTTTATTACTTTGCAGGCATATAAGCAAGCACTTTGATTTATGTTCTTACATTATACATTTTTTTCATTAGATTCAGAAGAGTACTGATTCTGATATTGAAAACGGTACTGATTCTGATAAAGAAAACAACACACAGGAAATATCTGAACACACAGATCTCGACATGTCGACACAAACAGATTTCAATCTGAAGGGCTTGGAAGAGGAATTATCCAATGTCAATGAAAAATCATATGAATACAGAGATTCTATCAATAACTTGTCATTCAATGAAGAATCAATGATTGGAAATAATAAGAGAACTTTATTCCTCACTGGCATTCCTACTTATGAGTCCCTTAATCTTATTCATTCTCTTGTTGAGCCTTTCATTACATCACATCTGAATGTTATAAAAAATAAATTTCAACATTTCCTATTAACCCTTATGCGCCTCAGATTAAATGTTTCTTTTCGATTCCTGTCTTATCTCTTCAATTGCAGTGAAAATACAATTTCCATGAGGAAGGCCCGAACGACTGACCTAGGCTAGCGCCTAGAATTCGTCTTATATGGATCATTCAATTTTTTTATTTTTTCTCAATATTTCCCGCACTATTGTCGAATATTGAATCATATTTTCATACATTATTATTATCATCATTTAGATTTCTAGTTTGAATATCACAACTCAGCTCATTTCCTAAAAGGAAACATAATAGTTTAACTGGCCCAGATAATTGAACTAGTTTACAAAACGCGAAAAGTAGGTTGTTGCTGATAAATGAAAAGTCTGCAATAACTTCTTTACGAGGGCAGGAGATTGGTTTTCGGGAGATGAGCAACGGGGAGTTGATCATCGGCAGTAAAAGTGGTTAGACGGAGTCCAGCGGGTTGGTTGAAGACTCGACACATCTCACCCTTGCTACGATGCACCCCATTATTATGCGAGTACTTACTTATTTCTTCGAAACTGTGTGAACTTTGTCGTTGAATAAATCTTGTTATGTTTTTTTATATCTCACTGCTTCATTTCTGAAATATCAAAACCCTCTCGTGAGTCAAGCTCAATATAGAAAAAAGGTCGCAAAAACCCTACGCGACATATGGTGGAGGCGCCATGCTCTTTCCTGCAGCTAATTCTCCCTAATTAGCTGATTTCTATAATATTTTTTTCTTGTTTTCATAACTTGTTCAAAATGAAGTTTTTTTCGCAGAAATATTCAACAGTAGGCCTTATTCAACTTCTTTGCTTCAAAAAGTTTTAGGAAGATAGCATTCATAAAAACGAGATTTATTCAACTCTCAATTTATTTTGATAATCAGAATCAAATTTCTGAGGTTTGTCTCTTAGTTTCTCAAATGATTCACCCATTTTTTTTTCATTTTAAACTGAATAAACAACTCAAATTCATTTCGCTAAAAGGCATTAGTACACTGGACAAATCTCAATTTGACTCTGACCCTTCTCAAACGGTTTTGATAAGAGAGATATATTGTGCCCGTAAAAATCTTTGTTTGAAACATCGCCTTTGATTTTATTATACTCAGTTCAACTCAATTCACGTGAAACTGGAACCATATCACATATATTTTCCTTTGGCGGGTACGCACTATCATTTTCACGTTATCAAGAGTGTATCGATTTATAGTGCAAACCTCTCTTGAGAATATCGAACAATATGGATATTTTTTATTGATGAATAACGAAAATACTGCCACTGAAGTAACTAAATTGCGGTCATTAATAATTTCATGACATGAATTCTTTCAAAATAATTGGATATTTTCTTTCTAAAATAATCACCAAGTATCTGAAACTCAGATAAACATTCTTTATCCGTTTGAGTTACGTAGTACACGCCATATTAAAAACACGATTGCTTTCAAATTAATTCCAACTTCGAAGCTAGATTTTTGTCTCCTCTATGAATCAGTAAACTTCCAGTAAATCGACTAATATATTTTCAATTCTTTATTAAAATATGCGTTAATGAACTAAAATGAGGTTATGAATAAAGATAACAGTGAAGATAGACGTTATATCACCAGATCGGTAAAACTAAAAATAACTGAATCAAACGTAAATAAAGAACCATCATCTAATATAAGTTACGATAAAGAAAAACAGCGATCAACAAGCACAAGTTGTTTTGAACCACCACACAGCAGTACAGGATATCTTTTTCCCTTTATCTCAAACGGGGACAACATTGAAGACCGTGAAAATTCCATTGTTAGCGCCGCAGAAGTTACTCCAAAGGAAGAAACTACAGAAGCTATCAGTAATCGCGAAGAAAAAAAAAAGGCAGAAATAACCTTAACGGAAAGTTTGACAAATCAGAAGGATTAGATAATTTGCTGGTGATACCAAAAAAACTAATAGGAGAGATACTATTCAGCAACCATTCAGAGGCCCTTTCAGGACATATGGGAATCGTCAAAACCCTCTACAAAATCAAACAGAGATACTACTGGACTAACTTACAGAAAGACGTTGAAAGATTCATCAAAGGGTGTAAAGACTGCCAAGCCAGAAAGGGGGCTCAAAACAGAAAACCAATAGGATGGCTTAAACCCATCCCTGTAGGGACACCGTTCGAGAAAATAGGCATCGATATACTTGGCCCTTTCAGGAGAAGCAGGAACGGAAAGGCGGTCATAATAGTAGCAACGGACTACGCAACGAGATGGGCGGAGACAGCTGCACTACCATCGGGAAAGGCAGGACCCGTGGCAAAATTCATTCTGGAGAGAATCATCACTCGTCATGGAGCCCCGAGACATATACTGAGCGACAGGGGACAAACATTCCGATCGGAACTAGTCCAAGAACTACTTAAATCGATGGGCACATCAAACCAGTATACGACAGCTTATCACCCTTCATGCAATGGTCTAACAGAACGTCTTAATAAAACATTAGCGGATATGCTGTCGATGTTCACCAACACGCAACAGACAGACTGGGACGAGTATTTACCACACGTAACTTTTGCATACAACACGTGCCGTCAAACCACGACCCAGTTCTCTCCCTTCATGCTGGTATACGGCCGTGAACCAGTCCTACCCACAGAAGCGAATCTGATGGCGCCACAAAACTCTAATGACGTTAACCAAATAAGAGAGAAAGCATTGGCGGTAAGGAGCTTGGCAGTAGAAAACATCCAGAAAAAACAAGTGACAGACAAGGAGAGGTACGACAACAAACACCGAAACATAGAGTTTGAACCTGGGGATCAGGTGAAAATATTCACTCCCGTGAGGAAAGTTGGCCGTTCGGAAAAATTACTACTAAGGTGGTTCGGTCCTTTCACAGTAGTAAGAAAAGTTGGCGAGGTCGACTATGAAATACGAAAGGGGCCATCTAACAAATGTAAAAGAGAAATCGTTCATGTCAGCCGCCTCTTACCATACAATGACGAGTGGTCTCCGGAAGTAGTCCCAGAAGAATAATCATCCGAAAAGCCATAAACTCTACCAATTTTTGTATCTTCACTGTACATGTGCTTCTCGCGTTCAATAATTTTTTTATGACAACGATAATAATAATGATAATAATGAAAGTAGTAGGAGAATACTAACAGTAGCAATTAACGATAGGCCAGGGTTACCTAATAGTAAAAACATATTTCAGATTGATTTTAATTTGGAAGTTGTCAATAGCTGATGACCAAGGGCAAAACGTAGAAATCACGGCCGGTGCTTTTTGGAAAGCGCTACCATCGACCATAGCATATGAAGCGACTATTCCACTGATTTATAAATCTCTCTGGGAGATAAATGGACGGGAGGAAAGTGAAAATTATCAAGGGGGTTGTAAGCAAAGGAATAACAGTCAACTAGAATGCATGATGCTACATGAAATGGAACAGCTGAACAAGGCTTATGACAAAGAGTTTCCATCTCTTAAAATGAGATTGAATAGTGACTTTTTGAAAGCACTCACTGCGAGACCAGAGTCATACCTGCGGAGCAAACGAGCACTTGACTTTATTGGCTCGGGCCTAGAATGGTGTTGCGGAGTGGCAACAGCACAAAAGCTTGATAAAATCTCAATGGACGAACAACATTTATACAACAGACTAAATAAGTTACAGAGTCATCTTTCACAATCCCTTACAAAAATCACCGACAATTCAGAGAAATTCAAAATATATACTGACAAAATATCAGAGGCACTAAAGACGACCGAAACTAAAATTCATAACATTGAAACATTGACAAATAACTTTATAAATAATATGAACAAAAATCAAAATGACATCGATCACATAGTGTTTTCAATCATCAACAACCAATTCAGAAACCTAAAACATATCATCGAGGTGACCCGAACCCTTAAAAGGGAAACTATCATCAACTCCTGCCGACAACATCAAATACCTATTGAAATGCTAGACCCCGTTTCCCTTTTCAGTGACCTCGGTAAACTTCAAACTGAACTACAACGTTCCGGATATGAATTGGCCATAAAAGACGAAAATTTTTTGAAATTCTATGAGCTTCCACTCTGTGACTGTACTTTTGTAGGAAATCAAATTTTTATTCATATTCGAGTACCAATTACCCAAACAATCCACACTTGGGAATTATTCCAACTCATAACAACCCCATTCGCTTGGACAGGACAGACATGCATTATACAACATGACCCTCTCTTCTTGGCAATTGGAAAAAATTCTAAAACATTACTGACTCACACTCGACAAATTTCTGGGACAGATCTACACCACTGCAAACCATTCCAAGATCAACTCTGCTACCTCCCAAGATTCTCAGCAGATACCCTGAAAGGACCGGTGTGCGCGAGAAAACTGTTCTATGGCGCGACTGTCGAAGAAATAAGCCGCCATTGCCCAATAAGTTGTCATAAATCTGATACTACCATAATTACAGAAATTGCGGAGGAAGTAAACGTACTGACTCACCCCAAGAATGTATCTCAAATCATCTGTCCAAACAAAACAATGGCTTTTCCAGACCAATCTTACTATGCCCCAGGTGCAATGAAAATCAGACTCCCTTGTAATTGTAAGCTGATAATGGATTCCGAAGAGATAATACCTAAGCGCTTCCCCTGCTCCGATTTCCCCCTTAACACAGCCTTCATCAAACATATTATCCCGGCTGCTTGGTCGAACCTCAAATCATTTGTCATGAACCCCAGAGCTAAACCTACAATTTCAAAACTTCTCTGAGTGTCTGAATCCAAATTATGCTTACGGTAGTCACAGCAGTGCATTATTTTTGATTTGGAATACCATCATCTCGATGGGTTTACTGTATGTAATCTTTAAAGGTAGACCCAATATGGCTATCTTCCCTGGTTTGATAGGACAAGCACGAGCGGGCTCCGTATCAGGAGACGCTCCAGTAACGCATTATATATTGTTTGGCTCAATATGTACCATGTTCACACTTCTCCTCTTATTCCTAATTATTAAGGTTTTTTTTGAATTGGCTGAACCACAGAAAACCTAGAACAAAGGTGTCCAGAAATAAACACGAATGAAATCTTAGGAAATGAAAAACTTAGAAATATTGCTGCAAATCAGCTTATTTTAGAGCTGACCGAGCCTTTGTCTGCAATGTCACCCGGAGATACGATTAACTGTGTACTCCATGTTAGAGATGATAGTGTATGAAAAGATACAGGACAATTGATGGAGGCACAAACGAGAATGGTGTGGATAATTGAGTGAATGAATTAACTGACACAATAAGGGGGCCCCCTAACAAAAAAAAAGAGTATTTTTTATGTGTAGTAGAAAGAGTTACTGCTTCGCTGGAATATTTGAGCTGGTATTATCGTAAAAATGTCAGACAAATGTTCCAGGTGATAGTAAAATTATCAGTATGTTATAAGCGCATATGTTCTCCAGTGAATGGGATTGACTAGGTTGAGATAGAGTACACAAGAGTATGAATGAGAGCGTGTAACTCTTTTTGGAAGTACATGAGAGTAGAATGATGTCATTGCAACAAAATGCATCAAAAAATGGATAATCATTTGATATTTATTTCTGAATGGGATAAAGAGTAGAGGTGTAATGTATTCGTAGCCCTGTGACTACCAAACATAATGCATGAAATAAAAAAAAAATGTATGAAATATAAATAAATATGTATTAGATATAGGTCTTCAAGAGTTGTTTTTTTCATTGAGGGGAGTATTTATATAAGGACTTACTGCTGTTCTTTTTCTTGTTACATGTTCGAAGACACCTTTGGGGACCACACTCACAACTATACCCTGGAATCCGAATATACAGAGGTTGGCAGACTAGCGAAAGGAGGGCTGCCCCATCTTTTAATGCCACCATGTAGCAAACAAGGCCCAGTTATCGTAACTATAATCAGCCAAGAGGGATTTGGGCCCATACAGCCTACGAATGGAGCAACGAAGTTGATGACTGATCTCACAGCATTCGAAATAGTGCAGTAGGTAGCAACACCCAGTTACTTACACCAGCGGAAACGAGAGACACCAAAACCGTCACAATTACCACCGTCACTCCCCATAAAGATCCACAATGAGAACTAGATACTGGAAACTGGAATAATTTGGGTTCTCACATTGATCAATCTTGTGGACGAAGAAAGAGCAAACAGTAGACTACAAAGGCTACAAATGTTTAAAAAAAAAACTGCGCGTACGGTGAGGCACACTGTTAGATAAAAAAAACGTGACAAAACCAGTCAGCTTGATGTTATGAATGTTTTCTTCTCATTGGTCATGGTTACCAGGTGACGTAAGAAGAGATAGAGATATCTAAATAACTAGACAGTTGATACCAATACATTGCTCTCATAGTCGGTCCGTCAAGTTAGTAATACTGGTACCACTGCATTCCTTCAAGACCAGTTCGTCAATTCAGTACCACTGCAATCCTTCAAGACCAGTTCGTCAATTCAGTACCACTGCAATCCTTCAAGACCAGTTCGTCAGTTCAGTACCACTGCATTTATCCAAGACCAGTTCGTCGAGTCGGTACCACTACATTTCTTCAAAACCAGTTCTTCAAGTTGGTACCACTGCAATGCTCCAAGGACCAGTTCGTCATGTGGCAGGCGCGGTACCAAGTGGCAGCAGCGGCGCTGACAAACATTTTTTTTTCCGGGTATGAACAGAGTGCGATATGTGTGGTCGAACTTGTGACAAAATAATAGGGTTTTCGAACGTGACAACATAACTGTTGAGTTTAATTTTATTTGATGTAATTTTTTGATTAGATTTTTTTTCCCTTCGCACTATTTTCTGTAGGGTGCAACAATTTCCATATTGTTATTGTTGGATTAATGATTGATGGATAATCTTTTTACAGTTAATTCAAACTAGATATCAATTATAATGATAAGAGTATTTTGTTAAAGTCTCTCCTTTGTATCGATATAGTATGACCTTTAATTTTACGTACTGATTTGAATCTGGGGTCCAGATTTCAACGGAAGGGGAAGATGTGTCGAATATTGAATCATATTATCATACATTATTATTATCATCATTTAGATTTCCAGTTTGAATATCACAACTCAGCTCATTTCCTAAAAGAAAACATAATAGTTTAACTGGCCCAGATAATTGAACTAGTTTACAAAACGCGAAAAGTAGGTTGTTGCTGATAAATGAAAAGTCAGCAATAACTTCTTTACGAGGGCAGGAGATTGGTTTTCGGGAGGTGAGCAACGAGGAGTTGATCATCGGCAGTAAAAGTGGTTAGACGGAGTCCAGCGGGTTGGTTGAAGACTCGACACATCTCACCCTTGCTACGATGCACCCCATTATTATGTGAGTACTTACTTATTTCTTTGAAACTGTGTGAACTTTGTCGTTGAATAAATCTTGTTATGTTTTTTATATCTCACTGCTTCATTTCTGAAATATCAAAACCCTCTCGTGAGTCAAGCTCAATATAGAAAAAAGGTCGCAAAAACCCTACGCGACACTATTATGAAGTACTCCAGTCCGCTTTTACATTCCAAAATATTATTGGAAACCAATTTTTTATATACATCGATTATATGCCGTCACTTTTCAATTTTTTTCTCAATTTTTCTCGTACTATTGAAAAATCAACTCAACTTTTTTTAAACTATCATTGAGAACCTATGTTTTAAATACATCGATTATATGCCGTCACTTTTCAATTTTTTTTCAATTTTTCTCGTACTATTGAGAAATCAACTCAACTTTTTTTAAAACTATCATTGGATACCAATGGTTTGAATACATCGATTATATGCCATCACATTTCAATTTTTTTCGTACTATTGAGAAATCAACTCAACTTTTTTTTAAAACTATCATTGGAAACCAATGGTTTGAATACATCGATTATATGCCTTCACTTTTCAATTTTTTTCAACTTTCTTCATATCATTGACAAATCATCTCAACTTTCAACTATCATTGGAAACCAATGGTGTGAATACATCGATTATATGCCATCACGACAAATCTTATAAAATTTTCATTAAACTTTCATTGGTACCGATGTTGTTTTATTTATTCGTGCAAGAACTGAAATAAACCTTTTTTTTTTATTTTCATTTTTAATTTTTCATTACTCATTTATAGCTATAATCGACCAATAAGTGGTCTTATTGGTCTTATTTATTTAATCGACCACTTATTGGTCGATTATAGCTATAAAGTACTCAATGAGCTGCCAAACATTTCTCCCCCTGCGGCCCAATCCTCTCCCTCCCCACCCCCTTCGCCCCAATCCTCCCACCCCCTTCGCCATAGTCCTCTTCCTCGTCCCATTCCTCTTCCCCTTCCTCGTCCTCTTGCTCGCCCTACAACAATTTTTGTAACAATGATGTGTCTTGTCCGGAAAATTATTATAAAAATATTCGATGTGTAATATTTTTGATTGCATTCTCAGTTATTGATTGATTATATATATATATATATATATATATATATATATATATATATATATATATATATATATATATATATATATATATATATATATATATATATATATATATATATATATATGTATATGTCTTCTGAGTTGTGTCATCAGACATATGAATTACCCAATACTACAAAGAGCGTTAGCTGGATCCAACGAATTTTCAATTGTGAAATTTTGAAAAAAAAATTCATCTATGTTCAGAATTCCAGAATAAATACCAAATCACCAATACACTACTATAATACACTCGTTTTGTTGTTTTATTGGACGAAGCAGCCAAATGGTTTTTTCAGGTTATGTAAACCGTGAATAAATCAGTAGAATTATCCACTAGTTAGTTTCACTTCTTACGTGAATTGTGACTCGTGAATTATTTTCACGAACCTAGTGAATTCATTCATCTCTTGTAATATTTTTTATATTATTATTATATTTATTTTCTACTACTTGTTTGTATTATACTAAAAAAAAACTGCTCTATTTACATTCATATTGCCCTTTGCAATGTATACAATCACAAAAGCCAAAAGCCTACTGACAGTTTGAATTGATATAATAAAAGATATTAATAATCAAATGCAAGAATTCCAGTTACCATGAGGCGGGGGCATCCTCCCACGAGGGGGCGTCCTCTGGACTACAGGGGGAGCCCCCTCCGAGGGGGCGTCCTCTGGACTACAGGGGGCGTCCTCTGGACTACAGGGGGCGTCCTCTGGACTACAGGGGGCGTCCTCTGGACCACAGGGGGCGTCCTCTGCACTATTGGGGGCGTCCTCTGGACCACGGGGGGCGTCCTCGCACCTTCTATATAAAAACAATTTCAATATATGTATATAATATTTTTGGTAATTGTTAGAAAGAGATCAAATGACATTGAAAGTAAGTGGGAGAATTCTCTTTGAAGAAAGCCACCATTTCAAGACAGAGTGTTACATTGAGAGTGACTATTCCAACAGAGCTTCTCATCTCGATACTCAAAATTATGATCAACACCACACACAGAAGCACAAGAAGCGATTCATTTTATTTCTTATAGAAAAAAGGCGTCGTTCATTATGGTAGTTGGAGAATAATTAGTAGTTTGTACAACAAGGGTGGATATGGTGGCCATATCGCACAAGGACGAAGTTTAAGCACGATGCCTATAAAGAAATAAGCATATACGGGTGGGAATAGAAAAAAATATTTCGGTATTATGAGAAAGTTGAAGATTTCTATGACAACTTTTCCGGTAATGACATTCTACACAATTTTCGTGATAATGTTATAAACTTTGAGGTAATTTTCTGAATAATTTTTACAAGCATCTCATTTACCATAATACACTAATATCATGAAAATGTACGAATAGTCACTATAATAATATATATAAAATTGATTCATGGGCAGCTATTACTCAAATTGTAAAAAAAATTGGTTCTATAGATTTTTTCAAATCCTCGATACGTAGAATATGAGAATAGCCAGGGCGATGAGCTCATTCATGGCTAAAACTGTTAAATGGACGAATTAATAGAAATTCAATAATAACAAAAGAAATGGTAAAAACTACGAACATTGGTATGAAAAAGAGCTATGATCATCAGCGAGAAAACAAAAAGGCAAGTACATATAATGTTTACTGCTTTCCAAAGGATATAACTTTTAAACGATACTTTATTATTATTAATAAAAAAACAAATCATTATTCGACTTTTATTGATCTCTATGTCTAACAAACCCATTGTGCAAGGAACATTGAAACAACGATGTCTAACGTTTTTTCTCAGGACTGTGTTAAAATATTTTCAAATAACATGTCTGCAGTTTGATGAATTCTTTTTTGGCTTTTTTTTTCTCAGAGTCAAAAAATAAAAATGTATACACTTACCTATCCACAGAGAGTGTTTGTAATTTTTTGATTTTACTTCTTTCATAGACGTTGTTATTTCCATTTTGTGACTCTGAGAAGAAAAAAGCCAAAAAAGCATTCATCAAACCTCATTCTCTCTACAAAAATGCCATATTCCTCATTATCATTATGTCTGCAATGTCTTATAGATTTTTTCCCAAATATCATTGGGACATTATATCTATAATATGTACCTAAATAACTTTTTATCAATGTATATTATCTACTCGATTATCTATGTATGATAAAAGTAATATATTCATCAGAAAAATGTATGTTTATCTTTGTTTATTGAATTATTCGATTTACTCCTTTTCATTGAAATGTGAATGTCTATATAAGTACTTTGATTTTTTTTTGAAGTAGACAGATCAAATTTCCAACGTTTTCTAACGATTTGTCGGCATCGGTTATCAATGCGCATGCGTATTAGGCATTCCAGATACTTGTAAGAAATGTCACATGACTGGAAATTAACCAATACGGTGACATCTGACCCCAGGAACTTTCGTTTGTTTTTCTCAAAAGATTGTGATTTCCATGGTAACAATCGTATTTGCCCCTCAGACAACACGTGATCTGGAATGTCTAATTGCTAATATTTGTAGGTTAGTTAGTGTTCTCACTATGGAACTCTTGTCTATGTTCAGTGCATTACGTGTTTTGTGGCGTGTGTCACACCATTATGAGAAAAAGAAGACGGTGGAATAGAATGTGTATATTGTGCTGATAAATAGGAGGAATTTCGAGCGGAGTTGGCTGAGAACAAAACATATGCGTCGACCCCGTTTTTCCTGTCTTTGGGGGGCCATATCTCCGGAACTAGTTGGGACCGCCAGAAAATTTTTGAACTGTTTTTTCAGGAGACCGATTTACGTGAGTTCCAAAATTTTTTTTTTCTAACGCTTTGCGTCGGAATAATAGAATTTTACCAACCCTTTTGCACAAATCATGCATAAACTCAATTGCAATAGACCCAATGCAACTTCGCAAAGTAATAGTGGTAGTATAGTTCGTAAAAACTTTGAAGAAGATAAATCATCTCAACTGTACAATTTGAAATGAAAACTGAGATTATGGGCCATTGAAATCAGAATTTTTCAGAGAAGATCTAAGGGATCCTACTATCATTTCAGATTGGAAAAGTGCCTCATTGAATTGTACTTGAAAAAAAAAGGTGATACTATCACATACTGAAATAATGCTGCAAATAAACATAGACCAATATTGGGGTCGTTTGAACACTGCATGCCATTTACAATTTGAATTTTTCATGGGGATATTTATATTTATAAAAAGAATTGTAGATGAATATGAAGGGTATTAAGTTTAATAATAATATTTTTCTTTCGCCATATCATAATTAACTTGAATGCATTTGGAAAGCTGAATACACTTATTTGTAGTGAATGAATCGAAGACTTTTGTACAAAAGTGTATAATATTGTAAAATTCTTATTTCAAAGCGCTTTCGGCTTTCGAGAGAGCACTGATGGTGATGAGAGTCATAGGCGCTTTGCTATAAGAATTTAACAGTTATAGCCTTTTATATAAAAGTCTTCGATTCATTCAATAACATACTTGTTAACCAGTTGACAGGTGTTCAGTTATCTGCATGTGATTTGACTGGGATCTCAGTGATACCAACGTCCTGGCTATCAAATACACCTGTTTATGGCCAAAAATTTTCAAAAATTCAAGAACACAAGTTACAAAAAGGGTTGAACCTTGTACTGACTGGAAAGATCATGAGTGCTCTATCGTAGTAAAATTTGGTGAGATCAATGTATTTGAGTAACCAAATAATTTTATAATCCCCCCCAACTTTTTTGAGACTCCTATGAATTAGCTTTACAGTGTGAAAAGAGAGCAGTGGCTACTAGTCGTTCAGGGAGCCTAGTGTGAGAAAATATGAAAGCGAACACATTTCACTCTTCCTGATTGATAGAAATTGCCAGCAGTGAGCAGTCTTCTTCATCTTCAGACTTTGCTGACAACCTTCCAGCAGGTTAGCTTAACAAATAATTTTGTTTCAAACTTTTGTTTATATTGATTTCATTTTAAATACTGGGAGACTGTCAGTGAATTTGGTCCCTAATCGTTACTTCTACAGCACCTTGTTTTGAGAGAAACCTCACTACATATGATGGATTGTGATCCGTTACTTCATTCGGAAATTATGGCCCCCATATGTTCTAATTTGAAGAAAACATGATTTTTGTGGAGAGAATGATATTTTCTAGCAATGTTTTCAGTTTTTTATTCTTCAAATCAGTTTGTGATGAAGCAACTTCCATAAGGGAAGGATAATTAGAAAATATTATGAACCATCTTTGGTAATATGCATATATCATATAACAGACGATCAATCATTAACAAAAGAAGGAAGAAAAAGTCTATCCAAAGCAACTACTTTTCTGTCTTCTTATCTCACCGGGTATTCAATTATCTGGATATCACATTTTCTATCTTAATTTGTACACCAAATACACGTTTTCGAAAATTAACCGATAACATTCACGTGGAATATGTCTTATTGTAATAACGTTCATCACCAGAGTTCACTGCGTCGCCTATCCAGACAAGCTTGTTTCTGTTAGTAACAACTATTACTAACTTCATCAGTGGGTGGGAAGGATTACTGATCAATTTCTTACACAATTTCACAGTACTAAACAGATTACTTCACAATTCTTATATTCGAAATGAGTGAGTGAAATTGTGTGAGAAAATTATAAGTAATCCTTCCCAGCAACTGCTAAAGTTAGTAATAGTTGTTACTAATAGAAACAAGCTTCTTTGACTTCTCTCTATTTTTCACGTGAATATCAATAATAATAATAATAATAGTGCTTTTATTGTTGGCACAGAAAATACAACCAAACAAAAGGCAGAATTCAATTTACGTGTGTTTGGCATACAAACTAAAAAAGAAAATATGATTTCTCTATAAATCAATTCTCGGCGAGTCATGAAACAGGAAAGTTGTTTTTTCAAAAAAAAAAGTTGTTTCAAAAAGAACAACATAACTATCTTATTATCAATTGATATTTGAATATGATCTCAGAAATGTTATATCCTTCTGATTACAGATATCCTGAGAGTGCCATGGTGCCAAGGATACTCAAGAAACTGTGTGATACTGAAGTTTTCGAAAATATTCTGAATTAAATTATATGTTTCCGTTCCAAGAACTTTCTGTATTGTTTCAATTTTGATTTTATGTTCATGTTATACCAGATTTGATAATGAATAGCTTTGATACATGTACATACTACTAGATTTAATTATAATAGTTTTTTTGCAACGAATTCTGATTTCTCAACTAATACAATAAAATCTTACCTTAAGTGGTGACTACTTAGCTAACCTAGAAATCAGAGGTTTTTTTTCACTGTACATGACCTACATTTCGGTAGTATTTTCATCTTAAGCAGGTTGAAGTATCTACACAGAGTATTTCAGTATTTCAACCTTCTGTGATGCTAACAACTGTTAGTGAAATGCATTTCAAGTAGAGTAAAAAAGTTTTGATTTTTAGTTTGGGCTTAGTTATTAAGTATTGTTGCATGATTCCGCTATAAATGAATGATGTACATTCGATCCTAATTTGAAGTCGTGATCATATCATATTACACATATTACACAAGTGCAATGGCAATGTTTCCTACATATTTAGTATGTTTTTTCTAATTAGGTACATTGTTCAAATGTGTGTAAAAGTTTTACAAAACATATATTTTGTAAGGTTTGCTAGAAGAAGGAATATATGACAATATAACATTGGCAATTGATAAACATTCTAAAAATGTTTTTCTAATGAAATTTTCAAAATGTTTTAAGCAAACGTTTCCTTTGGGGTACATACAAAAGCAGTAGCTATGACATTGACACAATATCAAAAACCCTGGTTCGACAATAATACATTGTGAAAAGTTAACATTCATAAAACGCTATTGTAAGAAAAATTTCTTACATACACCTCAAGTTGAAATAGTCGATAATAATTATGATCAATCAGGTGATATACTTGATTTATGCAGCAGTAATAATTAAGTTTTAATATATAAGAGAAGAAAATTATCCAACTTGTCATTAGAGACAAGTGTATAAACGTTCCCATTGAAAATTGAAGATTGAACTTTTTATAGTTTATTACTAAGAGATTATTTCTTATTACTCTCAAAACATATCCGATTGATAGCATCGTTAAAAATCCATGAAATGACGATGTCAAGATATATGTTGTTCATCAGTTTTTATCGCCAATACAAATTAGTTCATATCCTATATGCAGAAAATTCAACCAACGTTTGTTATGGACCAGTTGTACAAACTTAGTTCATCTCCCAGTTCGAGTCATGTTGGTTCAATTCCTAAGCATTAACGCAACAATTATTCCATTGCTTGAAAACTTATCTAGATTTACTTGGATAACTGTTCACTGGAGTATGTACAACTGGGCCTGAATCCATTGCGTTAAAAATGAATTATTATGGAATAATAATAAAATTATAAACTTACTTTCACGGCGTGCATCCTCGTCCATCGTGTATACTTGTATACCACTCACTACCAAGACCAAGTTCCAGCAACTTGTATCTGCAATTTTTCGCGGCAATTTATCACTGGTGCCAATGACATAAAATAAATCATGGGACAAGAAAATATGAGTTATCACAAGTTTCCTTCTGCGATGAAGAAGATTTACATAACTAAAAAATTAGATAAGAAATAACGTAATAATCCTCAAATGTCTCTAAAATCACTAATCTCCCAAAATAAAAACACAATTTTCCCAAATGTTCACAAAAAACAAAATCAAACAGGTCAAATATACCCACCAATCTGAAATAGTTACCTTGTTTACATTTATGAAATAACGCGCTAAACAGTCATATCAGTTGCCCTCGCTAGACAAGATTTTGGTGGTTTTATTGCTATATTTTCATTGTACGAAATTTTTCTCGTGAATGTTAATATATCTGTGTTCATGATGCTTTGAAAGCTCATAATATTCGTTTCTTTCCCAGGACATTTTTTAATAGTGTGAACTGTGAATAGCCGCACAATACTATTTATTGGAGGTGAACATAGATGCATTCTGTTTCAAAATCTAATAATATTTGTTACAGGACATTTTCTAGTTTTAGTGTAGTGTTAGTGAACCAGAGAGGCTTTCATTACATGGGTGATGAAATGCGCCATAACTCTCCGTAATGTTTTCCACCAAAGACGTATTTCTGTTTGGAAACGTGTGGAAAGACAACTTTGGATTTGGTTCCAACACTACAGTTGCGGCAACTTGGCACCAAACGTTTTATACGGCTCACTGAGCGATCTGCATCCATGATTGTTTGATATTATTAACCCTGCGTCACCCACGTGAAAAATTTGTAACCGAACACATACGTGGGGTATGCCATACCCCATTTTAATATTTTTTATCATTATTATTTTTGATTTTTATTTCGATATTTTTATTTCTTATGGTTTCTTTAGTGACCGTATCAACAGAAAAACGAATAGTTTCATTCCAATAGTTTTTATTCATAAAAAAACAACAGAAATCCAAATTGTTGTATTTCAGGCAACAAAAAAACATCTCATTACTAAAATAAGTGAATAAAAAAAAAAGCACACAACTCTCTCTTTAATAAACAAACGTATACTAAAACTAAGTGGTGACAGGAAATTAACAGAAAACTAAAGAAGTTTTGGTCAATTCGAAAAGTTATTCATCCACGAACATGGTACAGTTTTGACAATATAATTTTTCATGCGGCAGACATATCGCAGTACTGCAATTTGCACAGCGGTTCTTAGTTTTCCTATCTTGTTTTCGCGGACATATTTGGCAACGTACATATCGCTCGTCTGCTATATTTGTTGTAGCTTCGATAGGCTCATCCAAAATTTCGGCAATTTTCAATCGAAGAATGCGTGAAATACGAAGATTATTTTCTCTTTCTTGTAATGCTGGTTTTGTCAAAGCCAAGCCCAACTCTTCTAGAAAAATACGACGTTTTTTCTCAAAATCTTGTGTATTTGCCTTATAAATCTGTTGGCTATTGATACCAGCAGTATCCATCATGGAGAAAAAAATTCTCAGTGGCCATCTTCTGCAATTCCGAGCTACACTGTAATTTCCTGCCATCTCGTCTACGGTATCCACGCCACCTTTTGTTAGGTTATAAAATGTAATAATTTCTGGTATCATTTTATCTTCACTATTAGGATCTATTGTGTCATCATGATGTAGTGACGATAAAAGGACAACATTTTTATTCTTTTTCGGAATGTAGGAAACTAACGTATAGTCCTTCTGGAACGCAAACATTGAAGACCGGATCGGCCGTGATTTATCTCTATTCAAGAACTGTGGAGGAATTTCTACCTTGTTATTTCTAAGGGTTCCTACTGCTGTTAACTTATGCTTCTCTCGTAACATTCTCAAAGCAGGATAACTAGTATACCAGTTATCAAATGTTACATTTCGATTGCTTCCAGATATAGGAGATACCAATCGATCAATTACATTAGGCATTGCTAATATTATACACACCTACCGGTTGAAGACCTGCATAAATTTCCATGTTCACCACAAAAAACGTGCGAGCATCTACAACAGCATGAATTTTGATTCCATACTTCGCAGGTTTATTTGGAATATATTGACGAAAAGAACAACGTCCACGAAATGATTCAAGTTTTTCATCTATAGTGAGGTATTCTCCTGGTGAGTAGGCTTGTTGACAATTACTCGCAAATTTTTCAAATACTGCTCTTATTGCAGCTAATTTGTCAATTTGTATCCTCATCTGTCTGTTATCCACATTATCAAAACGTAAACAAATTAATAAAAATGAAAAACTATTGAAATACATAACAGCTCGGAATATATCTATTCCTCCTCCATCGGATCTCCATAAATCTTTTAGATGGCGATGACTACTTTTATACACACCTGCCAAGTACAGTATGCCAAATAAAGCCTTCAATTCTGTAGTATTAGTTTCGCCACAGCTTGTTTGATTTTTGTAATTTGCCGATTTTCTACCGATTACTATATTGGTATAAGTAGTTATACTTGTTTCATCAAACAATAATGACCAACACTGTAATGGTGTTTTTGCATCTTCAGAATGTTTTTTCGGCGCCGGTAATTTTCTTATCAAATTTTCAGCTTTAGTTCTCACCCTTGTAGAAGCATGATGTTTGAACCATTTGGTAGTATTATCCTTGCCCATAAAGATTGCATGATCATTTCCATCTGGCCTAGTAATTTCATCTGTAACCGGCTCATTTTCAACAAAATTCTCACTATCTGAGTGAACACTATTGAGACTAACATTATCTTCATCGTCATCAGAATCACTTCCGTTATCCACAAAATCGTCCTCAACAATATTCCATAAGTTTTGCAGATACTCCTGCTCTTTTTCATAGCTTCCTGCTGCCTAGAATTCATAATAATTGTTATTTATTGAAATAAAATATTATTCTCTGCACTCACCATTTTTGTTTCGAAATTCAAATCGAGAGCCTACGTGGGGTGTGGTATACCCAAGAGCACTTCTGACACGTCTAACTCACAGCGCAGTTGGATTCGTACTAAACGGTTACAAGCATTTCAATGATCAATGTGTTTTAAGAAGCTATAGGCGACCCACAATACCTGGATTCACAAATGAGAGAAATATTGACATTTCAAAACATTTGATGTATGTCACACCCCACGTAGGTGACGCAGGGTTAATCAAAAAAACTACAACTTCAGATGAGATTTCCTGAATAAACACTAGAGAACTCAATAAATTCAAACACAAATAATGGAAGTATTGGCTTAACGCCTGAAGACTGCACCGCCAACGTGGAAAATCTGAACTGAGCTATGGGCAATTCAGTTTATTTACATTCGTTCCGTTTGAATGGTATAAATTTGATATTTAGTGATTCAGTAATTATTCCTTCATTTTCGTGCGAATAATGTTGAGGGTAGGTATTTTCAGGCACCATAAATACTTGGGTGAGAACAGACAATATTTTTCAGTAAATTTTCAGCATCTTAAAGTCATGCCTTCCTTTCATCTACGAACTTGTTTTCAACATTAATTGATTTTTCAGCTTTGGAAAATACAAAATCAACAATACTGAGAGAATTTATCAGTTGGCGATATTTGCTTGATCAAGCTTTGCTCAGTGTTAATAGTATTACTACTCGCCAATACATGATAGGTAAAGTCATACAGATTCATTGCCTGAAAATGAAACCTAGCTAGATGGATTTATCGCCCCCTGCATTCTAAATTTCATGAAAATCGTTGGAGCCGTTTCAGAGGTTTCGATTATACATATACAAGAAAGATTTCCTAACTAGATTCACCAAACGTGTTCAAGAGTAGATGAAACTGAACCGAGCCTTCCCTATATTTGGGAACATAATTATCTTTGTGGAGCGAATAAGTTTTGAGAAAGTGATCTTTGGCTATTCATTCTCCATTCCATTTCAATAAAAAATAGAAAACCTCGATGGGAAGAGAAACATAAAAATGTCAGCAAACACATTATCTTGAAAATCACATCATTAACCAAAAAAGTGTTTGCTAAATATTTTGTAGTTTCTTTTGTGAACTTTTCGTATTCTTTTTGCTTTGAATCTGAGTAGAAAGAGGCAAAAATCACTTTCTCCAGACTCCTTTCTCTCCACAAAAATAATCGTTTCTAATACAAAATTATGTAATAATACAACCTAATTAGATCCTAGGAGGATTTATGCAACAGTAATTTTTATAGAAATAGTATTTCATGCAGCACTTTCTATAAATTACACATGCCCAATAATCATGAAATATTATTCTACATAATTAATCTAATTGGATGGGAGTTCTAGTTCTGTCATTAGTTCCATAATTCTCACAGTTTTGACAAAGTGTGTGTGTACGTGCAAAAGCAAATTTTATTTTCACTTTGAACAAATGGGTTTTTTGAGTTCGAAGTGAAAATGTTCGTATATGAAACGATGAACTGAAATAGTATATTATTTAACGAGCAACGAATAATAGTCATTAGTATTCAATGCGAGTTATACACTATACCTTTTCTACGGCTCTAACAGATAATAGCGAAATGATTTAACAAATAACATGAACTCTACTGAAATCTGTTGCTGAGAACTTCTCAGCAACAGGTTTCAATAGAGTTAATAAAAAAATAGACATTGGAAGTCAGAACCAATACTACTCTACAAGGAACGGTTAATGTTAACCACATTCAAGCAAAAATAACATGAACTTCAAATTGAACGTTATTCAAAATTCCCATTTAGGTACAATTAAATGAGTAGAGCTGTCATTGCTTGAAATCTGATATTCTATGACAGACCTGATTTATTGTGGAACAATAAATACAACTGTAACACAATGAAAGCATTGTGTTATGACGTAAGGAAATTAAATGAAGATATACAATTTATTATGTATTGTTTCATCAAGAACAGTTAAGCAGCAGTTTTGTGTTATGTCCGTAGAAATAATGATATATTTTCGTCTCATAATCAAAGTGGAAATAAGAGTGAAAATTACTGTTGCATAAATCCTCCTTTATATTTTGATTCCAACTTCTATCAAGAGTAACTTTCTCCAAATAGCTTTTCTATGGTATTATCTCCTTCTATTACATAATCATTAGGTATAAAAACCTGCTTTTTGTATCTATTATAAAAATAAGTACAAAATATATAAGGAGAAATTGCACAAAAATGTATTGTTTAATGAATGAAATATATTATGATACAATCATAGTGATACTTATTATTTTTTCGACATGAAATGATTGTACAGCATACTGATCGAATCTGCATTCCGAGAACTTATCAAATGGAGCATTCGCTGACTTTGCCGTAGGGAAACCCAGGAAAACCTACAGCACCATTTGCGATAATGCTTGTCGATTCCGTTCGGCACAATTCATGAACAAAACCATGATACAACGATGATGGAACTATCAAAAGGCATTGGAAGGGTCAGGAACATCCAATTTCAAGTGTTAATGGACAACTATCACTAGTGAACTGTAGGATAAAAAATATTTATTGATTTTAGGAGTACCCAGCCAACGACAACTTACTAATGTTGAATCATGTACTTGTGGTAAACTGCTTCAGTAATACTTGGGCAACATTATAGATTAAATGTGGAGCATATGTTCTTCTTCCAAATCTTGTCAATACCTGATCGGAACAAAATTTTGTTGAAGCCATTAAAGGCTTTTATTGTCAACAATGCTATCATACTCTTCACGATTCTGACCTGTCCATCTGCAAGAAAATTAAAGAAAAATTACATCACCTCCAAGATACTTGCATTTGGAATCGATATTGCACAATACAACAAATTAGTAATTATAACCAACTTCAAGAATCTATTTTTAGGCTCTTTATTCTCCGAATGGAATTTTGTTTCTAAATGTTGCTACTGGAAGTAGTAACTGATATTATATTCGAGTATATGAATATGTTAATAGATTAGAATAATATTATGCAGCCTGTGTTCAATTTGAAAGTCAATATCTTGTGGTGGATAATTTTTTCATAGTATTCTGGAACTTTATTATTTCTGATTGTAACTGGATCATATCCAAAAAAACACGAAGAAATAATGTAACCTATAAAATAACAGAAACATATTTTTATTCAACCATTATTGACAAAAAAAGTCTGAAATTCAATTGACATTTCATGGGGTGCGGAATCAATTATTTATTCATAAGTTGCAAAAAATATAGAACTGTAGATTCTACTTACTATTATTTCATTCCCATTTCCTTATAACTGTAAATTAAACTTGCTATTACTGCATTCCCTTTTCGTTCTTCAAGATTTGTCGGTAGTGTAGTGGTAAGCACATCAGCCTGTCTAATGAGAGACGGGGGTTCGATTTCCCGCAACGTTGAAATGTGTTGACGTCCGTATGGAGATGAAATCTGTTAACAAAAAAAAACATTTTTATAAACCATTGTGATCTAACTAAATGGGTGGTTCCAGTTTCTAAAACATTTAAATAGATTATTATCACAGATATAACAGAATCAAATTTTCATTTATTAGTTGAAGAGAAAAGGTAGAACCGTTGATTCAACTTACTATTAATAATTCTCATTTCGTTCTTCAAGTGTTATCGGTAGTGTAGTGATAGAAGCACCTCCGCCTGTCGAATAAGGACCGGGATTCGACTTCGCCACGGAACCGCCTTACTAGAATCCAATTGTTGAAAGGTGAGGCCTCGTTAATCCATTGCTTGGTTAGTTTCGACTTCTGAGTATGGGGTGATGCAAGCTGGTTAACATTAAATCCCCTTTTTTCAATCCATTGTGAGCTAACTAAATGTGTTCTTCCAGTATATAAAACATTTAGATTCATTATTACCATAGTCTGTAACGGAATCAAATTTTTATTTACCATTCGAAAAACAGGTAGAGGTTCAAATTGAACTTGCTATCACTGCATTTCCTTTTCGTTCTTCGAGAGTTGTCGGTAGAGTAGTGGTAATCCCCTCCGCCTGTCAAGAGAACGGGGTTCGATTTCCCGCCACGAAACCACTGTACTGGGATTCACACGTTGAAAAGTTTTGACTTTCCTTATGGAGATGGAAACTGGTTAACAGGAAAAAATATAAATGATTGTGCCCTAAGTAATTGGAATTTTCCAGTATATTAATTTTTTTTTTTATTTACCAGTTGAACACAGAGAACGGTAAATTAAACTTACAATAACTGCATCATCATTTCAGTCTTCAGATAAACTGCTTCAAAAAATCCGAATGATAATGATTATTGTATTTGAAGAAGCATGAATAGGGGGAGTATTCATCTCAGTGCTAGATGAAAATCAGAATTTCTGTAGGCGTGGGTGATATCTAGACAAATTCAAAACAGATATGAAAATCAATTAAAAAATATTGCAATGCCATTGTGTTCTCCTAATGGACTGCTTCATATAAATCAGGGCTATAATGAAATAAATAATTATTAAGTCTGTCTCACCTTTTGATACCCAGATGAAGTGGTTCTATTGGTCCAACTCCATCTTTCTTTTAATTTCTCTTAGCCTGAATACATCATTTATCTGAATAATCAATAAATTCGTTTTCAAAAAAGACATAACATTGTGAATAGTACACTTATAATTATTATCACTTATTGAACTATTCAACAAAATATATCTTAAATATGAACTCAAAGAAAATTACATGATTGAGTACCTATCTAGTTAATCTATTCTAATTTGTTTGAATTCATTTTTCTCAAATCAATCATTCTTACCTTTTTTAAATTATTCATCTGAGGCATATCTAATAATATTTCAATGATGGAATAATTCGAAGGATTTCGTCAATCAGAAACAACTAAGCTACAGGAAAACTGAAAATATCTTCAGTACCTCATCGAAATTTGTTCCCATGATACAATAGCACAAATTTAAAAATGATATTTGAAGTTAGTGAATATACATTTTTTGTGTGCTATAGAAAATTGTGAACAAAATCTAACAAATTATTCCATAACAATTCATGACCATAATATTTCATTTTCAGATGTGAAACATTCATTTCGTTTTCATTAAATTTTTTCTGGAATATAATACAAAAGTACCTAACTGATTCTCAATAATTCCTAATAGTAATATTTAATTCGAATATTAAATTACAGAAAATAAAGAGTATTATATATGATCCTTTTAGATATTTTATCAAAATAACATAACCTAATCTTCGAATGACGTTACTACAATTTTTCCAAGGCATTATATTGTAGAAAAAAAATGAACCAATGAATTTCGAAAACATTTGTTGAACGAACCAAATGAACTATTGTTTCTTAGGCGTGCTACAGCTTGCCTCATGCCTTATGCCTCATCTGCTGTTTTATTTGGATGCTTCTATTGTTCGAGCTATTTTTTCATCAACACAAATCGTATCGTAATAGATTATGTTATTTAGTTTCAAATGTGCTCTTTGTATATATGCATCCACAGTTCGAACTACTCAGTTTACACTATTTTTGTAATCAAAAAGATATAATCTGATTATATTTTCGAGGAAAACATGTTTTTATGACAAAATAAACAACCTACATGTTTTGCTTACTTATTTATGCAATATACATGTAATAAATACCCGCTTTTTGTCCAGCAGCTATTTACATATTTTCAAATGCATTTTGAAACTAACAGTTACATTCTGCAACTAAATGTAAATCAAATTATTATTTTGAAAGATTCAAATAGTATATCATATCACTAGTGCGGAAAATCACTCCTGCACAAGTATTTTTAATGGTATTTCTTTATTTAACGTCGACCTAAGTAATGTAAACTAATTTCCCTACTACCATTCTTTATCAGATCGTGTATACTGGAATAAATATAAATTAACAGTTTTAAGCTTTCGTTGCAGAATAGCTAAATTTTGTTTTAATATGGAAATACTAGAAATATCATAATTAAATGAATGTTAATCCTGTGGTCGTAGGAAAAGAATATATCAAATAGGACCTTCTCGATTACAAAAACAGTATATTAGAAGCATCCGCGTAATATCATTATAAGCACGCCAACATATTGGTTGTTTTCTGGCGCTCATGTATTTGAAACGTATTCGTCTGTCTTCTTCTCTCTCACTTACGGCTAGCAGGGGTAGTAAGAGGAAGATGGAGCGACGAATAAGTTTTAAATACAAGAGCGCCAGAAAACGCCTATTATTTAGGCGTGCTTTGTTTGGCACATTTAAATCTACTTTCATTTCGCCAGCCTCGATCAGCCCAGAAGAACTGAAAATATTTGTACTTTTCCCATTTTCAAAGGAATATAGTGATTTTGATTTTAGTGGATGCATTTTGTATTCATTTTTGATATGCGCTATTTCTATATAGGGCACAGCCTCTAAGACAACAAATCGTTGACATTTAGTTGTGAATCGCGTTAAAGATCTGATCGAATAGAAGTCTTGGAAAAATTTCAAGTAATGAGAATGATTGATTGATTAATCATTCCCGAATAAAATTCACTATTTTCATTTGTGAATTGAATTACTGAAAATTTTCCTGGAATGATTTTAGATAAACATTCCAGAATTGGTTTTTGTATATGCCAATGAATTGTGCATTATGTGCATTCTGATTGAGAATGGCATCTTAATATTCACTATGGCATTTTTGTTAACCATTTCATTTTCATTATATTTGGCAACACCAAGATGAAAATTGTAAACTTTTTCATTTTCATTATGTTTGCCAACACCAAGATGAAAATAGGAATAATGTTCAATTCATTATTGTAAGAAACCGAATTATACATGAGCCATACTTGAAGCATTTTTTGAGGCATTTTTTGTAGAGGCTTTTTTGTTGATGCATTTTTTGTTGAAGTCTAATGTATTCATGTGATGTTTTTTGAATCACAATATTAAAATCATTGACTTTTTATGTATAGCTCGAAAGTGCATATTCGGTATCATCTTTAGATTTTGTGAACATGTATTCTAAATCAGGAGTGTTGCATTCATTTATTCAGCTTTGGTAGTTGACAATGAACTAAAACAATTCAGTTGTGCTGTTTCTCAAAAATCAAGAATGAAGTCATAATTCAGCTATATTTGCAAGTATGTTATGCAAATTTGATTTCTTCATTATTTTCAGTTCTTTTATAGTTTCTTTATATTCCACTTACCACTACATTTTTGGAATATTTCAATACATTTTTGGAAACGGTTCCAACTTTTCGGTACTGAATATTTTCAACAGATGACTCCTCATCTTGTCGGTATCATATTTAACGGCTTCTCTGAGTTCCAGTTTGAAATAAAGTGCTACAGCATTCGCAATAGCAAATATTCCCCCATCAGTGTTATTACTCTGCCGTTGAACTTCGTGTAGAATGTATTGTGGATTGAACGGATACAATTTATCCAGATATTTCTGATAACTGAAATCCTCGCCAATGAATCCAGGATTCAGGCTATCATAAATGTTGACTGCTTCTCCGTTATAGTGCATACATATCCAATGGCCTAAAACATGAGAATCAACTTTATATCCGAACAATATTTGAATATGAATTGGCTAATTCTGACGATTGCCAATAAGTAACGTTTTGAGGAAGATACTCATGTTCATTGATTTCATTTTTAGAAAAATTACTTAAAATCTCGTTGAATCTATTAATAACATCGTGTGAGAAAACACGATTTTCAGATTCAATTTCTTTTGTGTATTTAACTCCCAATTTTGATTTCTCATTGGAATCACTAATATCATGTGAGAGAATACGATTTCCATATTTCATTTCTTTTCTATAAAATTTATCTCCTAATTCGAATGCAGTATTCGAATCACTGTCTTCTAGCAAAACTTCATTAATTTCATTATCCTTTATTTCAATAGGAGAAAAATCATCCTGAGTTACAGTACGATCTACTAGAGAATAATTATTCGCTGGAAAAAGTTTTAAGACATTCGTACTGAGAATTTTCCACAGATGATTTCGCATCAGTGATGTGTTATACCGAACTTTTGCGGGATCTTCTTTGAAATAAATCGTTACAGCATTAGCGATTGCGAATAAACCACAATCCGTATAGTTGGGTTGCTGTTGTACGTTATGGAATATATAATTTGATTTGAACGGATATAACTTTTTCAAATATTTTTTGATGGAATCATCAGTAATTCCACCATAGGTTGAGCTATCATAAATATGTACTTCCTCACCATCGTAATAGGTACAAATCCAATGTCCAACAGTACCAGTTTGACCGCCATATAAAATTTGTATATGATGAGAGCCGAGCACAATTTCGTTAATTCTATTCATCAAATCTATTGATTGCCAATATAGCACATCTTGCGGATAAAATTCGTGTTCGTTAATAGTATGTTCTTGCCTGGAGAATTTACTAAGAACTTCGTGGAATCTATTTATGACTTGATCTCCCAAATAAGCATCGGAAGTTTTGATTTCGTTTTTATCCTGTTGATCTTACTCGAACATCATATTTTCGTTACTGATAATGCTCGAAAAACTGTCGATCAATGGAACGGTTTTTGTATTTATCAACTTTTTTGTTGTAACTATTTTTGTATCAGCAGGAATATCATCCACGTCATCAACATCACTAATAGGAGAGGACGGGGTCAAAACACTGCTGTCTGGCATACTTTCGTAAAGCGAAACTGCTATCGCTTTATGATGACTGAAAACGGTTTCGTAAGTGTTTGCGATACATTTGTCGCAATTACTAAAACACCAATCAATGTGTGTATCTGATTTGGTTGTAGAATTATTTAATTTTAAAACAGGTTTGAAATCCAAATCTTTCAAAAGCGTCAGTGTAGAATTCTTTTTGTCAGACTTCAAATTTTGATTGAAATCTCCAAGGATTACCGTTTCTACATTACTATTTTCGTTAATGAATTTTTCTAGTAAATTTCGAGTCGCGGATAATTTTTGAGGATAATTCGGAGGAATATTAAATACTCCAATGGGAGTATCTTTGAGAGTGAACGAAATGAATTGAATACTATATTTTTTGTTAGATTCCTCGAATTTCGATTTCACAGTAATATCGTGTGAAATTGCATTTTTGCAATAACAACTTATTTCAAAACCTTTATTGGACAACTTGGTGGTGGTTCGTGAAATTCTTGCGAAATTTATAAAACCATCTATAGCAACGTTAACTTTATCATAATTCCATGTTTCTACCAACAATAATATATCAGAGTTGACAAATAATGGATTATTAATGATTAGAGGTTTGTGACAATTGAAACCTTCTACGTTTTAATAGGTTATAACAAACTCACCCTGTCCTTTCGCAAATTGTTTGGAATATTTCGATTTCAGAGTTTTTAGTTTCTCTGAGTGCTTACAGTTCTTTGTCAGCCAAATCGTGTATATCAGGTTTTTTTGGCGGGACAAATTTACCGAAAATATACAAACCATTCAAAGAAGTTGCCCTGCTACAAGCAACGTAGAGAAAACTTCTTGAAATGTTTGCTTCGATATGTACGGCTACTTGATTGTAAGTTGCACCCTGCGACTTGTGAATAGTGATGGCTTCTGCCGGAACGATAGCGAATTGTTTACGTTCAACGAAAACATTACCTTCTTTTCGCATTTTAATCGCTTTAGCACATCTCTCTAGCGGCGTTCATTTTTGAGAAAATTTCATAGCTCGAATAATATCGGCATTTCCTTTCCTCGCCATTTTGCCGCTGTTTTCATCGATAAATTCAACCCATATTCTGGACGGAACATTCGATGCATCTTTTTCCACGTGGCGTAAAAAGCACGCAGCACCGTTTACAATACCGTCTTGCGTATTCAAATTGACGGTTACCATGTACTTTGCGTCAATTTTTAATCGTAAGGTGACAGCTAAACCGAAACTATCGTTTTTTTTGAGATTTTTGGCTTGATTAAGCATCACCTGTTTAGTTTTTTGTGCACAAGACCCTTTAACTACATCTAGAGCTTCGGAGTATGAAGACTCTGTGGTATATTCAGATAAACGTTTTTCATTGAGAATGTCTACCGATTTATTACTTTTGAACAGATGAATAGCTGTTGTAGGTACGATTATCGAATCGTCGATTATTTCTCTCGATTTGATCAATTCGATATCTTTCGGTGTCATTTCCCCTATCGCCATATTATTCAAAGCGTTAGCAAACTGTTTATAATTTTTCTGCCTCATAATTCCGGTAAGTTCAAAATATTTGAATTCTTCCCATAAATATGACCCACATATAACGTTATCGCAGTTTCCTTGATAGGGAGAAAATATCCACTTATCAGCTACGGGAGGAAGTTGTCTGATATCTCCGAATAAAATAACTGATATTCCTCCAAAATTTTCTTTGTTTTGAAAATCTGTTTCAAACGTTGGTCTATATTGTGGAACATTTTAGAATCGACCATAGAAAATTCATCAATTATTATCAATTTCAAGTCTATTAAACTAGCATCCATCGTATTAACGGTATCTGGATTCAAAGGGAGCAGTTCGGAACTATAACTACTTAGTGGCATACCGAATGCTGCGTGTAGCGTCATTCCGTTGATATCGTACGCTGCTTTACCGGTTGGGGCTGCAAGTAATACTTTAAGCAAGTTGGGATCGTTGCCCGGTGGAGAATTATAATATCTCAACAACGATTGCTGAATGGCAGTTATGAGTCTCGATTTTCCAACTCCTGCACCACCACACACTACTTGATTTATCACTTTGCCACTAATGACGTTATCCAATACGTAATTCAAAAATTCGTATTAGTAGTGTAGTAGGGGCGGTATTGGGACACTTTGGTAAGGTGTTCATCAGGGTCTCCACTCAGGATGGCGGTGGCCTCAGCCGAGCCTCCGGTCATTGTTGTTTCTTCCGAATTGGTATGGGGGTAGGGTTGCAAATATTCTGCAAGAAGTATAGTTTGTTGACAAGATTTCCAACCCTCCGAGCAAATTGATACCATATAAGGCATGTTGGTGAGTGAGGTGGGGTGGAGTGTTGAAAAAAAAGTGCAAAAAGTATTGTTTGTTGACAAGATTTCCAACCCTTCAGCAAATTGATACCATATAAGGCTTCTTCGTAAAAGAGATGGGGGTAGGGTTGAAAAATATTGAGTAGTGTGTTCAAAGCCCAGAAGGTGTGATTGGTGGTAGAGTATTCACACCCTCGTTGCGCGCTTTCTGTTTACACCACACTGGATTGGTCCCGTTGGGCCACACCCCTCAGCCCACACTTGATTGGTCTAGATTGTTCCACACTGGTGTGTTGTGATTGGTCAGACTAGATAACACCAGACTAGACCACACCCCCCCAGCCCACCACCGAAATAAAAATCTGTTTTTTTCTTTATTTTTTTATTTATTTTTATTATTCACAAAGAGTTGGATCGAATTTAATGTCGCAAAATATACAATATGAATCTTGATGGAGACCGCACACATCGGAAAAGTAATGGGCATCGCTATATTTCTTGCATGGTAAAAATGGTTCCAATTTTTTTCGATATTCTCGAGGGAGCTCTCTCCAAGCTGTATTCGTGATATTCCTCATGAATATCTTGATGATATGCATCATTTGTTCTTCAGACAGTTCCATTGTTAGGATATTTTCCTAAAAGTACGTTCAAGCTATTATGCGTGCTTCTTTCAATTCTTCAGTGATAGAATTCATTTCGTTGTGGTGACCAGTATGGCCGGCAGAGAATTCATTTCGTTGTGGTGACCAGTATGGCCGGCAGATTGTGATGCAAATAACAATCTCAACCTGTCGCAAAGCTCGTTTGGATCATTCCATCGAATGTAGTCTATTTTATTATCATTCACTTCCATAACCATCCCCCCACCTGAGGATGGGATTGATAAGGGAGCAATTATTTTTTTATATTTTCGTAATTTGCTTCCATCAACTTGTTTATTCGGTTGATAATAACGTCTATTTGCATGAGTTTTCAAGACAATTTGTTCATAATTTCGTGAATCTTGATCGCTATAGTTTTGAGGGTTCTTTTTGAACAATAATTCATACAGACTCTGTGTTCCCTTATACTTTCTCTTTCGAATGATTATATCAGAACCATCTAAATCCATTTTAGAATCACCAATTAGGAGTTTTTCAGTTTTCTCATCGAGCCTAACCCCATATTTGTGGTCGAATATTTCATTTTCATCATCTTGATACATATCACTAATATATTTTCTTGGTAGAGGGTCGTATTGCTCCAGATAATCGACAAATGACTGTTTTGCAATATCTTTGAAACGATTCGGTTCAGAACTTTCATCTTCATCCTTCAGAGTAATGTTTTTCAGGATAGATTGTTTCAATTCACTCGGTTCATCGTCATCCTCAAACTGTTCATTTTCAGAGGCATAAGTATGAACTACATCATCAAGCTGCTCTTCAGCGGTCGATTTATTTTGTAATTTATTTTCTATATTCTTCAAATGTTTCGTAATAGGATTGAACATTCTTTCATGCATCATTTCACCGTGTTTCAATGTATCCAACTTATTTTTAACAACATCCCTTTTTTCGATGAGCCTCCGTTTCAATTCTTCCGCTTCCATCTTCATTGTGAGAAGTTGTGTGCTTCGCTAGGCAGCATATAGTGACTAAGTCTTATGAGTGAATCTGCTTTTCAACTGTTTCAGATCTGCTCTCCTAACCAGGTCCAGACCAGCTTTCAAACAGGTCGGGAACAGGTCAGGAACCGTTCAAACAGGTCGAGAACAGGTCTGGAACAGCTTTTGAACAGGTCTGGAACAGCTTTTAAACAGGTCTGAACAGGTCAGAAACCGCTTTTAAACAGGTCTGAACAGGTCTGGAACAGC
This sequence comes from Zygogramma bicolorata, assembly GCA_032362365.1. NCBI lineage: Eukaryota > Metazoa > Arthropoda > Insecta > Coleoptera > Chrysomelidae > Zygogramma > Zygogramma bicolorata. The sequence goes on from JAVJAQ010003878.1 coordinate 200,540, forward strand.
TTTTGAACAGCTCAGAACAGGTCGGGAACAGCTTTTAAACAGGTTGAGAACAGGTCTGGAACGGCTTCCGATCAGGTCCTGTTCTGATCCAATCTGATGAATTGATCGAAACCCTTACGATATCGTCCATTATCAATGTCACAATCTTTAAAAATAGCTATGAATCCATAGGGCTGCTTCCAACATAAACTGCATATTGTTTTGAATATATCAAACGACATATCGGTACCCACATGATCATTATAGATGTGTCGCAAATTGAGATCGTCTTGTTTGAAAGCAATCAAACAATTAGCATTGTCACGAATGAGGTGTTTAGGTATTTCAGCATAACTTTGGTTCAAGTAAAACGGGTCTATAGATGAGTGCCTCGACATGCTGAAATATTCACGAATTACTTCCTGATTGTCACAAGCAACATCATCGAATATAAATATCGAATTCGGTTTCGCTTCAGATGGATGCATAATATTCTCACTTGCACTGAATATCCCATACCTTTGATAGGTTTAAGTAATTGTTCCAAGTATTCATACTTTGGCTGATATAGTGATTCCGAGTAAATATAAATATTTTTGAATTTCAACCATTTTCATGTTCCAATAAATTAATCATGAGATTCGTTTTTCCGCAGTTTGAAGGCCCAACAATAATACATCTTATAGTGGATGGGAACAAAACACCATTTTTCCTAAATTTTTTTTTCGTCCCAAATATATTATTCTCGATGGGTAAGCTTGTATTTTGTCGAACGACTTTCATATCCATTTTTGTTGAACACTACACGAAATGTTATAAAATATCGGTGTGTCATAAATTTATGGTTAGTTGATTGATAATCTAGCGAGAGGGAGTATCAGTATGCGTTATTATACAGGTGCAGGTGTTATCAATAGTGCCATAAATAACTTACCCTTTGAGCTGCATATTCCGGGGGTTTTGCGGTCCCGGCACTAAACTGTCAAAAAGGCTTGCACGTAATGACATACCGATAAACGGGTTGGACGCTTCGTGTCGTGAGCACGACTTGGCATATGCCCGTGATAAAGATTTGAATCAGCGACATAAGGCGGATAGAATTTTGGCTGAAAAGGCTTTAGCTCGATATAGATCCAAAGACAGTTCAATCGGTGAAAAACTGGCCGCCCTAGGAGTTGCTGGTACAATGAAAGCTAAAGTTACATTAGGTATGGGTTTGAAGAAAAATTTCCTGAGAAAATACCGAACGATAGGAAGCGAAAAGCTGTGGATGACCTAATGAATATTTCCATAGTTCCAGATAAAAAATTGAAAATTACCAATGTGAGAGATTCGAAACCGAAAATATCTGCTAGAAGAAAGCGTCCGCATAGGTGATTTGAATCCACTACCAATTCAAGACAATAAAAAAAGGAGTTTAGAGGTAGATGACGATGATGATGAATTCAGAAATAAAAAGTTGAAGGTATAAATACCTCTCGAATACCTGAATAGCCTTCATTAATTAGAGTAATTTTGAGCGAGATGGTTGCATCCAAGAAAATTGAGAAAAAACTACAAGTAGACAAAAAAACAAAACCCTTCAACGCCAACGTCGTAGTGTTGAAGGAATGTGTTTTTCTAAAGCTATCGAATTGATATTGAATCAAATTGTCAAGCAGAAACCGCAAACTCTCGGTGAAGCTGTGAAAGTGGCTTTGAAATCGTCAAAGAACTTGAAAATCAAACCAACACGTATCATAAAAATTCCTAAAGTAGGTGGAGTATTACCTTTGATCCCCATATTTGCAGGGCTTAGTGCCTAGGAGCCCTTGCTGGGGGTGCATCAGGAATTGCAAAAGCTGTGGGGGATACGAGATCAGCAAGACAACAATTGCAAGAATCACAACGTCATAATTAAACAATGGAAGCTATAGCTGTTGGAAGAGGAATGTATTTAAGGCCGTATAAAACAGGTTTAGGACTCTATTTGAGATGAACCCACGGCAACGACGACAACGCAAAAAGAAAACGTTGAGAATTCCTCTCGATAAACCATTAACAAATATTGATATTTCAAAGTATGTTAAGAAACGTAAAATAATCAATTTTCGAGGAGTATTCATGAGAAATGCTCTACCTAGAAAAATAAAAAGAAATGAAAAGGGTGTGATAAAATTGGATGATGAGGACGGTCCTGGGACTCATTGGACGGCATACAAGAAATATGGATCACACATAATTTATTTTGATAGCTATGGAAATCTACGACCACCGCTAGAAGCTCTGTAATATTTCAACTCCAATGGGCCTTGTCACATATCCTACAATCATGATGCATTTCAAAAATATAATTCATCACATTGTGGACAACTGTGTGTTAAATTTCTCAATAAAATATGAATCAATTGGTTTCCTATCTATTCGTCTGATGACCTTTATTCAATTCTCAATGACGTTAGCGTGCACGATTCGAAACAAAATTGTGAACAACTCTACATGAATATCTCAATAATAAGTCTCTTATCTGTTCGTCTGATGACCTTTATTATCACAAGTTCACGAAAATATGTTTTTCAATTTCGATGACGTGCGCGTGCACGATTCGAAACAAATTGTGAACAACTCTACATGAAATTTCTTAATAATCAGCCTCTTATCTGTTCGTCTGATGCTCTCCACTATCATAAGTTCATTTACGTCAGAGCGCGCGTGTGTTGAAGCAAAATATGTTTACCAATTTCACTGCAATACGCATTTAGTGTTAATTTTTTTTATTTCTCGATTGAAGGAGAGTAATATCTAATTACTAGCATATTCACTATTCAACACATCTAGTTTTTTTTCTTTATAATGTGGAGTAATTAGTAATTTCCATTCATTCATCTAATGACTTACAATGAGTTCGTATACATTTAATATTTCTTCAAAAACAAGTGTTTTAGTGGCTCAAATTAGTCCACCGATCATTTTGGATGATGCGAAAAACTACGTATTGGGCCTTATCGATTTTGTCACCTTTAATGCTATCCCGAATATTGATGAAACGAATAATGTATTCCATATCGATTCGGTGAAGATTCGCATACCCCCTGGAGCTTATGGGTTGAAAGATATCGAAAGAGAAATAATGAGTCAGATTGCTGACTTCAATAGCAAACCCAAAGAGAAAAAAATTCAAAAAAGCACCGGTGGCAGTAATAGTTCTAAAGAAGACGAGGAGAATGGAAACATATTTCTTAGTATGCGTGGTAACCGGAATACTTTGAGATATGAAATACAGAGTAATAAAACAATATATTTTGAAAAGCCCAATTCAGTGGCACATTTGCTTGGATTCGAAAAAAGGAAATTGTCATCAAATAAAAAGCACACATCTGATAATCCTATCAATATATCTACACTCAACGCAATTTGTTTCGAATGTAATTTAGTGAAAAACTCTTTCACGAACAATACAGAGGTGCACCTGCTTCATTTGTTCTACCCCACAGCCCCCAGCGGTTATCGAATTATTGAAAAAGTTAGAAACTTCATTTATTTACCGATCAATACAAAATTCATTGATGAGGTGATGGTTAAAATAGTCGATGAAGAAGGGGATTTGATCAATTTCCAAGGGGAAACCGTAACAGTAAGACTTCATTTGAAAGAGCCTCAACTATAATTTTTTTTTTATACAACGTGCACCCTTCAACAACAACCAAAACAACAACATTAGATGAAAACAATAGAAGATCCAGGAAGAGTAACAGTTCACAGGAAGCTGCTAAGGTGTTAACAGCTGAAAATTCCCGCTTCCTGTCATCATTCGGTTTCAAAGTATTGTAAACAACGGCTTCAGTACAAGAGTTCTGGTATAACGTCAAGGTCAGCATCAATTCAGGATTCAGAAGATTATTCATATATTTGAAGTGTACGTGTGGTAGTAAAAAAACCGTAGTCGTCAGCGCTGTGAAATCAAGGAAAAAGAGATGAGTTTCAATATGTTAAATATTGGGGAAAATATCTCGATGGATAATTCTATTATGAATTGTGAAGTAAATAGCCACCATCCGTACGTTAAATACATCTGATTAGATTCGAATTCCAATTCGAAACCAGAACATTTATACCCTCCCATCGAAGAGTTATTTATATGTTGAGGGAAAAATTACTGATGCTGAGAAAAAGTATAGCGCAACATTGAAATTGATAAATAATGGAATAGCTTTTTTGTTCGATGAGATCCGCTATGAACTCGGTGGTTCTGTTGTGGATAGGGTGAGAAATCCAGGAATTACATCAGCCATCAAAGGTTACCTGTCGTACACCTCGAACGAAAGTGATAGATTAATCAATGCAAGATGGAATCATTTAGACAATCCCAATATAATCGACTCGATGGGCAATTTTAATGTTAACATTCCTCTAAAACATCTAATGGGATTCTGGGAAGATTTCAAAAAAATCATTGTGAATATTCGGCAGGAGCTAGTGCTTATTCGCATTACAGGTGACATTAATGCAATAATAACCAATAAGGAAGATGAGAAACCGATAATTGAATTAACCAAAGTTTTGTGGAGAATTCCGCATATTCAAGTTGCAGATACTGAAAAATTACGCCTCCTGAATTATATTGAAAGAGGTAGAGATTTGGAAATGGCATTTAGGAGCTGGGAACTGCATAAATATCCACTTCTACAAGAAACCATGACACATACTTGGAATGTTAAAGCGTCCAATCAATTGGAAAAACCACGATTCGTGATAGTTGGTTTCCAGACTATGAGAAAAAAACAAATAAAAAAAGATATGACCAATTTCGATCATTGTAATATAACTAACATGAAGCTCCACCTCAATTCTGATGTGTATCCCTATGATAATTTGAATTTAAATTTCACTAAAAAACAAATTGCTGTACTGTATGAGATGTATGAGAAGTTTCAGGAAGCTTATTACTACAAAAACTCTGCAGAACCATGTTTCACACTAACAAATTTCCTCAATGCTGCCCCTCTTTTTGTGATTGATTGTAGTTATCAAAACGATACCCTGAAGTCAGGCAGTGTTGATATAACACTCAATTTCAAATCCAGTGTGAATATACCTGCTGGGACAACGGCGTATTGTCTCATATTACATGACCGTCTCGTCAGGTATAATCCTCTGACAAACGTTGTAAATGTGTACTGATTCAACAAGCAGAAACAAAATGAAGAAGGTCGAATTCAATGAAAAAAACAATGAAATTCATCATATGGTTGTATGGAGCTACGCATACCGAAGTGCTAGAAAAACTTATTGGGAATTTTTTGTTGTGGATCGAGAGCGTTTCAAACGGCGCATCAGAGAAACTTCATTTGTTTTAACCCTGTTTTGAATAATGTTCATAGAGATCGTATTTACAAGGAGAGAGAATTCAATAAAGTTAATCATTAGTTGATATTGTTTCAATACGAACCTTTCCCACATTATGACCCACGTAACAGATGTCAAACGGTATGTTGTAAATGAACTTCACAAACAGGCTAGGATTAATTTCAGGAGACGTAGAGTCATAGTTAAAGGTCTGAAAGACCTTTTTCAAGCTGATTTAGTGGAAATTTTACCATATGCTAGAGAAAATAACGGATACAAATACATCATGGTGGTAATTGACTATTTTTCAAAATATGTATGGGCTCTTCCTCTGAAAAATAAGACTTCATCCGAAATTGTTATAGCTATGGAAAAAGTTTTACGTGAACAGACCCCTAAGAATATTCAAACAGACATGGGTAGGGAGTTTTTTAATGCTGAATTCAAAAAGCTCATGAAAAAATACGGTGTTAATCATTATAGTTCGTTCAGTGAAAAGAAAGCTAGTATTGTGGAACGTGTGAATAGAACTCTGAAAAATTGGATGTGGAAAGAATTCAGTTTACAAGGAAGCTACGAATGGCTTGATGTTCTGAAAAAAATTGTTAAAAAATACAATAATACTAAGCATAGAACAATCAAAATGAAACCCAAAGATGTTGGAAAAAAGAATGAAAAGACTCTACTTCAAACCGTTTATAATAATATCAAACTAGTAGGAGAGAATGATGGTAAACTCAAAGTGGGTGATCATGTTCGAATATCTAAGACTCGAGGAATTTTCGATAAAAAATATATCTCGAGCTGGTCAAATGAAGTGTTTACCATAGGGAAAGTTCAATTGACCAACCCTATAACGTATCTATTGCGAGATGCGAAGGGTGAAGATATCTCTGGGGGATTTTATAAGGAGCAGTTGCAAACAGTTAAATATCCTGATGTGTACCTAGTTGAGAAGGTTTTGAAACGGAAAAATGGTAAGGTGTTCGTTAAATGGTTGGGGATGAACAAAAGTCATAACAGTTGGATTGATGACGACAACATTGCTTGATGCTATAAATACTGGGGTTTTTGTAAAAATCTTATCATTCATAAAGAATTATTCGAACGAGAGAGAGCATTATCATGTACTTTATAGATATACAAGGTTTCCATTATGGGGGCATAGATAATTTTCTATGCGAAGAGATTGCAGTGATGAATTTCGAAACAGGTTTTTGTCAACACAGATTTATTCGTCTACCTTATGATCTCAGCCAATTCAATCCGACAATCCAGAAACATATGGGATGGTGCACAAAAAATCTACATGGACTGGACTGAATCTAATATTACCATCAAGTATGAAGAAATATCGGAATTCATCAAACAATCCATAGAACCTGATGCAGTTATTTTCGTTAAAGGAGCAGAGAAGAAAAAATGGTTCGAAACACTTATGGAATATCAAATAAATGATTTATTCGATGAAGGTTGTCCTGCTTTTGAAAATTTGAAATTATTTTTGAAATCGAATCATTGTAAACACCATTCAAACAACAATTTGAATTGTGCTTTAGAAAATGTTTTCTTCCTTTGGTATTGGTATATGCATTGCAGAAAATAAAACTATAAAACAAATTTCAGGTATTTTTATTCAACACACATAGACAGCAGCATTACAAGTATTTTTTCAACAAATTATAATGAATCTAATAGTTTTTCATCACATAAAAGTTGTTCTACCGATTCAAAATTCACTAATGGGTGATCAGTTATTTCATGTATTTGTATTGAGTTTCCCAATGGATAACACGATCGCAAAATATCACTAGTTTTCACATAATAATTATCAACCAAATTACATGTTTCAATAGAAAGTTTACAAAAACAAAACATAGACTTGCATTCGAAACAACCAATTGAACCCATTTTTTTATTTGGGAAAATTTTCTGTTCATCCCCCTTTTCATAACTCAAACAAAGTGTACCATTAGATGTTTTAATGATGAACACCTTTCACTGCTGCTGCTGCTCCTACGGTTAATTGAAATTAAATTCTTGTGACTCTTGGAAAGGTGATGTCACCTCATCGTCAGGTATTTCATGTATAACCTGTTTTCTCGGCTTTCTAATCACCCCTCCATGGCTGCTACCACTTGAAGATGCGTCTGTTGTGAGTTTGATTTTTTTCAACGGTTGTGGTGGTGTTGACGTCATCGCTTCTTCATCTTCTATTATTATTGGTGTTGCTGATTCTTCTTCTATTGTTATTGGTGTTGCTGATTCTTCTTCTATTGTTATTGGTGTTGCTGAATCTTCTTCAATAGGGTTGAAGTTGAATATTTTTAAAGCTTTTTGTAGGAGTGACAGCTCCTTCTCATTCACAGCAGCAGTCTTGATGAACCGTACAGGCAGATTACCAAACTTTTTGGTGAGCGTGATCATTCTAGGAGTGTATAATAAATATATCAAGATGCAGTCCTCTGATCTTTTTACTATATCCTTCACTCCAAATCTGAAACAAATGAAACCATTATTTTTTATGAGGTAAAACAATCATAATTGATCAAAAATAATTTAAAACAGTGTGTTTCAGCGAAAGACATATTCCTCTTCGAATGAAAAAAGAATATGATCAATGAGATGTGAAAAAATTGTAGGATCTTCAATGATGAACAGATAAAACCATAAAATCAGAGTTGATTAAAAATAATTTAAAACAGTGTGTTTCAGCGAAAGACATATTCCTCTTCGAATGAAAAAAGGAATATGATCAATAAGATGCGAAAAAATTGTAGGATCTTCAATGATGAACAAATGAAACCATAAAATCAGAGTTGATCAAAAATAATTTAAAACAGTGTGTTTCAGCGAAAGACATATTCCTCTCCGAATGAAAAAAGAATATGATCAATAAGATGCGAAAATATTGTAGGATCTTCAATGATGACCAAAAAAAAAATTACTCACCTAAACAATTGTTTTGAAATCACCAGAGCCATTTCACTTGGAAACAGACTTTTGTCTGTTATGTTGACAATAATCGTTAATGCTAGATTAGCCATATTAACTTTGCGAATACGCTTCGTATCAATTGCGGTCGAATTTATACTTGAAATTATCAGCCAAAGTACGTGTGTATGCAAATATTTTGCACATGGCACCAATATTCATTAGTTGCACGGCCAAAGTACGTGTGTATGCGAATATTATGCACACGGCACCAATATTCATTAGTTGCAAACTGATTACAGTTGAATATAAACAGCACAATGTCAGCGCGTGACCGAATTTCATTTTCCTGATTCCATTATCTATTCCTTATCGAGCTGCATAAATAACTTTCATAACGAATTGATTTCACTCCATGACCTCAGCGGTATAAATAGAACACATTTTCAATTAAAATACATTCATCATTGAACTGCTTATTGATCCTGTTGTTCAACGTGTGTTCATCATTATCTGAGTAAGTACAATGGATAAAACTGTTGATATTTTTGTTAAAAAACTTGAAACTGCTCATTCTCTAATTAAAACTAGAAAAGAGTGTTCCTATTGGATAAAATTGGTTAATAGAACTTTATGTATAGTTCGTTAATGTATCAGGCAGAAAGCTAGTTGTGTACGGAATTTTTCGAAAATGGAAGCCCTTTTAGGGTTGTTGCAACTTCATAAGGAAAATTTGGAAATTAAAAAAAATAATGGGAAACATAAAAATTCATATTTGGTTTGGAAAGACATTGATTCTTGTTTCAATAAAAGGATTCGTACGGGGGTGATAATTAATAAAAAAATCAAGGATCCTAAAAATTTTTTGGAAAAAAGTTTCAAGAGTTTCTCGCTGAAAATCAAATCTGAATTGAAGAAGTGTGTATTGAAAGTAAATACTGTATTTTTAGGCAATTTTGTTAAACCGAATTCTTTGGAAACAGATGTGAAACATTTCAATACGCGAAGTGAAATAATTGATAATTCGACTGATTTGAAAAAATGGTATAACAAACATGTTGTGGAAAACATTCTCAGAAAACTTAGTGAGTTTCAGGAAAGAGATTCAGGGTGGGCCCTTTATCAGATTTTACAATTGAAAGTAAATATTAATCATTATTCACCCATCAATATTGGTCAATCTACGTATGTGGATTTACCTGCATCTATAAAAAATACTAGGGGAGTCATTAATATAAGAAATGATGATCCTTACTGTTTCTTATGGTCAGTAGTTTGTGCTTTACATACAGCTCGACAAGGAACGAATGTCAGTCGCACATCATCTTACCCACATTTCAGTCAAGTTTTAAAATATGATGGTATCAAATTCCCAATGGAATTGAAAGATATCAACAAATTTGAAAAGATGAATGAAATTTCGATAAATGTTTTTTGTCCGATTAATGAAAAGAAGAAGGTGGAAATTTTACCCATTAGTTTGAGTAAAACTGATTTCGATCGGAAAGTAAATTTATTGATGATACCATCGTATGAAGAACCTGATTTAAATTACATTTGAATGATGATGATGATGAGTTTGATGATGAAGATACACAGGAAAAAGGAGTCTTTCATTTTGCTTGCATAAAAAATTTATCAACATTACTTACTAGACAAATGGGCAACAATAAACATAAAAAATGGGCGTGTGACCGATGTCTTAATCATTTCAAGACCAGAGAAAATTTAGAAAAACACTCTGTACTTTGTAGACAAATGAATGAAACAAAAATTGAAACGTGTAAAGGAAATGAGAGGGTGAAATTCAAAAATTGGAAATATAAAGAGAAAGTGCCCTTTGCGATTCACGCTGATCTTGAATGTCTATTGGAGAAACATCATGATGAATCCGCTTCCATGAAAAGAACTCAGAAATTTCAAAAACACATTCCTTTCTTTATTGGATATATGCTTGTTTGCTCATATGATGATTCTCTTTCCAGATTCAGATATAACACAGGTGAAAATTGTATTTCATGGTTTGTACAGGAGTTGGGTAACATTGCTCATGAAATCAATGAAATTTTCAAGAACCCAAAGCCTATGCGACCCCTCACATTGCTTCAACAACGAGAATTTCAAAATTCCACTCATTGTCACATAAGTATGAAGGCATTTTCTGATACTGAAATCAAAGTCCGTGATCACAACCATCTCACTTCAGAGTACCGTGGCCCAGCCCATAATACCTGTAATCTCAAACATCAAGATAATCATGCCATTCCTGTACTTTTCCACAACATGTCAGGGTATGACAGCCACTTCATCATAAAAAAATTGAGTACTGAATTGAAGGGTAAAGTATCTTTACTACCATTGAATGAAGAGAAATATATTTCCTTTACGAAATATGTTGAGGGAACACAAGTCAACTTCAGATTCTTAGATTCATTCCGGTTCATGGCTAGCAGTTTGGACACAGCATCATACCTACCTGATGATCAGAAGAAAATTACTAAAAAAATGTGTTCGAATGATGAACAATTCAATTTGCTAGCACGTAAGGGTATTTGCCCCTATGATTATTTAGATTCTTGGCTGAAACTGAAAGAAACCGCTCTACCTGAACATGAAAATTTCTTAAATGAGCTCACGGGGAAGGGTGTATCTTTAGATGATTATGAACATGCAAAAAAAGTTTGGGACTCTTTTGGCATCCAAACTTTACAAGAATACTTGGAATTATATTTAAAAACAGATATTATTCTACTTGCAGACATTTTTGAAAATTTCCGAGCTACTTGTTTAGAAACATACGGTCTTGATAGTCTACACTATTTCACAGCCCCAGGATTGGCTTTCGATAGTATGTTAAAAATCACCGGAATTGAACTGGAACTTTCAACTGATATTGATTTGATCATGTTTATTGAGAAGGGAATGAGGGGTGGCATTTCACAATGCTCGAATGGATATGCTAAAGCTAATAATAAATATATGGGGAACTTGTATGACCCACAATTACCATCTTCATATCTGATGTATTTGGATGTGAATAATTTATATGGGGCTGCAATGAGTATGCCTCTCCCTACAGGTGAATTCCAATGGGTTAATGATATTTATTCAATAGATAATATATTGAACATCAAAGATGATGATGACTATGGGTATATCTATGAGGTTGATCTGAGTTACCCTAGAGAACTTTTTGAATGCCATAAAGATCTCCCACTCTGTCCTGAACATATCATACCCCCTACAGCTAAATCTAAAAAAAAAAAATTACAACTTTTTTCGATAAAAAGAACTATGTAATCCATTATAAAAATCTAAAACAAGCTCTGAATTTGGGAGTCAAGCTTAATAAAATTCATAGAGTTTTGAAATTCAAACAATCGTGTTGGTTGCAAAAATACATTTCAGTCAATAATGAAATGAGAAAGAAAAGTAAAAATGATTTCGAGAAATTTTTTTTCAAACTAATGAACAATTCTGTTTTTGGTAAATTAATGGAAGACGTTAGGAAATACAAGGACATTACAAAAGCAAACTATTACATCTCACAACCCAACTTTCATAGCTGCACTATTTTTGATAATGATATGGTTATTATTGAAATGACTGGATTGAAGGTTAAATTTGATAAACCTATTTATGTTGGATTTTGCGTCCTCGACGTTTCAAAAACTTTATTTTACGATTTTCACTATAACTATATAAAGCCCAAATTTGGTAGTGCTGCCAAGATGTTGTATTGTGATACTGATAGTTTTTTATATCAATTTTTCGTAGACGATATTTATGAACATATAAAAATGGACATTAATAGATTTGATACTTCTGATTACCCGCCTGATAATGTTTATGGCATTCCACAAGTCAATAAAAAAGTCTTGGGGGTAATGAAGGATGAAAAAAATGGAAACATTATGACTGAATTCATTGGTTTGCGATCTAAATTATACACATTCAAAATTTCAGGTGAGGAAGATAATCCTGTAAAGAAAGCCAAAGGCATTCGAAAACCCACCCTAGCCACAATCACCTTCGATGATTTTTATGATTGCCTATTCAATAGACGCATACATGAGGCGAATCAATATCAAATAGAATCGCAAAAACATGAAGTGTATACCGTCAAGCTGAAAAAAGTAGCTTTAAATCCGTATGATGATAAAAGAATGGTTGGCGGCCTGCAAACTGATACATTTCCGTGGGGTTATTAAGAGGACATTCATTTTCTGTTTCTTCTATTTCAATGAAAAAAAAAAACTCAAATATGGATTTTTTGCACACAAACACAATGGGGTTTGCAGAACGATGAATATTCAAGAAAATAGAATAAGTAGCAGTTCAGATGCTATGGACCAAGAACCTGACGTAAATGGTCCTTCCGTATTCAAATGTAGGAGGTGTAAACGTCTCTTTTCTAGTTTTGTCATGTACGATAAATGTCTTACATGTCATAAACGGGAGAATATAACCACTCTCAGAGACAGGTTGTTGGGTGAACGAGATTTGATGCAACGTGTATGCCCTACAGAAATGAATAGGTTAGTTGCTTGGATATCAAACAATTTTTTTACTGAACCAATTTTGTTTCTCATAGAAATGGCAGACGAATGCTGGGACGAAGATAATTTGATCACCTACACCCCGAAGCCTGAAGAAATGAACATAATCAGAAATCCACCGATTAGGAAGAGCCGTGCAGAAAAGAAAAAATTCAAGTTGGCTGCACGTGAACGTCACCGGCGGCTTATGAAAGAAGCGGCTGGGGCGGTTGAGGCGGCTGAGGCGGCATCAAAAAATAATAAATATGGTGTAGGTGATAAAAAAATAAAAAACATTTTGAACATTGTTTTCTTCATTCCTCATTAATCAACCACAATGTAATACGTTGACGATGTTGACAATATTACATCATATTTCTTCTTCGTCCTCCCCAAAATTCTGGAATCGTAGTGGTATAGCCCATCGATCTCCAGCATCCTGTGCAAGTATAAGATACATACATTCTAGGGGAAAGTTGATCGAATGTTGAAATCAGGGTTTGGAACTAAGGCCTCTCGATTATCGGACGCTCTCTCCTAACAGCTATTTCAACTTCTTCAGTCGACTAAACGTCAACTATAACTCTTCACGAAAAAAAAAACAGATTTTTATTTCCGCCATTGTGTGGTGGGCTGGGGGGGTGTGGTCTAGTCTGGTGTTATCTAGTCTGACCAATCACAAAACACCAGTGTGGAACAGTCTAGACCAATCAAGTGTGGGCTGAAGGGTGTGGCCCAACGGGACCAATCCAGTGTGGTGTTAACAGAAAGCGCGCAACGAGGGTGTGAATACTCTACCACCAATCACACCTTCTGGGCTTTGAACACACTACTCAATATTTTACAACCCTACCCCCGTCTCTTTCACGAAGAAGCCTCATATGGTATCAATTTGCTCGAAGGGTTGGAAATCTTGTCAACAAACAATACTTTTTGCACTTTTTTTTCAACACTCCACCCCACCTCACTCACCAACATGCCTTATATGGTATCAATTTGCTCGGAGGGTTGGAAATCTTGTCAACAAACTATACTTCTTGCAGAATATTTGCAACCCTACCCCCATACCAATTCGGAAGAAACAACAATGACCGGAGGCTCGGCTAAGGCCACCGCCATCCTGAGTGGAGACCCTGATGAACACCTTACCAAAGTGTCCCAATACCGCCCCCACTACACTACTCGTATTGCTTCGAATTCAAACTTGCAATCAAGTCCAAGTATATTTTTTCGTCGATTTCTAACGGCGTTTGAAAAGTCGTTGGTTTCGACGGTTTTTCTAACTTTAACTTAGTCCCATCTAAACAATCTAAAGGATTGAAATTGGGATCGTTTAATGCATAAGGAATATATTCCTCGTCGACATCATCGTCATTGGTATTCGGATACAAACGATTAGTCTGTTCTTCTGCTAATTTTAAAGCTTCATCAGAAAGTTCTTCGTTCACCTTATCGAATTTTGAACGGTTTTCTTTGATGCATTCAACGTTGGCTTGATGAAGTCGAACTTGATCGACATTCTCCAACTCTGCGGCTTCATTTCGCCAAGGCTTGTACAACATCAGTTGTTGTTCTCTGTAAAAATTGACGGGGTCTTGCAAAAGACCGTATCAGGCAAAATTAATAACACTGGGATTCTGCTTTTTGGACAGAAAACCGCTACCGTCTTTGAGAGTCAGCTGATTCTTTACTCTCTTCGTTTCCTTCGAAAAAACGTAATACGCGGCCAATTTCGCGGGACAAATGTTCTCCAAAGAGTTTGGTCTTTGAATGTAATGTTCTATTACGCCCGATCGGAAAATATCCGAATCGTCACTTTCCATGGCAGCTAATTCTTTGTTTTGTTTTAACATTCTTGCTCGATCACAATACGGACCGTAGGAAGCGCTCGCTTCGGATAAATGCATCTGCAATATATTATACGCAGCTTCTTGAGCGGATACTTCGCTGGCATTCAAAAATCTGTGGCCAAGTTTTTTCAACTGTTCTTTTACAGTCAAATTTCCTTGCTTTATTTCATACATGGCGTCTCTCATGAGTTTAGACACTCCTTTTTCAGGTTTATTCATATAATTCACAATGTAATTTACACATGAAAACGGATCGAGCACGTATTGAATGTCCATATTAGCCTTTTGTTTACTCAAAATGTCATCATTGAAGGCATTTACGAAACAGTCTTTAACTTTACGTTTCAATATTATTATAATAATATAAGAAGCCCACTATAATAGTGGGCTTCTTGATAACGTTTCTCAGAAATTCACTGTACTCCTCAGTATTGGAATTGAATTTGACCAAAGAATCTGAGAAAGATATATCTTCCTTATTGGAATTGAGGAAAGTAGTTATATCCGTGAGTAAATTTTTAAATCGGACTTGTTTCTCGATTGTCAATTTCATGTTGTTCTGTTCCAAAACTAACTTAATGTCAGATGGAAAGAACGGAATAATGTAACAACAAACTGCTA
>JAVJAQ010003878.1:219049-409826 GCA_032362365.1 Zygogramma bicolorata
GGTTGCAGTCACTTAGTGAGAACACTTCCACTTATGTTACGGAGTTACAGACGTTGATACGGCGACATGGAGGGATAAATCCAGAACAAGAACTCAACTGGCTATACCGTAACCTGCATCCTGAATACCGCCAGAGGATACGAAGAAACGACTTCACAGACGTTCCGACCCTAGTGAAAGTCATTCGGGAATACGAGCTTCTTCGTTTGGAACTGACCCCAGTACACCGACCCACTGAGGATTACCACCGCCCACCACCGCCTCCGAGACCTGTTTCTACACAGCCGCCCAGGCCCACCGTTAATAATCCACCCAGGACACTTGCCAACAGGAATTCGACCGAACCGCCTAGACCTTCTCCACAAAACATAGATTGTTGGAAATGTGGACAATCTGGACACTATAGGAGTCAGTGCCGTGAACCCCCTCGGCTGTTTTGTTCCAGATGTAAGAGGGAAGGAGTCATGTCCAGGGACTGTCCTTGTTCCCGTTCGGGAAACTAGGTAGGTGTTGCACCGGAGTGAGGCCCGTCCAACACCGTCCACCAGATGCCTCACCTGTCCCAAGTTCTAGCGGAACCGATGACAGACCGCACATTACCGTAGTGACCCCAGGAGGCCCAGTGAGAGCGCTATTAGACACAGGAGCTGCCTTATCCTACATCGGAGATCGTATAGCAGAACAATGGGAGAGTGCAGGAATCACCCCCAGTAGAAATGCCGGAAGCTCAGCACGATTGGCCAACGGGGAAGTGATAGCAGTTGCCACAAGGTACACAGTGGATATCACCCTGGGAAATCACACCTTTTCCGAAACTTTTGGTTATATACCAGGACTCTCGACAGACATGGTCATCGGTATGGATATTCTTAGTAGAAGGCAATTTAATTTACATCTAGGAAGTGGCGAGATATGTATTGATAAAGATCCGGTTCCGAGAAATACTGTGCCATGCTTTCCCTTAGGGACTGACGATAATGACCCACCGTTTACCACCGATATTGACTCACCGTCTACCGTCGATAAGGAATCTCCGCTTACGCTCACCGTCGAGGAAGAGAATCGCTTGCAGGAATTTCTAAACCAAGAACTACCGTTGTTTGAGGAAATTCACGGGGTCACTCCGCTCATTGAACACCGTATCCGTCTGTCCAACTCAGAACCAATCAAACAGCGTTACCGACCTCAGAACCCTCGGATGCAAGACGTCATCAACTCCGAAGTTGATAGGATGTTGCAGGAAAATATCATCGAGCCGTCCGACAGCCCCTGGAGCTCGCCTGTCGTCATTGTCCGAAAGAAGGATGGCAAGCCCCGATTTTGCATTGATTTCCAGAAAGTGAATTCCGTCTCCGTTAAGGATGCGTACCCGCTACCATTCATCAATGCAGTCTTGGATAAACTCAGGCGGGCGCAATACATCTCCAGTATTGATTTGCGACAAGGATATTGGCAAGTCCCCTTATCCGAGGACAGTAAACCTATCACGGCGTTTACCGTACCTGGCCGTGGATTGTTCCAGTTCCGAGTTATGCCGTTCGGCTTGCATGCCGCTCCTGCAACGTTCCAACGCCTGATGGACAAAATAATCGGACCAGAAATGGACCCCTATTGTTTTGCATACCTAGATGATATTATCGTCTTGGGAAGTTCGTTCGAGGAACATCTTGCCAACCTCAAGGAAGTATTCAGGCGATTGAAAGCCGCTAATCTCCGACTGAACCCAGAAAAGTGCCAGTTCGGCCGCAGGTCACTAAAGTATTTGGGACACCTAATAACGTCCGAAGGAATCCGTACAGACCCCGAGAAAGTCGCCAGTATTGTGGAGCTCCGTGCACCAACAAACATCCGTGGGCTACGACGTTTCTTGGGGATAGCATCTTGGTATAGACGCTTTGTGCCCTCCTTCTCAGAAATTGCTGCTCCGTTGCATCGCCTGCTGAAAAAGGGACGTCGATGGCACTGGGGTGAAGAACAAGAGAGAGCTTTCCAACAACTCAAGGATTGCCTCACCAAGTCACCGGTATTAGCATGTCCAGACTTCAACAGACCGTTCATCCTTCAGACCGATGCGTCGGACCATGGCTTGGGAGCAGTGTTGACCCAAAATACAGAACAAGGTGAGCGTGTCATCGCCTATGCTAGTCGCTCCTTGACTTCAACCGAACGAGCCTATTCAGTAACCGAGAAGGAGTGTTTAGCGATTGTTTGGGGAATAGAGAAGCTGAGGCCCTACCTGGAAGGCTACCGTTTCCTAGTAATCACCGATCACCAATCCCTGCGATGGCTCCACTCGATCAAGAGCCCGACTGGACGTCTTGCTAGGTGGAGCATGTTTTTGCAGCAGTACGACTTCGAAATCAAGTACCGTCGAGGAGGTTTGAATAAGGTGGCCGATGCCTTATCGCGAGAACCCGCCACAGAGAGCGAAGTCATTACACCAGAGATCGCCACCCTGGAAGGTAGTAATAAATGTGCATGGTACGACAGACGTAAGGAAGAAGTCCGTAAAAATCCAGAAGGCTTTCCGGATTTTTGTATTCGCGACGACCGATTATACCGACACTTCTGGGAGGCCAATGACCTAACGGAGCCAGAATTAGCAGATCCGTGGAAGCTTTGTGTACCTTAACCCATCCGTCTTCAAGTCCTCCAAGAAATGCATGACAGGCCAACTGCAGGACACCTTGGTATCGCAAAGACCGTGGCACGAGTATCAGCCCGCTATTACTGGCCTGGTATGTTCAGAGACATAGCTAAATATGTACGTAAATGCCCTTCTTGCCAGAAGTACAAAGTTTCCCAGATGAAACCTCCCGGACTGATGCAACCGTCGAAAAACCGCCAACCTTGGGAATGTGTGAGCACGGATCTCGTGGGTCCGTTACCTCGGTCCTCTCGTGGAAACAATTTCCTGATAGTATTCCAGGACAGATTCACGAAGTGGGTGGAATGCCGTCCGATTAGGAAAGCCACCGCGAAAGCTGTTACACAGGCGCTATACGAGGAAATCATCGTCCGTTTTGGCTGTCCGACCACTGTTGTCAGTGATAACGGTTCTCAGTTCACCGGACACCTCTTCGAGGAGTTACTCCGAGATTTGGGGATCCAGCACCGACGTACCCCTCCGTACACCCCGCAGGCCAATCCGGTGGAACGTACCAACAAGACACTGAAGACAATGATCGCTCAATTCTGCGAGCAGGATCACCGAAAATGGGACACCCACCTTCCGGATCTGCTGTTTGCCATCAATACCGCCCGACATAGTACTACCGGATACTCTCCAGCGTTCCTGAACTTTGGGAGAGAACTAGAGGTCCCGAAAGCCGTGTACCGAAAAGTGGTGCCGATCACCGAAGAGAGAAGGGATCCAATAAGTTCAGAGGAAAGTCTTAACGAATATACGGACCGAATGAAGAGACTGCAAGAGACTTTTGAATTAGTCAGACTGAATCTCGCCCGAGCTTTTGCAACCCAGAGTCGACACTACAACCTGCGACACCGAGAATGGAGATGCCATGTTGGAGATCTAGTTATGAAAAAGGAACATCCCCTCTCGTCCACCGAGAAGAACTTCGCCGCAAAACTAGCTCCTAAATATTCCGGACCGTATACCGTGACAAAAGTTATTTCTCCAGTAGTCTATAATTTGAAAAGTAATACCGGCAAACAGCTACTGCGGATTCATGTTAAAGATCTACGTCCTGCCCATATTGACTAAGGATGTTTCTTTTCTCTATCACTCCCTCTATTACAGACCATGTCGAAACGTCTCCCAGGAGAACCCCCTGTAGGAGCAACTCCTCCGAAAGATACGTGCAGTCCTCCGAAAGACGGAGAAAGGAAGAGGCGGAAAATGGGAACACTCACGAGGGCGTGTCGAGCCCTAGCTAAGGAGTTAGCCTCCCGTCGACCAAAAGCAAAGGTGTCGGGGCCGCCGTTACGCCAACCGACCCGTCCCTGCCCGGTGGAGGTACAAGCCCGCCGTCCGCCACCTCCAATAGACGTGAGGGATATTCCCCTACCTCCTGGTCTTCCACCGTCCCTACCCAGCCCAGTAGAAGGACAAACCCACCGTCCTACCTCCCCGTCTGTCACTTTCGTCGACGTCAGCGACATTCCGATACCGCCAAATCCTCCACCCCTCCATAGCAAACCCCGAGCATTACCAAAAGCCGGACCACCGTTCCCCACGCCGACCGTCGACACCGGAACGAACAAAACGGTATGGACGACCGAGAAGCTGTACGATGCCCTACTGGCATGTCCGTCTCGGGAGCAGTGGAGTGAGGAACTCACTCAAGCCCTCCGACCGTCGGACCAGGTGACCAATCGGATCCGTTACCGTCTCACAAACGCTCAAGGGAAGAGTATCCGGGTGTGGCTGCCTCAATAGTCGTTTTTTTTTCCTTTCCCTCTTAAAGCTATTTTTTTGTTTTCATGCCTACAGGAGTTTTTTTTTGTTTTTCTATTTTCTTTTATAATAGTTGTTTTTTTTTTTTTTTTATATAAGAAAGTATAATAAATTGCCTGAGAACATTAAAAATCTAACTGTTCATAAAATAGAACGTACGCCTCTCCGCTTACTAGAGATTTCGAGGAAATCGGTGACACACGGTAATCGTTGTATTCGTGCCACGTTCCCGCGTAAGGGTGTCGGCAGTAAGCCGTGTAGTGACCGCTGTACGTGGTGCCCCTATGGTTGGAGAGCGCGTATAGGTTGTAGCGGCAGGGGGCTACATTAGCTGCCGCATAGTTGCTCATGTCGAGACCTTCCAACGGGAAATCGATGGAAACACTCAATTTTTCTCTGAACTGCTCCGTCGGAGAAAAACGTTTCAGATGGATAACCAACACCCGCGGGAACTTGTGGATCGACAGTGACTTCGTGCATTTCCGCCTTTCTATACACTTAGAGCATGTCGGCTTCTCGTCCCTATCCAAAGTCTCCTCTCTGGTAAAAGAATCCAAACACTGAGATAACATGAGTTGACTGGTTTTCTGTGGGATGGGTAGCGACAGATTCCAAAACGGTTCGAAGGTTACAGAACAGTGCCCGCAGTATGTGCATTTTAACGTCGACTTTAATTGGCCGACGAAGTTATCCACTATCTTTGAATTGTCCATGCGAAGGTATCTCGACCACGATTCTTGTGCTTTTTCGTTGTCACTCAAATTTTTGTCAATTTCTGTTAGAATCGGTTTGGGCTTTTCTGTCACTCTATTGACGTCTTCGTGCAGGCCCTCCAGCAGGTATCTCAAAAATTCCTGAGCGTCCTGTTGCGCGTAACCCTTGAAACGAGGGGTAAAACGTTGAATTTGGCTTTTCAGGAAGACTGTATCAATTACTCTGTCAGATGATTCTTCGGACCATAGTTCTTTAATGACCTCCGCGAAAGCTTTAATTAGAGCGCCCTTCATGCTCGATATACTGGTATTTATATCTCTCATGTACACATCTTTTCTCAAGTACTCAAGCAACCATCTCGTGTTGGACAGGCACTGGATGACGCTATTCATAAAACAAGTGTTCCCGATGTTCTTTAGTCCATTGAGACCGAGTGTTTTGGCAGTGCCTTGTACCAATGGTCTGATGGTGTTGAAGCTGTTTGCGCTTCTCTCTACACTGCTATCCTCTTCCGAGTAGTCTCTCCTTCGGTGACTGTATCTGTCACTGGAACGGCGCGACAAGAAACTGGAATTTGAACTGCTCGATATCGAGTTGGATGGAGATATGGCTGATCTTGTTGGTATATTGGCAGAACCTTGAGTTAATGGTCTGTTACATTTGCTACTGCTATCAATTTCAGAGTGGTCAATTTGATGATGACTATATTTGTCGATGAAATTTTGTGGTGAGGAACTTGTATCCAAACTATTAGGTATCAATGTCTCTTTGAAATTGAACAATTTTCCACCAAGAATTTGAGGTGGCTGATTTGGTGTATAATAGGATTTTTTGTGACTGGGAAGGAAAGCAAACTCATCAAATGATTTCGAAGGAGGAATGGTGCCAAGTAGAGAAGAAGCATTTCCGCGTTGAACAGCGATGCTAATACGCTGGATAAGGAATGAAGTAGATCGGTTATCACATGTTGTTTGACTCAGTTTTCTCCCAATATCGTGAATTAAAGATAGAGAATCTGGTCCAAAAACACCTAAGGTTTCTACTGCTACAGGACAGAAGACAAAATTATTGCCTAGTTGTTTTAAATCCAATTGTTGAGAATACATACTTCCGTTACTAATGTGTTTTATTTCGAATTCTGATTTTACGTCTGTGTCCTAGGGAGAGTTTAAACCGACAATGGACGTCCTGGAATTGGAGTTGGAACCCGAACAATCCCCCCGCCCGGTGGATAAGATTATTGCCGAGTTATTGGAAGCTATGCAAGACACCGATGAGTCTTCCGAGACAGTACCGAAGAATGACCAAGGGATCAAATCCTCCGTATCCGACCCGGTAGGAACCGCTTCTTCAGCCTTAAAACCGGACCCGAGTCAAGGATCACTGGCTCCACCTGAAGCGAACATTGCTACAGCTTCTCCTACCGCCACCGCCGGGTCCGACAGCCCTACACATCCGTATTTTTTGGAACATCCCGAAGAGGATCCGTTTAACGACGCCTTCTGGTCTCCATCCAACCCGATGCGTTGCCAAGAGAACCGCCCCCTGTCCCCGTTCACCATTCCGGTATATCTGCCGGTAGAGAAACAACTTTGCTGGAGATGTGGACAACCTGGACATTCACGCCAAGAATGCCGCCAGACCCGGTCCGTTCTCTTCTGCTCCAGATGCGGTCTAGTAGGTGCCATGTCCCGAGATTGTTCCTGCCATGGACCAAAGAAGAATAACCCTCCCTGCCATGGATGTGGATGTCCGAGCCCCGAAGTGCATCTAACCTGTTCCGCCTGTGGATGTACCCACTCCAACCGCCATTGATTGATTCATCGTGGAAGCAATCCTATTTTTTTTTTGTGTTCTTGGAACTTATGTTTATATTGGGATGTTTTTCTTTTCCAAACTTAGTTTTTTTTTGTAACGGGTGTACCAGTACCTCCAAATAAAGGTTTCTACCAGGGAAGGAGGCTGGCGCCTGAAGTAAGGTTAGGTAATCCGTTCAGTTTATTAAGTTAAGTTAAGAAAAAAAAAAGAAGTATGTTAGTAAAATTCTTTTTTTTTCCCGAAGTGGGAAGGGTGTGTGACGAAGTCACAAATGTTCAATGTACAAAGCACTCTCGGTTTACTCTTATCACCTAATAAAAATTATCGCGCACGACACTGGAATCTCGGAATCTCCGACAACACCAGATATCTGCGACCCGAGTAGTTAGTGAGTAGTACCGCTAGAGGGAACCACTTACGCTTAGATATCGTGACTATAGCGGAGGACTACGAAAGCAGAAATTTGAATCGTCTCGACAGCAGTTCTGCAGTCGCGGTCTAGAAGGTGACAAGCAGAGAGCTAATTGGAGAGAGTACCGAACAGCCGTTCAGTCGTTCCGCCAGCCAACCGCTCAGCCGTTCCGCCAGCCAACAACCGTCCAGCCAGGACCGTACTGGTAACTTTTTGTAAGTGGGTGGTAAGAGTGAACCAGGTAGACTTTCAACCAAGGTAGTTATTTTCGTTATTTTTATTTAATACACTCAGTTCTGATTTAGTTTTGCATATCCGAAAATATTAGGGCCGGTAAAGGGTGGACCGTTTCGCATCACCTGTTGTGAAAACTCGGGTGTTGAGAGCAAAAACCCTGAAGTGTATTTTTTGGTACCTGTTGTGAATAACTCGGGTATCGAAGAATTCGTACTCTCATTATTATTTTGGGAATTTCCGTTATTAGTTTGTTGAACGTTTTGATTTTCAGCGCCTGTTGTGAATAACTCGGGCGTTGAGGTCAATAACCGTAAGGAACGCTTTTCGGTGCCTATTGTGGATAACTCGGGTATCGGAAAGCTTGTACTTGATATTACCGGTATTTTATTTTTGAGTGCTCTGAGTTTCAACACCTGTTGTGAAAAACTCGGGTGTTGAGAGCAGAAGCCTTGAGGAGAGTTTTCTGGACCTGTTGTGAACAACTCGGGTGACAGAAAGCTCTAGACCATCATTATCAATTACTTCCTTGAATAGATTGAAAAATCGGAACTGAGAGGTCGTTTTGTAAACTAGAGGGTACAAAGAATTGATATTGTATTGGTTGAGGGTCGTACCACCGTAGACAGAGCTTTAACCGATACCGTAGAGCTTGCCGCTTAACACTGTAATATATCGCTTAGATCATAGCTTCGACTTTCCGTAAGACCCGCTTGCTTTCTCTTGCTTTGCCCGTTTTGACTGTGTGCTTGCACGATATTTGTTGAACGTGTTGTTTGAGTTGATAATAAATTATACATTTGTCCGAAGTTACTTATGATTTATTGATAAACTCCTTACCTAGCAGTAAATTACCAGGACGTAAATTACGTATTCAAATATTCAACATCTTGTGACCCCTGGAATTATTTTACTCCACTGAAGCTGCTCGGAGCAGTGTCCTTCACACTCTAAACAGAAGGTGGCGCCCGAGAAGAACCTTGACCAGGACGCCAAAGTGACAGGAGCTTAGGAAGAGCGTTACAAGGAAATACAAGGACATTAAATTAGTTACTAGGTGGAGTGGTAGGTTCGGTGCAAACTATTACATCTCACAACCCAACTTTCATAGCTGCACTATTTTTGATAATGATATGGTTATTATTGAAATGACTAGATTGAAGGTTAAATTTGATAAACCTATTTATGTTGGATTTTGCGTCCTCGACGTTTCAAAAACTTTATTTTACGATTTTCACTATAACTATATAAAGCCCAAATTTGGTAGTGCTGCCAAGATGTTGTATTGTGATACTGATAGTTTTTTATATCAATTTTTCGTAGACGATATTTATGAACATATTAAAATGGACATTAAAAGATTTGATACTTCTGATTACCCGCCTGATAATGTTTATGGCATTCCACAAGTCAATAAAAAAGTCTTGGGGGTAATGAAGGATGAAAACAATGGAAACATTATGACTGAATTCATTGGTTTGCGATCTAAATTATACACATTCAAAATTTTAGGTGAGGAAGATAATCCTGTAAAGAAAGCCAAAGGCATTCGAAAACCCACCCTAGCCACAATCACCTTCGATGATTTTTATGATTGCCTATTCAATAGACGCATACATGAGGCGAATCAATATCAAATAAAATCGCAAAAACATGAAGTGTATAGGGTAAATGCACCAGTGAATGAACACTTAAGACATTTTTGAATTTAACTGCATTATTATAAACAATCCTTACTGATTTTCAGCTCCAGAAAAATATCATTCCGTTCTCAATGAAATACTGAACACGTTGAGTATGATAATTACAAAAGTAAAAAGATTAAAACTTAGAAAAAAAATAAAAGGTAAAATATTGCATAATACCCCAGTAAATGAACAAATTTCACCATTGATTGAACATGGCTGATCCAATGAATGAACTAATGGAGAAAATGGACATTGAACAATTTTTAATCAATGATAATAAACGACAACATTGAAGATAGGTACAATATTATTTCAGACAAATTTCAGCATTTCTGGACATTCAAAAAAACCACGTCTGATAAGCTTAGGCGCCTCAATCATTTCCACAATTGAAGTTTTCTTGTACCATATTTGGTCAACACGATCTGGCCATTTGAAAGTATTGGGTCCTGCTGGTGTCATAGCGCGAACTTCATATTCATCACCGTCAATAGCTTCCACTATGCCTGGAAAATATTTCTGGTTATACATTATTATGACATGAGCTCCAACAGTAATTTCTTGTAAATTATTGATTTTTGCTCCATTATCGTCCTTGTTGATATCATCCTCTGGGGAAGATAGTATATTCCTTGTGTTGCTCGGATTGATATTTTCAGAATATTTACGAATTTCGGGACACTCGTAGGAACCACGTCTGATCAGCTTAGGTGCTTCGATCACTTCTGCAATTGAAGACTTGCTGTACCATATCTGGTCAACACGATCTGGCCATCTGAAAGTATTGGGACCAGCTGGTGTCATAGCGCGGACTTCATATTCATCACCGTCAATAGTTTCCACTATGCCTGGAAAATATTTCTGGTTATACATTATTATAACATAAGTTCCTACGGTGATATCTTGAAAAACACTGGGATTTTTGCCCTCATTGCCATTATCGATTATATCAGCCTGTAAGCAGGTAACTATTGTAGATGGAATTGCTTTGTTTCTTCCCATGTGTTTTATTTTCGCGGTTTTTCTTGCGCTTGCTTCTTGTTTCTTTTTTCTCTAATTGATTTTTGTTCCAATTTCTTAGCTTCTTTTTCCTTTTTTTCAGCTTCTTTTTTGTCTGTATACTCTTTCCAATTTTTTGAAGTTATGGCAAAAGGCATTGAAGTTGTCTGTTTCCTTTTGCTACACTTTTTTTCTATATTTGGCCAATGACAATGTTGCAGCCATACGTCTTTTGTAGCTTTTGGCTTCAGTGGCTCTTGTTTATTCCCTTCGAAACTACTGTTATTTATTATTACGTCAATTTTCTCTGAATTCTCGAGTTCTTTTTCTACATTACTTTGATCATTATTATCACTACTTCCTTTCTCGTAACGTTCTATTGGAGTATCTAGATACACTGCATCATCAATTCTACTCTCTTGCTCGGAATTTTCCAATATATCTTCAGAAAACGCTGCTTTATTTATACCAGTACTTTTAGGATTCTCTATTTCTTCTATGATAACGTTTCCTTCATCATCAGTTGTACTCACATTGTATATCATTGTTGAATTGTCAGGTACGATAGCTGGATAGACAATACCATCAATTTCCAATGGAAGGTTCAATAGGTCATCTGTAAAGTCTGTTGTGTATTCTGGTATATCCGGAGTATCAAAATCAGCAATATCCTGCGAATTTTTTTTCAAGTCTTCTTCACATTCTTGGTTGATTTCATCAGCAGTTCTTAAATTATTTGTTTCATCGGCATCGGTTGCTTGTTTACATATTTTCCAAAAATTGTAGAACTGATTGTCGATTGTTTTCTTACCTTCATAGGCACTATTGAATTCTATCAAAATTTTGGAATCTATATGATGTTCAATGACTTTCAGAACAGTTTTATATTCGTCTCTGGTCACAGAAACTTCCTTGTCACAATTTTGGTCAAGCTGCAGTCTCCTTGTTGAAATGCATTGAGAATAATTCACAGCATCTGCACTAAAAGGAAATAATCCACATTTTCTGAAACCGTTTTTGATAATGTCCGGTTTGATCGATTCTTCAAAAGCTTTTTGGAAAAGGGGGGCAAAGGTATTTTTCGCAACCGATGTATTGGTACTCTGTTTATGTTTCAAAATAGTCTTTTTCCAGTGTCCTTTGAGAGACTTGAATACTGATACGTCACAAGGTTGTAAGATATGGGTTGCATTGGGCAGAAGGCAATATAGTATTATTCTTCTCTGCACACAGAAATTATACAAATCCATATTGATATGCGATTTATGACCGTCAAGCAATAGTAAAACAGGAAATTTAATGTTGTTTTTCTGAAGCCAAGGAAAGAAAATATTTGAATTCGTAGAATGTTGCACTTGTCATCCATCCACTATCTGATCGGCCAATACCCCAATCATCAGGTATAGTTTGTGCAATATCTCTTGGAATACGCTTGTACGGGTACACAATCATGGGTGGAACAGATTCTCCTGAAGCAGAAAATGTACACAGAACTGTTATGCATTCCTTTTCTGGGCCACTAGCAATTTCATAAAAATTTCTATAATTTTTGGGACCCAGAAGCTTTCCAGTTTTGGGGCAAGTCTGCAAACCGGTTTCATCCCCATTAAAAATCCTATCAGGCTCAGAAAGGATGTCTTCAACACCTTCTCCAATTAAATATTCCTTCAACTCCTGAAACCAATTTCGAATATTTTCTTCTGTTACAGATGCCCTCGCCTTGGATATTAATTCTGTATTCCTTGTCGTTATTTTTGGATGTCTTTGTAAAAACAGATGCAACCATTTCCTACCGGGTCTATCCTCCACGAATTTATTAGGCCTATTAAGAGCTTTGAGGACTCGTTGCACTGAGTCCTTCACCTCATCGGGATGCATAGGAAATCCTAATAGAGCTTTGGACAGAATCCAAGTTTCTAGAGTAGTTTCTTCTTCGGAGGTCAAAATGGTGGAGGGCCCCATTTTTCGGATCATGGGAACTTTTCCAGTAGTTTTGTTGGAAAGTGTACTTTTCGGTATCCCATATTTTCTGCTGGCCGCATTGATGGTGATTTCCTTTTTTTTGATTGCTTCAACGGCCTTCTGGAGACAGTCATCGGAATATCGGAATCTTACATACTTCTTCTGATGTTCTGGCTTGGACTTTCCACCTTCCATATTTCTGCCAAATGATTGAAAAAATAAATGAAATCAGAAAAAAACAGAGAGAGATTAAATTGTTCATTCACTAGAGCACCATTCTATATTATGATTCAATGAATGAACAAGCATCACGGAAGCGAGCACAGAAACACCGACGGAACCGGGAAACAACCTCCAAACGAGGAAGGGACAGAAAAAAAAAGAATCAGAAAAAAACAGAGAGAAAAAGTCATCACTAGAGCACCATCAATAGATCAATAAATGAACAATGTCGTTTATTCACTGGATAGCGAGCACAGTAAACATCTTCTGACGGAACCGGTGAAACAGCCTTCCTACACGAGTGTTTAAGGGACAGATTGATGTGATCTCGATCAACACGTGAAATCCCATTGAATGAACATTTTGTTTATTCATTGGGTTCAGCACATGCACCAATGAATGAACAAAAAAAATTGCCTAATTTATAAAGGTTTTCGGTATATTTTGAGGTTAGATTCTCGATAAAATCAGTTGAATTTGATTAATTGATTCGGTTATGACGACATACCACATATTTCATTTTCTGGACTATTGCTTACCTGGTTAATGCTAAGTATCTTTCCAATATCACATACGTTTCTCAAATTCTGTCCACAAAAACACAGCGATACGTTCATTCATAAGAACTGATTTGAACTATCGAAGTATCATGTTGAGAGGAACTTGTTGAATGTCACGTGGGGTATCGAATTGGGTACGAGAAAAACAATCCTATTCTTAATAATTTCAGATATATTTGAATTCGTTCATTCACTGGTGATGTTCATTTAGTGGTGCATTTACCCTACCGTCAAGCTGAAAAAAGAAGGTTTAAATCCGTATGATGATAAAAGAATGGTTGGCGGCCTGCAAACTGATACATTTCCGTGGGGTTATTAAGAGGACACTCATTTTCTGTTTCTTCTATTTCAATGAAAAAAACTCAGATATTGATTCTTTGCACACAAACACAATGGGGTTTGCAGAACGATGAATATTCAAGAAAATAGAATAAGTAGCAGTTCAGATGCTTTGGACCAAGAACCTGACGTAAATGGTCCTTCCGTATTCAAATGTAGGAGGTGTAAACGTCTCTTTTCTAGTTTTGTCATGTACGATAAATGTCTTACATGTCATAAACGGGAGAATATAACCACTCTCAGAGACAGGTTGTTGGGTGAACGAGATTTGATGCAACGTGTTCCTCATATGCCCTACAGAAATGAATAGGTTAGTTGCTTTGATATCAAACAATTTTTTTACTGAACCAATTTTTTCCTCATAGAAATGGCAGACGAATGCTGGGACGAAGATAATTTTATCACCTACACCCCGAAGCCTGAAGAAATGAACATAATCAGAAATCCACCGATTGAGAAGAGCCGTGCAGAAAAGAAAAAATTCAAGTTGGCTGAACGTGAACGTCACCGGCGGCTTATGAAAGAAGCGGCTGAGGCGGTTGAGGCGGCATCCAAAAAATAATAAATATGGTGTAGGTGATAAAAAAATAAAAAACATATTGAACATTGTTTTTTTATTCCTCATTAATCAACCACAATGTAATACGTTGACAATGTTGACAATATTTCATCATATTTCTTCTTCGTCCTCCCCAAAATTCTGGAATCGTAGTGGTATAGCCCATCGATCTCCAGCATCCTGTGCAAGTATAAGAAACATACATTCTAGGGGAAAGATGATCAAATGTTGAAATCAGGGTTTGGAACTAAGGCCTCTCGATTATCGGACGCTCTCTCCTAACAGCTATTTCAACTTCTTCAGTCGACTAAAAGTCAACTATAACTCTTTACGAAAAAAAAAACAGATTTTTATTTCCGCCATTGTGTGGTGGGCTGAGGGGTGTGGTCTAGTCTGGTGTTATCTAGTCTGACCAATCACAACACACCAGTGTGGAACAATCATGACCAATCAAGTGTGGGCTGAGGGGTGTGGCCCAACGGGACCAATCCAGTGTGGTGTAAACAGAAAGCGCGCAACGAGGGTGTGAATACTCTACCACCAATCACACCTTCTGGGCTTTGAACACACTACTCAATATTTTTCAACCCTACCCCCATCTCTTTTACGAAGAAGCCTTATATGGTATCAATTTTGCTCGAAGGGTTGGAAATCTTGTCAACAAACAATACTTTTTGCACTTTTTTTTCAACACTCCACCTCACTCACCAACATGCCTTATATGGTATCAATTTGCTCGGAGTGTTGGAAATCTTGTCAACAAACTATACTTCTTGCAGAATATTTGCAACCCTACCCCCATACCAATTCGGAAGAAACAACAATGACCGGAGGCTCGGCTAAGGCTACCGCCATCCTGAGTCGAGACCCTGATGAACACCTTACCAAAGTGTCCCAATACCGCCCCTACTACACTACTTGGAGCCACAAATATTCGCCAACCAGAAAAGTGTTTCTAAGTGGCCGTTAATATTGCTATGCATGAAGTGTGTTTACTTGGGTTGCCACAAATATTACTGCCCGCGTGTTGTGTAAAGAGCTATGTTGCCACTTCTGCCAATATATCCAAGTGGATTATATGAACATTGACTTTTCAACCGATTCATGTCATGCCTTGAAATTTTTGAAAAAAATGTAATCCAGAGGTTGAGAAGAGATTATTGGTAGACAACATGTTTTTGAAAGGTAATTTTTTTTTAGATGAAACGGTTTTCATGTATATAATAAATTGTTGTTAATTTCATTATTAATCATTTTTCATGGAACAGACTTGTCAGTTCCATGAAAAATGACAGTCCATTACGTTCAGCGTGCTTAACAAACAAAGAATTGACCGTTTTGGCCATGCTTTCCGGTCAAAAAGGAAAAATTAAAATTTCAAACTTTGTAATAATAAAAATGAAATCAAAACCGACTCTATTGTTAGAAAGCGATCTGCTTTGGAAAAAAACTCATGATAGTAAGTACTTTAGTCCACAAAATTTTTTTAACTTTAAAATTTTTTTTTTGTATATTTTTAGTAGAGTCCTGAGGAAGGAAATGAACATTTCCGAAAGCTTGATATAATACCAAAGAGTTTCATTCACTTTGCTATTCAAAATTGACTGCAACCCCATAAACAGAAATCACTTCTGGTTTCGAAGTTCTTTATATATATATATATATATATATATATATATATATATATATATAGTGAATCTTTTGGGGTTGCAGTCAGATGTATTGGGCTATATTCAATAATCAGTCACGAGTTACTTCCCTATATATATATATATATATATATATATATATCGTATTTTTTTATTGAATAATGTATATTTCTATGTAAATGTTGAAAGGTAAGTAAAATATTCATAGACCATATCCTAAAGACAAAAAAATAAGAAAAAGAAAAAAATCACATGTCAAAAATTTCTTCTAGAACCTGTTGTCGAGGCATTGAGCCAAGAATGGATGCGGCATTGCCCCGAACTATTTCTATGGAGAGGCGTTGCATCAGATATGTTGTGGCTTTGTTTTCACCAGTGTTCTCTTCTTTTTTCCTCCCTATTCCTTTGATTGTTTGATTGTTTTCATGTTGTATTTACCCAGGAGTACAACATAAAAACTGTATTTGAACCCACAATGAAGATTCAACAGAGCCTCAGATCGGCTAAAGACAAAAGAGATCCACTGTCTGCAGCAGGGGTTTATCGCATACCATGCACCTGTGGGAAGGTATACATCGGTATCACAAAAAGATCCATGGGAACAAGGCTAAAGGAACATGAAAGAAACTGCAGACTAGGGAAAACTGACAAGTCGGCTGTGGCGGAACACGCACTTAGTGAGGGTAACCACAGGATTCTGTTTGAAAATGCAAAACTGATTGCACCCAACCAGGGATACCATAGCCGACTGGTACGGGAGGCAATAGAAATCCACAAACACACGGATAATTTCAACAGAAAAGAAGAAGCTGTCAACCTCAACCGAATATGGAATCCCATTTTAAGAAAATCGATAATAACTGCAGGTAGTTAGATAATGATGATTATTCTCCGAACCCAGATGAGGTAAACAAGGTAATCAATATTAATGACAATTCCCCTAATCCGAATGGAATAATTAGCACCGGAAACTACCTGAATCGGCATAAGTACAACTTGCGAAGGAAAAATCTCCAGTCATCGGAGTGAATTTCAAGATGAATGAGCCTCTGAAGAAGCTAGCCACTCAAGCCAGCGAAAAGTAAGGAAGAAATTCCAAAAAACGACGGCCTTCAAACCCGAATAAAAGTAGTGATACTGAAAACCTCGGCCGCGAAAGCCTTAACTATTTTGTCGTAGGAGGTAATGTCTATCGATGGTGTTGAAAGCATTCTTGAAATCTAATTTCAGTAAAATAACTGACTGCCTTGATTCTCTGATGTATCTGGTACCTGCGTGTATTGATGCTTCTGCGCCCTGTATACTAAAACCCATTTGATGTGGTTTGAGGCGTTCCCCAAGAATGGGACCTATTTCGTTACATATGATTTTGGCAGCCAATCTTCGAAAAACCATTCCGGATGCTATAGGGCGAACTCCACCATCTTTTTTTTCCAATGCCGTCAGCCGAGCGCCATAAAACCATAGAGCAACTTCATCTGGAACCTCACCCGCTCGCATTTTGTCCACAAATTTTGCTAAACTCTCCGATAGTTTGAGAGAGTTATCACCGTTTCTGTCTGTTATCAAGTCTTTCAAATGCTGTGGGGTAATGCCATCTAAGCCTCCTGCAGATCCAGAAGCAAAAGACAATAATGCTTTTTTTACCTGAACAACGGAAGTTGGTGTATCCAGTGTGAGTTTTTCATTCGTGTTTTCTAATGATTCAGGAAATGCATGATTAGTTCTGCGGGAAGGATGTTTCTCCCAATACCCAATACAATACTAGCTTTCTTTTCACTGAACGAACTATAATGATTGACACCATATTTTTTCGTGAGCTTTTTGAATTCAGCATTAAAAAACTCCCTACCCATGTCTGTTTGAATATTCTTAGGGGTCTGTTCACGTAAAACTTTTTCCATAGCTATAACAATTTCGGATGAAGTCTTATTTTTCAGAGGAAGAGCCCATACATATTTTGAAAAACAGTCAATTACCACCATGATGTATTTGTATCCGTTATTTTCTCTAGCATATGGTAACATTTCCACTAAATCAGCTTGAAAAAGGTCTTTCAGACCTTTAACTATCACTCTACGTCTCCTGAAATTAATCCTAGCCTGTTTGTGAAGTTCATCTACAACATGCCGTTTGACATCTGTTACGTGGGTCATAATGTGGGAAAGGTTCGTATTGAAACAATATCAACCAATGATTAACTTTATTGAATTCTCTCTCCTTATAAATACGATCTCTATGAACATTATTCAAAACAGGGTTAATAACAAATGAAGTTTCTCTGATGCGCCGTTTGAAACGCTCTCGATCCACAACAAAAAATTCCCAATAAGTTTTTCTAGCACTTCGGTATGCGTAGCTCCATACAACCATATGATGAATTTCATTGTTTTTTTCATTGAATTCGACCTTCTTCATTTTGTTTCTGCTTGTTGAATCAGTACACATTTACAACGTTTGTCAAAGGATTATACCTGACGAGATGGTCATGTAATATGAGACAATACGCCGTTGCCCCAGCAGGTATATTCACACTGGATTCGAAATTAAGTGTTATATCAACACTGCCTGACTTCAGGGTATCGTTTTGATAACTACAATCAATCACAAAAAGAGGGGAAGCATTGAGGAAATTCGTTAGTGTGAAATATGGTTCTGCAGAGTTTTTGTAGTGATAAGCTTCCTGAACCTTCGCATACATCTCATACAGTACAGCAATTTGTTTTTTACTGAAATTTTAATTCAAATTATCATAGGGATACACATCAGAATTGAGGTGGAGCTTCATGTTAGTTATATTACGATGATCGAAATTGGTCATATCTTTTTTTATTTGGTTTTTTCTCATAGTCTGGAAACCAACTATCCCGAATCGTGGTTTTTCCAATGGACCATATCGGATAAGAATTGAATTGGAAGCATGTTCATTATCTATGTGTTGGCATCCATGAATATTTGTCATTAGTGTCAGTTATCATTTATGAGAGTGTCAATTGTCATTTGTCAATCATCAATAGTTGTTAATTTTTACTAAATTACAGAGTTTTTGATTTTTCCTTTCAAGATTTTTATAAATATTGATAGTTTTACCGCAGACTAATTGGGTTTTAGTATATTTTCTGCCATGGAAAATCCTGTTCGGAAGAAAAAGTGCTGGGCTTTGAGTGGTGGTGGTTTTAAATGCTGTGTGGATGGATGTACATCATCCAGTAAAAGAGAAGAATTGAAATTTCATAGAATTCCCAAAGATGAATATGTAGCTAAACGTTGGCTCAGAAATCTCCGGATACCAGTAGCAGAACTGTCAAGCCTTAGAAATCGTCGAGTTTGCAGTAAGCATTTTGCAGGAGGTATCAGAAAAGGCAGAGAGAGTCCAGTTAATTCATTTCAGAATGAAAATGGTATGTCTTATGATGGGTTTATGCACCCCTACCTAAGAACTAAGAGTTCATCAATAGGGAAACAGCGCGACGGTTTTTGGAACTTTCCCCAGTACTAAGAACGTTTGCATTGTTTCACTCTTAGTTCTAAGTCTCAGGTTTAGGTTTAGCTCTTACGTAGGGGTGCATAAACCAACAATTATTTTCTTCTGTGGAATTTTCGTTAGCACAGTCCCTGTATTTGAGAATGCTCGTTTGTTGTCACTTACAAATTTATGCCTTCTGAACATGTGAAATCTTGGGAAAGCCTTGATTGTTGATCATGATATGCAATTTCAAACGTGGAAGTAGGATAGTTTAGTCCACAGGAGGAACGGACAATTTAAAGAAAAAAGCAATTATCTGTGCTGAAAAAGCATATAAATAAAAATGTTATTGCTTTGTGGTTGAGATTTTTTATATTTTTAAGACTAAAATACATGAGTACTACCTAACAAGTATCCTCAAATCGATGCAGCGAGCTGACTTAATTTTGCCCTGTTGATTCCTGTACATATTATGTACAGGAATAAAATAATTCTAAACTTATGCACTGCATAAGTTTAGAATTATTTTATAAAATGAGTAAAAGTGATTGGGCTATTACCAACATGTTGACCTTTTTTTAGTTTTTGCAACACCAAACACTGATGGTGCTGCTGAAACTGGTCACGATCCCGAAAATGAATTTACCATAACTGCTTCCACATCTGCTATTCCATTGCAAGTCCTTGCAGAAGGGGAAGAGAACAAAAAATCCGAAGAACAGTTATCATGTGATTCTGGAAATAGAAGCTTTGTCGACATCGATTATATTCTTAAGAAGACATCTACACTGAAATTTTATACTGGCTTTTCTGATATAAAAAAGTATAATATGTTTTGCAACATTTGCAGTCAATTGAGGGAAAAGCATAACGAATTTTCCTTCACAAGGATTAGAAAAGTGAATGAAAAGACCCAACTCTTTATATTCTTCTCCAGATTAAGAGTTGGTATTCTTGAAGAGGATCTTGCTATCAGACACAATTTAACTCAATCAAGTGTCTCCAGAATCTTCAGATTCTGGCTAAATATTATTTATGTATATTTTTTGCAATTACCAATTTGGCCTTCAAAGTCATTGGTCAAACAACATATGGCAGAGTGCTTCAGAAGAAGTACGAGAGTAATTTTAGATGCAACTGAGATGATCATTGAAAGACCTTCGGATTGTAATATTCAGTCTGCCACCTATTCCTCCTATAAAGCCTCAAACACTGCTAAGGGACTGATTGCAATTTCCCCCAATGGCTTTATAAGTTTTGTATCTGAAGTATATGGTGGTAGAATATCAGACAGAGAGTTGTTCATAAAATCAAAATTACTGCAAAAATTGGAACCTGGTGATTCTGTAATGGCTGACAGAGGTTTCCTTATTGAGTAAGATCTTCGAGCAGCAGATGTAACTCTAAATATTCCACCATTTTTAGATGGAGCACAGCAACTTGGTGAATTTGACGAGCAAACCACAAGGGATATAGCAAGTAAGTTTTTTGGTAATCTCAATTTGTATATCATCAAATCTGAAGTGTGGCCGGTAGCCCAGTGAATAAATGCTGGAGTTTCAAGTCCTTGGTGTGAATCCAGGGCAAGGCAGGGAATTTTTCAAGTTTTCTGTTTTGTAAATCAGGTTCGACGATTGCTCACATGCCTTGTACAATGCTTTGTGGGTTGCTCCAATCCCAGTACGTTGTGCATGCTTAGAACATGCCGACCACCTCATTGGTGCTGTTGTGGGTTTTTCTGGGTGTTCCTACAGCTGCTAAAGCAAATGCGCCATTCAAAAATCAGTATTCGCTTCTGTCAAGAGTGCCATGGCAAATAATAATAGCCGTCCCCCCCCCCCCCCCACAGGCCATGCTTTTGGGTACACTCCTTAGAGAGTGTTTGTGAGAGAGTTTCATTATTATGAGCTGTGTATACTGAATATTAATCAGTATTTAATCACAAAAATCGAGTCAATAAGTACAATTGCCTGAAGTTAATGAATGTTTGATTTAGGAATACCAAAATATTTTTTTATTTTTACTTTCAACCCACCCGAATACAACATCAATACACTATTTAAATTTAATTATTACATTTCTGTGATGCTCTGAAATGATTCCTAATGTTTACTATTTGGAAACATTTTATTACTACCATATAAGTAACCAAGACTCATTCTCCCCATTACCTTCTAATGAGAAACACTTATTTTTTCAGGTGTGAGGATACATGTGGAACGAGCTATAAGGCAGATAAAAATATGGAGGATTTTTAGGGGACCGATTCCTAATTCCATGAGTGACCAAGTAAATCAGCTGTGGACTGTGTGTTCAATTCTCTCAAATTTTACTAGGTCACCGCTGTTAGAAAAATAATATTAGGCCAAGCTACAGATAAAAATAACAGGCTCTTTTCACACAAAATAAAAGAAGCCAATGGCCTATACTAATTTTTATAAGATAGTTCCTTAATGAAAACCCCGGTTTTCTCCCCTGCAAAATCGCTTTTTAGAATTTTTTATACAAGAAATAATAGTGAAAAAATTTACAATTTTTTTGTTTTTTGTTTTTCAAAAATATCGAAAGGTATTGAACTATCTTATAAAAGTTAGTGTAGACCATTTGCGTCTTTTTTTTTGTGTGATAAAATATATATATATATATAGCTTGGTCTATATTTCTTGGTAGTTCTGTCACAGTTTCCTTTTGTAACAGTGATAATAATGTGTAGGATATTATAGAATATTAGATATGAAATAAAGTCTTCATTGATGTCAACTCTTTTCTTTAATGATAAATTCATAAAAAATGTACATGTTACAGGAGAAAATCACAATATGAAAAATTAAACCAGATACTATTTTCGAAGGGATTTTCCGTAGTGATGAAAATAAAATGAAGTTAAAATAGGCAAATATAGGGTTACCCACAAATGTTCGTCGAAATCTATTTCTTCAGTAAACATATCACAACCACTGTCTACCATAAAATGACACTTATTGAAACCAGTGAGTGCCATTTGCCCTTGAATTTGTGCATAATAAGAATGAGTTTTCTTGAGAATTATATTTCCTTCCTGGTCTATTTCTAAGTAAGGTGCTAAACCATTTCTGACACAATCAGCTACTTTTAAATTGAAACCTTTCACTAGAGTTTTTATTTCTAATAAGTGATATTCTTGAGAGTATGAATTGAAAACAATTCTGTCGGGAGATGTAGCGAGAAAGGGTACACCAGGATTAACACATAATCCACACATACTTAGTTGGTAGTGGGGATGTTTCAAAATATATTTTTTCTGCAGACTTTTGTTCATTATCTATTCCTAATTTCATCGCTGCAGTTTTAAAAGAGTTCTTGGGCCAAATACGATTAATCATCTGCTCATTTACAGGTTTTTTTCTCTTGATAACCTCACAAAATTTGCTTGATGTTAATCGTATCCCCCTTTCATGATACCATAGTGGACTGCTATTTTGATTTTTTGTTAGCTTCTTCAATTTTACTGCCTCATTTATAGATATCTGACAGTGAACCAATAATTTGTCAGTATTGGGGATGTTATATGTTTCTACGATATCATGAAATTCGTTTTCCCACTTTGAAATTTGTGGAATATCAATTGAATCCCTGCTGTCATCGTTTGATTCGTTTTCAATGTATATTTTTTCAGGTCTGAATTGATTTGATTCAATCACATCAGCTAAAAAAATTAATCCATTTTCTTTGAACATACTGTGATGATTCTTCAGCATATCTTCAGTCAAAACATTTTTTATTTTACAGTGTTTGAGCAAGTCTCTTCGTTTGTTAATATTTTTTTCTGTGGCTTTATCTTTTTTTGATGGATCTGGTTTAATAAAATTCATTTTTTCCAATGGAATACTGAGTGATACATTTGATCCTGTACTCCATGCTCTTGTTTTGGACGTACAGGCTATATCTTCTGGTACAAAAGACTTCTCTTCCCTTATGAAATCTAGAAGAAGCCATAGAATTGCAAAAGTGTGCTTACATCGGCCTGAAAGGCCACCGATGCATTGGCAGAGGCCGTTTGTCACTGTTCCATCACTGTTAATGCAGACATGAGCTGCATAACTTTTCTTTTTCATTGCTGCCTCAATTTTTCCTTTAATGATAATTTTTCTTCCATCTTCATTGTAGTGTAGAAAGATATTCGACACTTTACCGGCCTTGAACATCCTATAGCCCATAAGATGATGCTTGACATTCCCAGTTTCAGCATTTTTATATAAAAGAATGTGGTCCTCACAGAAATTTTTTGGGAATAGATCCAAATTTCGAGTCCAGGGCCCCTTGGGTAAGCTATACCTAGAACATTTTTCAGTTTGAACAATGGAAATGCAGTATATATTGACAACTCATACCTGTTTTCCATCTTCTTTAGTAAATGATTAAATATTTCTTCAGAGTAGTCGTCACACTCCTCACAGTCCACAAGATTCACATTATTTGAAGGAATTCAAGGAAAAAGGAAATGTACTTTAAAGTTAAAGTCCCTCCATGGCCTCCATTCCATTTTATTTTACGGGCGCCATCTAATGTACAGTTTCAAACTAGAACTTAATGACATCCAGTAATGCCAACGCAAGAATATCATAAGTGCTACCAAGGCGATTCTTATCCGATATGGTCCATTGATTGGACGCTTTAACATTCCAAGTATGTGTCATGGTTTCTTGTAGAAGTGGATATTCATGCAGTTCCCAGCTCCTAAATGCCATTTCCAAATCTCTACCTCTTTCAATATAATTCAGGAGGCGTCATTTTTCAGTATCTGCAACTTGAATATGCGGAATTCTCCACAAAACTTTGGTTAATTCAATTATCGGTTTCTCATCCTCCTTATTGGTGATTACTGCATTAATGTCACCTGTACTGCGAATAAGCACTAGCTCCTGCCGAATATTCACAATGATTTTTTTGAAATCTTCGCAGAATCCCATTAGATGTATTAGAGGAATGTAAACATTAAAATTGTCCATCGAGTCGATTATATTGGGATTGTCTAAATGATTCCATCCTGCATTGATTAATCTATCACTTTCGTTCGAGGTGTACGACAGGTAACCTTTGATGGCTGATGTAATTCTAGGATTTCTCACCCTATCCACAACAGAACCACCGAGTTCATAACGGATCTCATCGAACAAAAAAGCTATCCCATTATTTATCAATTTCAATGTTGCGCTATACTTGTTCTCAGCATCAGTAATTTTTCCCTCAACATATAAATAACTCTTCGATGGGAGGGTATAAATGTTCTGGTTTTGAATTGGAATTCGAATCTCATCAGATTTATTTAACGTCGTATTTGCATACGGATGGTGGCTATGTACTTCACAATTTATAATAGAATTATCCATCGAGATATTTTCCCCAATATTTAACATATTGAAACTCATCTCTTTTTCCTTGATTTCACAGCGCTGACGACTACGGTTTTTTTACTACCACACGTACACTTCAAATATATGAATAATCTTCTAAATCCTGAATTGATGCTGACCTTGACGTTATACCAGAACTCTTGTACTGAAGCCGTTGTTTACAATACTTTGGAACCGAATGATGACAGGAAGCGGGAATTTTCAGCTGTTAACACCTTAGCAGCTTCCTGTGAACTGTTACTCTTCCTGGATCTTCTATTGTATCCCTTCTTGATCGACTATTTTAACCATCACCTCATCAATGAATTTTGTATTGATCGGTAAATAAATGACATTTCTAACTTTTTCAATCATTCGATAACCGCTAGGGGCTGTGGGGTAGAACAAATGAAGCAGGTGCACCTCTGTATTATTCGTGAAAGAGTTTTTCACTGAATTACATTCGATACAAATTGCGTTGAGTGTAGATATATTGATAGGATTATCAGATGTGTGCTTTTTATTTGATGACAGTTTCCTCTTTTCGAATCCAAGCAAATGTGCCACTGAATTGGGCTTTTCAAAATGTATTGTTTTATTACTTTGTATTTCATATCTCAAAGTATTCTGGTTACCACGCATACTGAGAAATATGTTTCCATTCTCCTCCTCTTCTTTAGAACTATTACTGCCACCGGCGCTCTTTCGAATTTTTTTCTCTTTGGGTTTGCTATTGAAGTCAGCAATCTGACTCATTATTTCTCTTTCGATATCTTTCAACTCATAAGCTCCAGGGGAGTGCGAATCTTCACATTATTCGTTTCATCAATATTCGGGATAGTATTAAAGGTGACAAAATCGAAAAGGCCCAATACGTAGTTTTTCGCATCATCCAAAATGATCGGTGGACTAATTTGAGCCACTAAAACACTTGTTTTTGAAGAAATATTAAATGCATACGAACTCATTGTAAGTCATTAGATGAATGAATGGAAATTACTAATTACTCCACATTATAAAGAAAAAAACTAGATGTGTTGAATAGTGAATATGCTAGTAATTAGATATTACTCTTCTTCAATCGAGAAATAAAAAAGAAGTCACACTAAATGCGTATTGCAGTGAAATTGGTAAACATATTTTGCTTCAACACACGCGCGCTCTGACGTAAATGAACTTATGATAGTGGAGAGCATTAGACGAACAGATAAGAGGCTGATTATTAAGAAATTTCATGTAGAGTCGTTCACAATTTGTTTCGAATCGTGCACGCGCACGTCATCGAAATTGAAAAACATATTTTCGTGAACTTGTGATAATAAAGGTCATCAGACGAACAGATAAGAGACTTATTATTGAGATA
The DNA here is from genome assembly GCA_032362365.1 of Zygogramma bicolorata. Classification (NCBI taxonomy): domain Eukaryota; kingdom Metazoa; phylum Arthropoda; class Insecta; order Coleoptera; family Chrysomelidae; genus Zygogramma; species Zygogramma bicolorata. The sequence goes on from JAVJAQ010003878.1 coordinate 244,824, forward strand.
TTCATGTAGAATTGTTCACAATTTTGTTTCGAATCGTGCACGCTAACGTCATTGGGAATTGAATAAAGGTCATCAGACGAATAGATAGGAAACCAATTGATTCATATTTTATTGAGAAATTTAACACACAGTTGTCCACAATGTAATGAATTATATTTTTGAAATGCATCATGATTGTAGGATATGTGACAAGGCCCATTTGAGTTGAAATATTTCAGAGCTTCTAGCGGTGGTCGTAGATTTCCATAGCTATCAAAATAAATTATGTGTGATCCATATTTCTTGTATGCCGTCCAATGAGTCCCAGGACCGTCCTCATCATCCAAATTTATCACACCCTTTTCATTTGTTTTTATTTTTCTAGGTAGAGCATTTCTCATGAATACTCCTCGAAAATTGATTATTTTAAGTTTCTCAACATACTTTGAAATATCAATATTTGTTAATGGTTTATCGAGAGGAATTCTCAACGTTTTCTTTTTGCGTTGTCGTCGTTGCCGTGGGTTCATCTCAAATAGAGTCCTAAACCTGTTTTATACGGCCTTAAATACATTCCTCTTCCAACAGCTATAGCTTGCATTGTTTTATTATGACGTTGTGATTCTTGCAATTGTTGTCTTGCTGATCTCGCATCCCCCACAGCTTTTGCAATTCCTGATGCACCCCCAGCAAGGGCTCCTAGGGCACTAAGCCCTGCAAATATGGGAATCAAAGGTAATACTCCACCTACTTTAGGAATTTTTATGATACGTGTTGGTTTGATTTTCAAGTTCTTTGTCGATTTCAAAGCCACTTTCACAGCTTCACCGAGAGTTTGCGGTTTCTGCTTGACAATTTGATTCAATATCAATTTGATAGCTTTAGAAAAACACATTCCTTTTACACTACGACGTTGGCGTTGAAGGGTTTTGTTTTTTCGTCTACTTGTAGTTTTTTTCTTCATTTTCTTGGATGCAACCATCTCGCTCAAAATTACTCTAATTAATGAAGGCTATTCAGGTATTCGAAAGGTATTTATACCTTCAACTTTTTATTTCTGAATTCATCATCGTTGTCATCTACCTCTAAACTCCTTTTTTCATTGTCTTGAATTGGTAGTGGATTCAAATCACCTATAGGTTCATGCACATCTAACTCAATATGCGGACGCTTTCTTCTAGCAGATATTTTCGGTTTCGAATCTCTCACATTGGTAATTTTCAATTTTTTATCTGGAACTATGGGAATATTCATTAGGTCATCCACAGCTTTTCGCTTCCTATCGTTCGGTATTTTCTTAGGAAATTCTTCAACTTCCATCAAGTCTTCCGGTTTAATTTGCCTGTGGTCTTGTTCAAATTGATGTTTCTTTTGTGGTTTGGCTTTTACCCGTTTGACAGGCTGTCGCCGCTTCTTAGATTCACCACATACTTGTGTTTTATCGAGAAGTGTGATGCAATCTTTTATATCATTTTCATGAGTTTCCATTCTCAACATCATTTTTCGCAATAATCGAACACATTTTCTTCTATTTACATCGAGATTTTTCTTCAAACCCATACCTAATGTAACTTCAGCTTTCATTGTACCAGCAACTCCTAGGGCGGCCAGTTTTTCACCGATTGAACTGTCTTTGGATCTATATCGAGCTAAAGCCTTTTCAGCCAGAATTCTATCTGCCTTATGTCGCTGATTCAAATCTTTATCACGGGCATATGCCAAGTCGTGCTCACGACACGAAGCGTCCAACCCGTTTATCGGTATGTCATTACGAGCAAGCCTTTTTGACAGTTTAGTGCCGGGACCGCAAAACTTGTATCCCCCCGGAATATGCAGCTCAAAGGGTAAGTTATTTATGGCACTATTGATAACACCTGCACCTGTATAATAACGCATACTGATACTCCCTCTCGCTAGATTATCAATCAACTCACCATAAATTTATGACACACCGATATTTTATAACATTTCGTGTACAGTGTTCAACAAAAATGGATATAAAAATCGTTCGACAAAATACAAGCTTACCCATCGAGAATAATATATTTGAGACGAAAATAAAATTTAGAAAACATGGTGTTTTGTTTCCATCCACTATAAGATGTATTATTGTTGGGCCTTCAAACTGCGGAAAAACGAATCTCATGATAAATTTATTGGAACATGAAAATGGTTTGAAATTCAAAAATATTTATATTTACTCGAAATCACTATATCAGCCAAAGTATGAATACTTGGAACAATTACTTAAACCTATCAAAGGTAATTGGATATTCAGCATTCAGTGCAAGTGAAAATATTATGCATCCATCTGAAGCGAAACCGAATTCGATTTTTATATTCGATGATGTTGCTTGTGACAATCAGGAAGTAATTCGTGAATATTTCAGCATGTCGAGGCACTCATCTATAGACCCGTTTTACTCGAACCAAAGTTATGCTAAAATACCTAAACACCTCATTCGTGACAATGCTAATTGTTTGATTGCTTTCAAACAAGACGATCTCAATTTGCGACACATCTATAATGATCATGTGGGTACCGATATGTCGTTTGATATATTCAAAACAATATGCAGTTTATGTTGGAAGCAGCCCTATGGATTCATAGCTATTTTTAAAGATTGTGACATTTATAATGGACGATATCGTAAGGGTTTCGACCAATTTATCAGATTGGATCAGAACAGGACCTGATCGGAAGCCGTTCCAGACCTGTTCCCAACCTGTTTGAAAGCTGTTCCCGACCTGTTCTGAGCTGTTCAAAAGCTGTTCCAGACCTGTTCAGACCTGTTTAAAAGCGGTTTCTGACCTGTTCAGACCTGTTTAAAAGCTGTTCCAGACCTGTTCAAAAGCTGTTCCAGACCTGTTCTCGACCTGTTTGAAAGCGGTTCCTGACCTGTTCCCGACCTGTTTAAAAGCTGGTCTGGACCTGGTTAGGAGAGCAGATCTGAAACAGTTGAAAAGCAAATTCACTCATAAGACTTAGTCACTAGCGAAGCACACAACTTCTCACAATGAAGATGGAAGCGAAAGAATTGAAACGGAGGCTCATCGAAAAAAGGGAAGTTGTTAAAAATAAGTTGGATACATTGAAACACGGTGAAGTGATGCATGAAAGAATGTTCAATCCTATTACGAAACATTTGAAGAATATAGAAAATAAATTACAAAATAAATCGACCGCTGAAGAGCAGCTTGATGATGTAGTTCATACTTATGCCTCTGAAAATGAACAGTTCTAGGATGACGATGAACCGAGTGAATTGAAACAATCTATCCTGAAAAACATTACTCTGAAGGATGAAGATGAAAGTTCTGAACCGAATCGTTTCGGAGATATTGCAAAACAGTCATTTGTCGATTATCTGGAGCAATACGACCCTCTACCAAGAAAATATATTAGTGATATGTATCAAGATGATGAAAATAAAATATTCGACCACAAATATGGGGTTAGGCTCGATGAGAAAACTGAAAAACTCCTAATTGGTAATTCTAAAATGGATTTAGATGGTTCTGATATAATCATTCGAAAGAAAAAGTATAAGGGAACACAGGGTCTGTATGAATTATTGTTCAAAAAGAACCCTCAAAACTATAGCGATCAAGATTTACGAAATTATGAACAAATTGTCTTGAAAACTCATGCAAATAGACGTTATTATCAACCGAATAAACAAGTTGATGGAAGCAAATTACGAAAATATAAAAAAATTATTGCTCTCTTATCAATCCCATTCTCAGGTGGGGGGATGTTTATGGAAGTGAATGATAATAAAATAGACTACATTCGATGGAATGATCCAAACGAGCTTTGCGACAGGTTGAGATTGTTATTTGCATCACAATCTGCCGGCCATACTGGTCACAACAACGAAATAAATTCTATCATTGAAGAATTGAAAGAAGCACGCATAATAGCTTGAACGTACTTTCAGGAAAAAATCCTAACAATGGAACTGTCTGAAGAACAAATGATGCATATCATCAAGATATTCATGAGGAATATCACGAATACAGCTTGGAGAGAGCTCCCTCGAGAATATCGAAAAAAAATTGGAACCATTTTTACCATGCAAAAAATATAGCGATGCCCATTACTTTTCCGATGTGTGCGGTCTCCATCAAGATTCATATTGTATATTTTGCGACATTAAATTCGATACAACTCTTTGTGAATAATAAAAAAATAAAAAAATAAAGAAAAAAAACAGATTTTCATTTCCGCCATTGTGTGGTGGGCTGGGGGGTGTGGTCTAGTCTGGTGTTATCTAGTTTGACCAATCACAACACACCAGTGTGGAACAATCTAGACCAATCAAGTGTGGGCTGAGGGGTATATGGGCCTTATATGGTATCAATTTGCTCGAAGGGTTGGAAATCTTGTCAACAAACAATACTTTTTGCACTTTTTTTTCAACACTCCACCCCACCTCACTCACCAACATGCCTTATATGGTATCAATTTGCTCGGAGGGTTGGAAATCTAGTCAACAAACTATACTTCTTGCAGAATATTTGCAACCCTACCCCCATACCAATTCGGAAGAAACAACAATGACCGGAGGCTCGGCTAAGGCCACCGCCATCCTGAGTGGAGACCCTGATGAACACCTTACCAAAGTGTCCCAATACCGCCCCTACTACACTACTAACGAATGTCAGTCGCACATCATCTCACCCACATTTCAGTCAAGTTTTAAAATATGATGGTATCAAATTCCCAATGGAATTGAAAGATATCAAAAAATTTGAAAAGATGAATGAAATTTCGATGAATGTTTTTTGTCCGATTAATGAAAAGAAAAAGGTAGAAATTTTACCCATTAGTTTGAGTAAAACTGATTTCGATCGGAAAGTAAATTTATTGATGATACCATCGTATGAAGAACCTGATTTAAATGATGATGATGAGTTTGATGATGAAGATACACAGGAAAAAGGAGTCTTTCATTTTGCTTGCATAAAAAATTTATCAACATTACTTAATAGACAAATGGGCAACATTAAACATGAAAAATGGTTGTGTGACCGATGTCTTAATCATTTCAAGACCAGGGAAAATTTAGAAAAACACTCTGTACTTTGTAGACAAATGAATAAAACAAAAATTGAAACGTGTAAAGGAAATGAGAGGGGGAAATTCAAAAATTGGAAAAATAAAGTGCCCTTTACGATCTACGCTGATCTTGAATGTCTATTGGAGAAACATCATGATGAATCCGCTTCCATGAAAAAAACTCAGAAATTTCAAAAACACATTCTTTTCTCTATTGGATATATGCTTGTTTGCTCATATGATGATTCTCTTTCCAGATTCAGATATAACACAGGTGAAAATTGTATTTCATGGTTTGTACATGAGTTGGGTGACATTGCTTATGAAATCAATGAAATTTTCAAGAACCCAAAGCCTATGCGACCGCTCACATTGCTTCAACAACGAGAATTTCAAAATTCCACTCATTGCCACATATGTATGAAGGCATTTTCTGATACTGAAATCAAAGTCCGTGATCACAACCATTCCACTTCAGAGTACCGTGGCCCAGCCCATAATACCTGTAATCTCAAACATCAAGATAATCATGCCATTCCTGTACTTTTCCACAACATGTCAGGGTATGACAGCCACTTCATCATAAAAAAATTGAGTACTGAATTGAAGGGTAAAGAATCTTTACTACCATTGAATAAAGAGAAATATATTTCCTTTACGAAATATGTTGAGGGAACACAAGTCAACTTCAGATTCTTAGATTCATTCCGGTTCATGGCTAGCAGTTTGGACACTTAAGCATCATACCAACCTAATGATCAGAAAAAAATTACATAAAAAAATGTGTTCGAATGATGAACAATTCAATTTGCTAGCACGTAAGGGTATTTGCCCCTATGATTATTTGGATTCTTGGCTGAAACTGAAAGAAACCGCTCTACCTGAACATGAAATTTTTTTCAATGAGCTCACGGGGAAGGGTGTATCTTTAGATGATTATGAACATGCAAAAAAGTTTGGGACTCTTTTGGCATCCAAACATTACAAGAATACTTGGAATTATATTTAAAAACAGATATTATTCTACTTGCAGACATTTTTGAAAATTCCCGAGCTACTTGTTTAGAAACATACGGTCTTGATAGTCTACACTATTTCACAGCCCCAGGATTGGCTTTCGATAGTATGTTAAAAACCACCGGAATTGAACTGGAACTTTTAACTGATATTGATTTGATCATGTTTATTGAGAAGGGAATGAGGGGTGGCATTTCACAATGCTCGAATGGATATGCTAAAGCTAATAATAAATATATGGGGAACTTGTATGACCCACAATTACCATCTTCATATCTAATGTATTTGGATGTGAATAATTTATATGGGGCTGCAATGAGTATGCCTCTCCCTACAGGTAAATTCCAATGGGTTAATGATATTTATTCAATAGATAATTTATTGAACATCAAAGATGATGATGACTATGGGTATATCTATGAGGTTGATCTGAGTTACCCTAGAGAACTTTTTGAATGCCATAAAGATCTTCCACTCTGTCCTGAACATATCATACAGCTAAATCTAAACAAAAAAATCACTTACAACTTTTTTCGATGAAAAGAACTATGTAATCCATTATAAAAATCTAAAACAAGCTCTGGATTTGGGAGTCAAGCTTGATAAAATTCATAGAGTTTTGAAATTCAAACAATCGTGTTGGTTGCAAAAATACATTTCTGTCAATAATGAAATGAGAAAGAAAAGTAAAAATGATTTCGAGAAAAAAAATTTCAAACTGATGAACAATTCTGTTTTTGGTAAATTAATGGAAGACGTTAGGAAATACAAGGACATTAAATTAGTTACTGGGTGGAGTGGTAGGTTCGGTGCAAACTATTACATCTCACAACCCAACTTTCATAGCTGCACTATTTTTGAAAATGATATGGTTATTATTGAAATGACTAGATTGATGGTTAAATTTGATAAACCTATTTATGTTGGATTTTGCGTCCTCGACGTTTCAAAAACTTTATTTTACGATTTTCACTATAACTATATAAAGCCCAAATTTGGTGGTGCTGCCAAGATGTTGTATTGTGATACTGATAGTTTTTTATATCAATTTTTCGTAGACGATATTTATGAACATATTAAAATGGACATTAATAGATTTGATACTTTTGATTACCCGCCTGATAATGTTTATGGCATTCCACAAGTCAATAAAAAAGTCTTGGGGGCAATGAAGGATGAAAACAATGGAAACATTATGACTGAATTCATTGGTTTGCGATCTAAATTATACACATTCAAAATTTTAGGTGAGGAAGATAATCCTGTAAAGAAAGCCAAGGGCATTCGAAAACCCACCCTAGCCACAATCACCTTCGATGATTTTTATGATTGCCTATTCAATAGACGCATACATGAGGCGAATCAATATCAAATAAAATCGCAAAAACATGAAGTGTATACCGTCAAGCTGAAAAAAGTAGCTTTAAATCCGTATGATGATAAAAGAATGGTTGGCGGCCTGCAAACTGATACATTTCCGTGGGTTTATTAAGAGGACACTCATTTTCTGTTTCAATGAAAAAAACTCAGATATTGATTCTTTGCACACAAACACAATGGGGTTTGCAGAACGATGAATATTCAAGAAAATAGAATAAGTAGCAGTTCAGATGCTTTGGACCAAGAACCTGACGTAAATGGTCCTTCCGTATTCAAATGTAGGAGGTGTAAACGTCTCTTTTCTAGTTTTGTCATGTACGATAAATGTCTTACATGTCACAAACGGGAGAATATAACCACTCTCAGAGACAGGTTGTTGGGTGAACGAGATTTGATGCAACGTGTTCCCCATATGCCCTACAGAAATGAATAGGTTAGTTGCTTTGATATCAAACAATTTTTTTACTGAACCAATTTTTTTTCTCATAGAAATGGCAGACGAATGCTGGGACGAAGATAATTTTATCACCTACACCCCGAAGCCTGAAGAAATGAACATAATCAGAAATCCACCGATTGAGAAGAGCCGTGCAGAAAAGAAAAAATTCAAGTTGGCTGAACGTGAACGTCACCAGCGGCTTATGAAAGAAGCGGCTGAGGCGGTTGAGGCGGCATCCAAAAAATAATAAATATGGTGTAGGTGATAAAAAAATAAAAAACATATTGAACATTGTTTTTTTATTCCTCATTAATCAACCACAATGTAATACGTTGACAATGTTGACAATATTTCATCATATTTCTTCTTCGTCCTCCCCAAAATTCTGGAATCGTAGTGGTATAGCCCATCGATCTCCAGCATCCTGTGCAAGTATAAGATACATACATTCTAGGGGGAAGATGATCAAATGTTGAAATCAGGGTTTGGAACTAAGGCCTCTCGATTATCGGACGCTCTCTCCTAACAGCTATTTCAACTTCTTTAGTCGACTAAACGTCAACTATAACTCTTTACGAAAAAAAACATAGATTTTTATTTCCGCTATTGTGTGGTGGGCTGGGGGGTGTGGTCTAGTCTGGTGTTATCTAGTCTGACCAATCACAACACACCAGTGTGGAACAATCATGACCAATCAAGTGTGGGCTGAGGGGTGTGGCCCAACGGGACCAATCCAGTGTGGTGTAAACAGAAAGCGCGCAACGAGGGTGTGAATACTCTACCACCAATCGCACCTTCTGGGCTTTGAACACACTACTCAATATTTTTCAACCCTACCCCCATCTCTTTTACGAAGAAGCCTTATATGGTATCAATTTTGCTCGAAGGGTTGGGAATCTTGTCAACAAACAATACTTTTTGCACTTTTTTTTCAACACTCCACCCCACCTCACTCACCAACATGGCTTATATGGTATCAATTTGCTCGGAGTGTTGGAAATCTTGTCAACAAACTATACTTCTTGCAGAATATTTGCAACCCTACCCCCATACCAATTCGGAAGAAACAACAATGACCGGAGGCTCGGCTAAGGCTACCGCCATCCTGAGTCGAGACCCTGATGAACACCTTACCAAAGTGTCCCAATACCGCCCCTACTACACTACTTGGAGCCACAAATATTCGCCAACCAGAAAAGTGTTTCTAAGTGGCCGTTAATATTGCTATGCATGAAGTGTGTTTACTTGAGTTGCCACAAATATTACTGCCCTCGGGGTGTGTAAAGAGCTATGTTGCCACTTCTGCCAATATATCCAAGTGGATTATATGAACATTGACTTTTCAACCGATTCATGTCATGCCTTGAAATTTTTGAAAAAAATGTAATTCAGAGGTTGAGAAGAGATTATTGGTAGACAACATGTTTTTGAAAGGTAATTTTTTTTTAGATGAAACGGTTTTCATGTATATAATAAATAGTTGTTAATTTCATTATTAATCATTTTTCATGGAACAGACTTGTCAGTTCCATGAAAAATGACAGTCCATTACGTTCAGCGTGCTTAACAAACAAAGAATTGACCGTTTTGGCCATGCTTTCCGGTCAAAAAGGAAAAATTAAAATTTCAAACTTTGTAATAATAAAAATGAAATCAAAACCGACTCTATTGTTAGAAAGCGATCTGCTTTGGAAAAAAACTCATGATAGTAAGTACTTTAGTCCACAAATTTTTTTTAACTTAAAAATTTTTTTTTTGTATATTTTTAGTAAAGTCCTGAGGAAGGAAATGAACATTTCCGAAAGCTTGATATAATACCAAAGAGTTTCATTCACTATTCAAAATTGACTGCAACCCCATAAACAGAAATCACTTCTGGTTTCGAAGTTCTTTATGTATATATATATATATATATATATATATATATATATATATATATATATATATATATATATATATATATATATATATATATATAGTGAATCTTTTGGGGTTGCAGTCAGATGTATTGGGCTATATTCAATAATCAGTCACGAGTTACTTCCCTATATATATATATATATATATATATACATAAATATCGTATTTTTTTATTGAATAATGTATATTTCTATGTAAATGTTGAAAGGTAAGTAAAATATTCATAGACCATATCCAAAAGAAAAAAAAATAAGAAAAAGAAAAAAATCACATGTCAAAAATTTCTTCTAGAACCTGTTGTCGAGGCATTGAGCCAAGAATGGATGCGGCATTGCCCCGAACTATTTCTATGGAGAGGCGTTGCATCAGATATGTTGTGGCTTTGTTTTCACCAGTGTTCTCTTCTTTTTTCCTCCCTATTCCTTTGATTGTTTGATTGTTTTCATGTTGTATTTACCCAGGAGTACAACATAAAAACTGTATTTGAACCCACAATGAAGATTCAACAGAGCCTCAGATCGGCTAAAGACAAAAGAGATCCACTGTCTGCAGCAGGGGTTTATCGCATACCATGCACCTGTGGGAAGGTATACATCGGTACTACAAAAATATCCATGGGAACAAGGCTAGAGGAACAAGAAAGAAACTGCAGACTAGGGAAAACTGACAAGTCGGCTGTGGCGGAACACGCACTTAGTGAGAGTAACCACAGGATTCTGTTTGAAAATGCAAAACTGATTGCACCCAACCAGGGATACCATAGCCGACTGGTACGGGAGGCAATAGAAATCCACAAACACACGGATAATTTCAACAGAAAAGAAGAAGCTGTCAACCTCAACCGAATATGGAATCCCATTTTAAGAAAATCGATAATAACTGCAGGTAGCTCAGATAATGATGATTATTCTCCGAACCCAGATGAGGTAAACAAGGTAATCAATATTAATGACAATCCCCCTAATCCGAATGGAATAATTAGCACCGGAAACTACCTGAATCGGCATAAGTACAACTTGCGAAGGAAAAATCTCCAGTCATCGGAGTGAATTTCAAGATGAATGAGCCTCTGAAGAAGCTAGCCACTCAAGCCAGCGAAAAGTAAGGAAGAAATTCCAAAAAACGACGGCCTTCAAACCCGAATAAAAGTAGTGATACTGAAAACCTCGGCCGCGAAAGCCTTAACTATTTTGTCGTAGGAGGTAATGTCTATCGATGGTGTTGAAAGCATTCTTGAAATCTAATTTCAGTAAAATAACTGACTGCCTTGATTCTCTGATGTATCTGGTAGCTGCGTGTATTGATGCTTCTGCGCCCTTCTGTATACTAAAACCCATTTGATGTGGTTTGAGGCGTTCCCCAAGAATGGGACCTATTTCGTTACATATGATTTTGGCAGCCAATCTTCGAAAAACCATTCCGGATGCTATAGGGCGAACTCCACCATCTTTTTTTTCCAATGCCGTCAGCCGAGCGCCATAAAACCATAGAGCAACTTCATCTGGAACCTCACCCGCTCGCATTTTGTCCACAAATTTTGCTAAACTCTCCGATAGTTTGAGAGAGTTATCACCGTTTCTGTCTGTTATCAAGTCTTTCAAATGCTGTGGGGTAATGCCATCTAAGCCTCCTGCAGATCCAGAAGCAAAAGACAATAATGCTTTTTTTACCTGAACAACGGAAGTTGGTGTATCCAGTGTGAGTTTTTCATTCGTGTTTTCTAATGATTCAGGAAATGCATGATTAGTTCTGCGGGAAGGATGTTTCTCCCTCTATAGGGAAACACTGCTTTCATCAAAAGGGGCCAACGCTTCATCTGAAGCTAAAATACGAATCGCTCCACGAACATCACCTTCAGCAACTTTTGTGTCAACAATCTTCTTAACATTTTTTACATTGCTTCGCGTGAGAATATTTGAAGATTTTTCGTCATTGATAAAATTAACTGTGAATGAGTTCATATAATCGTGAAGATTTTTTTTGACAGGAGTTGACAAAGAAAATTTCCGGGAATGTTGTGATTCTGCTGGTAATTTAAGGACACCGTAGGCAAATTTTGCTAGATTTTCCCAATCGAATACCTCATTTTTCTCAACGATGGCATCAATGCAGATGGATAAATATTTGGCTACAGCATTGCGTACTCCTTTTGGTATACGTCTCATGATGAAAACATTACGCTTCATCTGTGCGAATTTTATGTGGAACGAATCCACTTCGGAAGCTTTCATATCCTCTGTATTATTTGATGGTTCGGTCGTAATCAATTTATTTTTGCAGAATTTGAGATGTTGTTTAACTCTCTTATAAAAACCGGCACAGTAAGGACAAGGGGTATACATTTTTTCGAATTGCTTAGGATTTCTCGTTTCATGCTTTGTATCGTAAGTGGTAGTTTGATTATTGATTTTGTCACAATTATTGTCATCAGACAGGTTTTGGGTTGATTGATTACTTTTTAGTACTCGAGTACTTTGTGGAACTTTAATTTTCTTCTCCGAAATTTCAGATTCTTCCTCAACCGGTTTTTCGCACCCTTCCAATTCTATACAATGATGTTTGCAGGATATATTTTCATCGAAATGTTTCCAACACAGTAAAATCAGGCAACGGTGACAAGAACTGAAAACTTCAACAGCACAATCTTTCACTTCACAGTGATCAATCTCAGTGTAGTAATCGTCGAGAATGCGTTTCTTCATAACTCTATTCAATCTGGCTCAAGATCAATAAAGGGAGAATTACAATCGCTTGAGTAAATCATAGATCTTGAACCTAAATACATAACAATATATCCCCCTCATAAGTTCAGTCGCTGCGGAGGTTTGATTGTTCTACGTGTTCTAGAAAATTCCTCATTATTAGAAAAGTTCGATCTGAGGAAAACAACTTCATCTAGAGCAGTACTTGTTAACAGAGGTGAAGTATCTTCCCGTGATGTTGAGGGAAAGCTAGTGGATCAGGAAGGTTCACTAGTTTCATCATTACTATTTTCTGAAATGCTATTTGAATTTGGAAAACTAACAGTCTCACCAATCAGCCTGTAACCCCGTCCTTCATTTCCTGACTTAAGTTCACCCCTTATATCATTGGGATTTTGGCGGATTATTTGATCGAGATGCCTTTTTCAACGAATATTTTCACTATCGAGTTTACAGAAATGAGTTCTATCACCCAAAACTTCATCTATTCTTGCTTTTACCAAACTCTTTCCATTAGGATTACGATAATCCCTACAATAGATTTCATCTCCAACGTTAAACAATTCGTCCTTTCTTCCCTTTCTGTCTTGGGGCCTATATTCTCGAATTTCAGAGACTTCATTCAACAAATCTAATCGAGTTCTGATTTTTGTTTTGAAAACCAAGCTAGAAGGTATTACTCCTGTTGTCAAATGTACAGAATTTCGATACTGTGGAAGTTACCTATTCATTGAAGTTTCTTAACTGCATTGATTGTTATCTTTATCTTTCAAAGCCTTATTCATTGTAATTTTGAAACTCTTGACTGCATTCTCAGCTAAACCATTGGTTGCTGGGTGGTATGGAGGAGGAGTTAAATGTTCAATTCCGTTGATGGATAAAAATGATGAACACTCTCCTGAAGAAAACATAGCAGCATTATCTGTTACCACTATTTCAGGCTAGCCAAATCTAGCAAAACATTCTCTGAATTTTTCTATTGTAGTTTTGGTGAGACTGTCAGTTTCCCAAATTCAAATAGCGTTTCAGAAAATAGTAATGATGAAACTAGTGAACCTTCCTCATCCACAAGCTTTCCCTCAACATCACATGAAACATAACCTGTTTTTGAGTTTCCTCCGATCAAATTAATGCCATTACTACCATTGCTCATATCCTCTTTCAAATAGTTTTTTTTTCTCAAATCGATTTTTACAAGCTGCCCTTATATGACCTCGGACAAATAGAACAAATACATTTTTTGAATTCACAGTTCGAAAAGTCATGATTTGGTTTATTGCAACGATAACAGAGAACCTCTTTCTGATAATAACCCTTATTATCCGATTTTGAGCTTGGAATTACTCTCATCCTCTGTATTCGATTCATATCGACCTGATTTCTCGTTTCCTGCAACACCGCTTCTTTACTCAGAGCTATATCTAATAATCATGCCAATTGAATGGTAATGGTTCAGACTTCCATTGTCTATATTTTTAACTCTATTGAAACCTGTTGCTTGGAACGGAAAGATTAAAATACAAATTAAGTGAGAAAAAATCAAATCAAAATAAAATTCTTGGTCAATGATGAAATTAGGGATTGATTGATCAAAGAAAATACTGTTGTTACAAAAAATCGAGATCTCGAATCTGAAATATAAGTCGAAAAATTATTTAAATAACGAAATGAATGAAATTATATTGTGACAAGAAAATTGAGGTATCGAGTATGAAATACTAGTTTCAAGCGGAAATCGTTGCAATACACCATTGTGCACAAGAGCTAATAAGGCATGATTTTTCAGGAAAAAACATTGTCATATACTCAAATAGCCAAGCTGCTATAAAAGCAGTCAACTCAATGCAAGTTACCTCAAAACTTGTTTGGGACTGCATAGACGCCCTAAAAGAGCTGGGCAGTCAGAACAGACTGACCTTAGCCTGGGTACCAGCACATACAGGTTATAGAGGCAATGAAGAGGCCGATACACTAGCCCGAGAAGGAGCAAGTAAGGCCCTGAATGGCCCAGAACCGTATTGCGGTATAGCAAAAGCTGTACTAAAAACAAACACTAAATCATGGATTCAGCAGAAGTCTCAAGATTGGTGGAACAATGCACCAGGAATGAGACAGGCCAAAGAGTTTATCAAACAACCGCTGCCAACATTCACAGACTATCTACTAGGCCAGAAGAGGAACACTACTAGAATAGTAGTAGGACTTCTCTCAGGGCACTGTAGGCTCAATAAACATATGAGTACAATAGGCCTGGCAGAAGAAATGCTATGCAGGTTCTGTCAGGAAGAAGAGGAAACATCAGTACACATACTATGCCACTGCGAGGGCTTGTCAAGACAAAGGTTTCTAACGCTGGGAGAAGAAAAACCAAGAGCTCCCAAATTCATGGGAGTTCTAAGAACTAGCCTGTGGAGTCTCGTAAAGAAGACAGGGTTAGACAAAGAACTCTAAATGATCTCGAGGACAAACACAATAGATCTGTAAAGGTCGCGGTGTAAAGGCTCGTAGCACGAAAGTCCCTAATATATAATCTATAATCTAATCTATGAAATACTAGTCAAAAAATGTAAATGAAGAAATTGAATGGAATATTTTGGAAAAATGTTGAAACCAAGTTTCAACTTGAGTTTACTCACGACGTTTCGATTGCTGGTATCCGCAATCGTCTTCGGGTGATTACTGAAAATATTTCGAGGTGTGGTCGGTTATAAAGCCCTTCGATTTCCCTATGGTGGGGGAAAGGGTGCTACTACCAAGGGGGCGAGCGGGTGCTACTACTAGAAGTGTGCCGATCGATCTTCAGCGGGAAATGGATGTATTGGCGCGAGATTCTCTCTCATCGAGCCGCAGCCGGTCCATGCCTTGGATAAGCGGCCTCCACACATTCCGGATCTCCACGCTGGCATGACTGAATGCGTCGTTGTTGAGGATGTAGGCGGCTTCCTTGAATTTCCTCTTGAACCAGTGCTCCTCCTTGTGTGTGACCTCGGCTTCAGACCATTTGATGTTGTGATGGTTTGTCCAAACCACAACATCAAATGGTCTGAAGACGAGGTCATACACAAGGAGGAGCACTGGTTCAAGAGGTCAAGAGGTAATTCAAGGAAGCCGCCTACATCCTCAACAACGACGCATTCAGTCATGCCAGCGTGGAGATCCGGAATGTGTGGAGGCCGCTTATCCAAGGCATGGACCGGCTGCGGCTCGATGAGAGAGAATCTCGCGCCAATACATCCATTTCCCGCTGAAGATCGATCGGCACACTTCTAGTAGTAGCACCCGCTCGCCCCCTTGGTAGTAGCACCCTTTCCCCCACCATAGGGAAATCGGAGGGCTTTATAACCGACCACACCTCGAAATATTATCAGTAATCACCCGAAGACGATTGCGGATACCAGCAATCGAAACGTCGTGAGTAAACTCAAGTTGAAACTTGGTTTCAACATTTTTTCAAAATATTCCCTTCAATTTCTTCATTTACATTTTTTGACTAGTATTTTATATTCGATACCTCAATTTTCTTGTCACAATGTTATTTCATTCATTTCGTTATTTAAATAATTTTTTGACTTATATTTCAGATTCGAGATCTCGATTTTTTGTAACTACAGTATTTTCTTTGATCAATCAATCCCTAATTTCATCATTGGCCAAAAATTTGATTTTGATTTGATTTTTTCTCACTCAATTTGTATTTTAATCTTTCCGTTCCTAGCAACAGGTTTCAATAGAGTTAAAAATATAGACAACGGAAGTCCGAACCATTACCATTCAGCAAGGAATATTGTCAACCACTTTCAAGCAAATCATGCCAATGTTTTGGTAGGTTTTTCTTCACACAGTCTATCCAGAATTGGTCCCTCCTTCATACCTGTTACGAATTCATCTAACTCGTTACTTCTGTTACTCGTTATCTGGCTCAAGATCAATGAAGGGAGAATTACAATCGCTTGAGTAAATCATAGATCTTGAACCTAAATACATAACAATATATCCCCCTCATAAATTCAGTCGCTGCGGAGGTTTGATTGTTCTACGTGTTCTAGAAAATTCCTCATTATTAGAAAAGTTCGATCTGAGGAAAACAACTTCATCTAGAGCAGTACTTGTTAACAGAGGTGAAGTATCTTCCCGTGATGTTGAGGGAAAGCTAGTGGATCAGGAAGGTTCACTAGTTTCATCATTACTATTTTCTGAAATGCTATTTGAATTTGGAAAACTAACAGTCTCACCAATCAGCCTGTAACCCCGTCCTTCATTTCCTGACTTAAGTTCACCCCTTATATCATTGGGATTTTGGCGGATTATTTGATCGAGATGCCTTTTTCAACGAATATTTTCACCATCGAGTTTACAGAAATGAGTTCTATCACCCAAAACTTCATCTATTCTTGCTTTTACCAAACTCTTTCCATTAGGATTACGATAATCCCTACAATAGATTTCATCTCCAACGTTAAACAATTCGTCCTTTCTTCCCTTTCTGTCTTGGGGCCTATATTCTCGAATTTCAGAGACTTCATTCAACAAATCTAATCGAGTTCTGATTTTTGTTTTGAAAACCAAGCTAGAAGGTATTACTCCTGTTGTCAAATGTACAGAATTTCGATACTGTGGAAGTTACCTATTCATTGAAGTTTCTTAACTGCATTGATTGTTATCTTTATCTTTCAAAGCCTTATTCATTGTAATTTTGAAACTCTTGACTGCATTCTCAGCTAAACCATTGGTTGCTGGGTGGTATGGAGGAGGAGTTAAATGTTCAATTCCGTTGATGGATAAAAATGATGAACACTCTCCTGAAGAAAACATAGCAGCATTATCTGTTACCACTATTTCAGGCTAGCCAAATCTAGCAAAACATTCTCTGAATTTTTCTATTGTAGTTTTGGTGAGACTGTCAGTTTCCCAAATTCAAATAGCGTTTCAGAAAATAGTAATGATGAAACTAGTGAACCTTCCTCATCCACAAGCTTTCCCTCAACATCACATGAAACATAACCTGTTTTTGAGTTTCCTCCGATCAAATTAATGCCATTACTACCATTGCTCATATCCTCTTTCAAATAGTTTTTTTTTTCTCAAATCGATTTTTACAAGCTGCCTTTATATGACCTCGGACAAATAGAACAAATACATTTTTTGAATTCACAGTTCGAAAAGTCATGATTTGGTTTATTGCAACGATAACAGAGAACCTCTTTCTGATAATAACCCTTATTATCCGATTTTGAGCTTGGAATTACTCTCATCCTCTGTATTCGATTCATATCGACCTGATTTCTCGTTTCCTGCAACACCGCTTCTTTACTCAGAGCTATATCTAATAATCATGCCAATTGAATGGTAATGGTTCAGACTTCCATTGTCTATATTTTTAACTCTATTGAAACCTGTTGCTTGGAACGGAAAGATAAAAATACAAATTAAGTGAGAAAAAATCAAATCAAAATAAAATTCTTGGTCAATGATGAAATTAGGGATTGATTGATCAAAGAAAATACTGTTGTTACAAAAAATCGAGATCTCGAATCTGAAATATAAGTCGAAAAATTATTTAAATAACGAAATGAATGAAATTATATTGTGACAAGAAAATTGAGGTATCGAGTATGAAATACTAGTTTCAAGCGGAAATCGTTGCAATACACCATTGTGCACAAGAGCTAATAAGGCATGATTTTTCAGGAAAAAGCATTGTCATATACTCAAATAGCCAAGCTGCTATAAAAGCAGTCAACTCAATGCAAGTTACCTCAAAACTTGTTTGGGACTGCATAGACGCCCTAAAAGAGCTGGGCAGTCAGAACAGACTGGCCTTAGCCTGGGTACCAGCACATACAGGTTATAGAGGCAATGAAGAGGCCGATACACTAGCCCGAGAAGGAGCAAGTAAGGCCCTGAATGGCCCAGAACCGTATTGCGGTATAGCAAGCCAGGCAAGTCATTTGTTAGTTTTATTTCAAACTCCCTCTCCAGCGTCACATACTTACTCTCGAATTTTAGAGCAAGCCGCGCCTTTTTCAAACGCCTTTAACACTTAAGTTATAGCTAAAAGTCATCGATTAGGATAGCAAGTACATTTACCAATTTTAATAATAGCAATGCTCCCAATTTTGTGATACATTTGGTTTCAATTCACGTGATGTCGATTAAAAAATACACCTAAAAATATCGTACGGGACAAAAAACTGTTTCTTCAACTTTTAACGACTAAGAAGCAATGTATAAGCGCTGCATCCGAAGAATTCGTCGATGCACTTTTTTTTTGCAAATAACTCTTCTATCCATTTAAATGACATTGAAAAAGTATGCACTTCTCAAGCTAATATCTTGTAATATATCTGAAATTATATGCACTTTTGATGCTTTGTATCTACATTGCTTGAAGGCTCCAGCTCAAACAGATCTGTGGAAAAATATTTGAAAACCAATACATGAGCCTGTGAACTTTCTTCAATCTGGTTATGAAAGAGGAGATGGAAAGTTGTACCCGGTGCAAATGGCAAAACCACCTAAATCCTTCGATCAAGCCTTGCAAATATAGTGCTGAATGCAGGACGTTGTATTGCACTTGCAAAAAGCGAAATCAATTGTATTTTCATTTGCAAATGCATCGGAAATAATTGTCGAAACTTACGTGAATGAAAGCAAGATTCTGTTATTTTTCATTGCATATCAATATGTAAATCACTTTTTTCATTATTGAATTTGTACTGTATTATGATCATGCCGTTTTTTTCAATACCTCACCCAAACAACATGTTAATAGTCAAAAACTATTTTTGTTTTTCACAGCTACAGCGATGGAATCGAAAACTCTCATTATAAGGCCGAAAAAAAAAAACTGGACCATAATTCCGTCCGGCAACCTCCACAATGTCATTTATTGAGTCTTTTGTAACTCAAATCATCAATCAGAATGAGGTCATCGGTTTTTGCAAACGGAATGTTTTGCAGCGCTTGCACTACAATCGTCTCCTTGGAAATTGGAAATAGACGAAACATTTCCGGTATTCATTACAGTAATCGACTGATTATCTCCAGCTGCCCTCGCTTCTGCCATGATTTCTGATTACAATCAATTCTCAGTAGCTTAGGGAATTCACAAATAACTTGTGCCTCGTCGCCAATTGTTAAATATCGTATTTGTAATTCAAAAAGGAAATTATAATTCAACTCGAAGAAAAATTGGTTGTTTATTGATTGAGGTAATTCAAGGAAGCCGCCTACATCCTCAACAACGACGCATTCAGTCATGCCAGCGTGGAGATCCGGAATGTGTGGAGGCCGCTTATCCAAGGCATGGACCGGCTGCGGCTCGATGAGAGTGAATCTTGCGCCAATACATCCATTTCCCGCTGAAGATCGATCGGCACACTTCTAGTAGTAGCACCCGCTCGCCCCCTTGGTAGTAGCACCCTTTCCCCCACCATAGGGAAATCGGAGGGCTTTATAACCGACCACACCTCGAAATATTGTCAGTAATCGCCCGGAGACGATTGCGGATACCAGCAATCGAAACGTCGTGAGTAAACTCAACTTGAAACTTGGTTTCAACATTTTTTCAAAATATTCCATTCAATTTCTTCATTTACATTTTTTGACTAGTATTTTATATTCGATACCTCAATTTTCTTGTCACAATGTTATTTCATTCATTTCGTTATTTAAATAATTTTTTGACTTATATTTCAGATTCGAGATCTCGATTTTTTGTTACTACAGTATTTTCTTTGATCAATCAATGCCTAATTTCATCATTGACCAAAAATTTGATTTTGATTTGATTTTTTCTCACTCAATTTGTATTTTAATCTTTCCGTTCCTAGCAACAGGTTTCAATAGAGTTAAAAATATAGACAACGGAAGTCCGAACCATTACCATTCAGCAAGGAACATTGTCAACTACTTTCAAGCAAATCATGCCAATGTTTTGGTGGGTTTTTCTTCACACAGTCTATCCAGAATTGGTCCCTCCTTCATACCTGTTACGAATTCATCTAACTCGTTCATTCAACACGTCTCCAAGAAATTGACATTTTGAAGCCACGTATCTCACGTATCGTTTGAAAAAACCGATGACCTCATTCTGATTGAAGATCTGGGTTTGGGAAGACCTAATAAATAATATTGTGGAGGTTGCCGGACAGAATTATGGTCTTTTTTTTTCGACCCTTTAACAAGAGTTTTCGATTTCACTGATGTAGCTGTGGAAAAAAAAGTTGTATAGAATGCAAAAACCTTTGACCGTTATTTCTCGACTGGAATGATTCTGTAAGATCCTCACATACCTGGAACTGAAGGTTTGCCAGGCAAGTCATTTGTTAGTTTTATTTCAAACTCCCTCTCCAGCGTCACATACTTACTCTCGAATTTTAGAGCAAGCCGCGCCTTTCTCAAACGCCTTTAACACTTAAGTTATAGCTAAAAGTCATCGATTAGGATAGCAAGTACATTTACCAATTTTAATAATAGCAATGCTCCCAATTTTGTGATACATTTGGTTTTAAAAGTGGAAAAATGTCGCTACAATTAATACATTTGAAAAAAAAAAACGAGAAAGCATGTTTATTTTATGATTTACCGGATAAAATTGAAACTTCTCCTAGAGATCAATTACCCCAACACCAAACTGATATTTTTGCGCGAGTTTCGCTAACAAGGTTAGCATCTTCAGGAGAAGAAAATTGATACTGCAGTACCAATTTCAGTATCAATTTTCTTCTTCTGAAGATGCTAACCTTGTTAGTGAAACGCGCGTCGAGTGCAAAAATATCAGTTTGGTGATAGGGTAATTGATCTCTAGGAAAAGCTTCAACTTTTACACCAAAGGTTCCAAAACTCATCGTTTAACCAGATAAAATGGTGAATGAGCCAAAAAAAGTAACGTTTAAAATTGCAGCAAGTCGACACACAGAAAAAAATTCAGAGATGTTTGAGGAGTTATTCGATCCGAATGCTGATGAACAACATTTCTCGTGGCAAAAAAGTTGCATGGCCAGCTTTATCAGGAATGGAAAAAAATTGTCGTCGTCAAATAATATCACTGCATAGAGCGCTGAAAGAAAGTGCTTCGTTATGAGCTTAAGGTGTAGCTACTGCTACGAAAAACACATTTAAAAAACTCTCAGCTTTCAACTGAAATTTCAGCAGCTACGCTGATTTTCAATGCTTCACTTCGAAAACACGAAGTTTTCAGGAAAATATTTCTATCTTACACTCTGAAGTTGAATATTCAATTTTGAAACAAACAGAAATCTAATATTGTTTATAAAATTCCCTGTCTAGATTGTAATCAGACGTATATTGGTCAAACAGCTAGGAATCTCAATAGTCGCAAAATTTCACAGAGAAGCGATTGTAGAAGGAACATCAATTCGAGTGCCATATCGGAACATGTGAATCGTAATGATCATCGAATGGATTATGAGAATACTGAGATTTTGGACACAGAAAAGAATCTTTCGAAAAGAATCTTTCTAGAAATGGTTTATATTTATAAGGAAAAACATTCTATGAATAAACGAAGTGACTTGAATAACCTCAGTCAGATATATACTTATTTGTTACTTTTCAACGAAAAAAATATGACACCCGTTAATCAAAATTTTCCGCCTTGATTGAGTCAACTCATCATTGTCATTTCATTTCATTAATGTATTTTCTGCTTGTTCTGATCCAATTTCATTTGAATCTCACGTTAATAAGTACTCCATATAGAAAATAACTTATGTATATTGTAATCGACCCTTTTATAGTTGTACCGAAGAACCCGAAGCTGATATTGTAATGTCAATTTCACGTGATGTCGATCAAAAAATACACCTAAAAATATCGTACGGGACAAAAAACTGTTTCTTCAACTTTTTCAAAAATCAATGCTGAAACAGAACTTTTTATTCTCGGTAGATACGAAAACTCCAAGAAATAGTTCGAGCTCCAAGGTGATGGATCTTGATATTGTATATTGTGGGATGTTCAGCCATATTTTTCATGCTGTCCGTGGAGGAATTGAAGAAGTAATTGAGAATTAGGCAGATGCCTATGTTTTGGTACTCAGCAACCACTTTTGGCATGAGCTATCGAATATTGGTTGTCGAGGGATTTGGTTTGAATGATCGGTCAAGAAAAGACTTGTTCAAACTGTCATTCAGTAGGTGAACTGTTTGGCGATTTTTTTTTAATTTCTACCCGCGTTACATGCTTGAACGGGTTATAACACGACAAGCCGATTAGCGACTAAGAAGCAATGTATAAGCGCTGCATCCGAAGAATTCGTCGATGCACTTTTTTTTGCAAATAACTCTTCGATCCATTTAAATTACATTGAAAATGTATGCACTTCTCAAGCTAATATCTTGTAATATATCTGAAATTATATGCACTTTTGATGCTTTGTATCTACATTGCTTGAAGGCTCCAGCTCAAACAGATCTGTGGAAAAATATCTGAAAACCAATACATGAGCCTGTGAACTTTCTTCAATCTGGTTATGAAAGAGGAGATGGAAAGTTGTACCCGGTGCAAATGGCAAAACCACCTAAATCCTTCGATCAAGCCTTGCAAATATAGTGCTGAATGCAGGACGTTGTATTGCACTTGCAAGAAGCGAAATCAATTGTATTTTCATTTGCAAATGCATCGGAAATAATTGTCGAAACTTACGTGAATGAAAGCAAAATTTTGTTATTTTTCATTGCATATCAATATGTAAACCACTTTTTTCATTATTGAATTTGTACTGTATTATGATCATGCCGTTTTTTTCAATACCTCACCCAAACAACATGTTAATAGTCAAAAACTATTTTTGTTTTTCACAGCTACAGCGATGGAATCGAAAACTCTTATTATAAGGCCGAAAAAAAAACTGGACCATAATTCCGTCCGGCAACCTCCACAATGTCATTTATTGAGTCTTTTTTAACTCAAATCATCAATCAGAATGAGGTCATCGGTTTTTGCAAACGGAATGTTTTGCAGCGCTTGCACTACAATCGTCTCCTTGGAAATTGGAAATAGACGAAACATTTCCGGTATTCATTACAGTAATCGACTGATTATCTCCAGCTGCCCTCGCTTCTGCCGTGATTTCTGATTACAATCAATTCTCAGTAGCTCAACGAATTCACAAATAACTTGTGCCTCGTCGCCAATTGTTAAATATCGTATTTGTAATTCAAAAAGGAAATTATAATTCAACTCGAAGAAAAATTGGTTGTTTATTGATTGTCAAATTACAATTGTCTTTCTGCCACTTATTAACAAATATATACAAGGTATATAAAACTAACTTGAATACATAACACTTGGAATATTCGAATTCTCCTCAAAGACTGCGTTTGAGAAATATATGGTGAGGTGAGTGAATACTGAGTAATTCTGAAATTATGTGGCAAAAAATTCGAAAAATTGCTTCTATTCAACAGTACCTATTTTCAAGAAACAAATAACTAAAGACATACTTTTGCCATCATGATATTTTAAAAAGATTTTTATAACATTATCGTGCTACGTTTTCATCAAAAACCTTTGTTTGAATACAGGGTGAATCAAAACTTGAGAGTCTTGATTTTAGAGTTTTTCAAATGGATCATCTTATATATTATTCCACTGTATAATCCTTCACATCGTTGGTATTGGGATATAGGTTGTCAAAGTTTCATTTATTGATGAATGATTCGAATTTTTGGGATGTCTCTGAGGAAATCAGTTTTCATTATGAAGAATCATATTGTACGAAAGCTAACTATTTCTCCTTCGACCAAGCAGAATCAAAAAATACGTATAATGGAAGTATTAATTTGGGATTTAAGGAAAGGAAATGTCACGATAATGCTATTATTTTTGTTTCGGGAAATATTTCCTTTTAATTTCTGATTATCTTTCGTCAATACGTTCTCCAACTTCTTTCAGGTATTGTTTTGAAACCCTTCTGCATAGGATTGTAATACATTCTTAGTTTCTGTATGAAACTGAGGAAAAAGAATAAATTATTACCGTAAAGGATCCTATGCGATACGTTGTGAAGCTGCTGCTATTTCAGTCAACTCTGTTGGGAACTATTATAATGTTCTTGTAAAACGAAGAGATCCATTTTTTACCAAAAAATATGTAGAAAAGATCAAAAGGAGACGTGAACTTCAGAAAATCATAAAGGCGCGTCCACACTGGAGCAACATTTTCCAAAATAATACAACAAAAACTTGTTACAACATAAAATTTTTACATTTGTTGGAATATGTTGTGTTGCGTTGCATAAAGTTGGTGTTGCGATGCAACATAAGTTGTAGTATGTTGCATAGATCCGAATTTAGCGGTAAAGATCAAAGGATAATATGAAACAAAGTGAAATATTTGTCAACATTGCTTTGATGTGGACGGATTGTTGCGAGTTGAGACCTGTTGCAAATTGAACAAACAAACCAATGCGTCTAAGTGTTCTGTTTAGTATTTTATTAGAAAAAGTGCCTGTGCGTGAATTTTTAGGTTTTAGTGATGGCGGTTAAGTGGACTTCGGAAAATTGTTTGAATTTAATTGACAATTATAGACAAAATCCATGTATTTGGAATCCTAAACATGTCAAATATAAATGCAGAGAATAAAAAAATGATGCATGGAATGCAGTTTGTTCAGCTGTAGGGTGCTTATCTTAGGAAGAGGCAAAAAGAAAAATCCGTAACTTGGTGGCTCAGTTTTATAGAGAGCGAAAAAAATATCGCAGCATGAAGAAATCTGGAGCAAGCGCTCACTTTCAGTCCAAGTGGTTTGCCTACGATGCATTAGTATTTCTTCGAGACAAAAACAAAGTCCGCCCATGCGAGGACAGTGAAGCCGAGAACGTGGTAAAAACACACAATGTTTTTAGATATAAACTTTTTTGTCATTATTCATTCGAATAAATGAAAAGGCAATCTCAATTTATACATGAATTATAATTCAATAATTATTCTGCCACGGCACCATCCCCAAAGGTGTAACGAAAAAATCATCAAACACTTGCCTAATATCTTTTGCTTCAGTTGATGCATTTCGTGCAACTTTTTTGTATGGAGTAAACGTATTACTCTGAGTTTCTCTTCTCCACGGTCCTCCCAAAACACGTCCTGTATCTTTATCTTCACCGTCATATGTACCTGGGGGATTGTAGGAACTTTTAGATCCTGAACTATTCGGTATGCAAGTGAATGCAGGCCATAACAACAACTTCTGCAGTTTCTGGTTCTAGAAGTAATGGTTTTTTAAATATTTTGAAAATCGAAGATAACATTCCAGAAACATTTTCTGATATTCTACTTGCTCTACTGAGACGGTAATTAAATATCCTTTTGGGAGACCCTTTGTCCTGAGCCCCAGGGTAGGGTTTCAGTAAATTTGGTGATAATGGGAAGGCATCACCCCCAAAAAATACGTGAGGGACTAATTTCTCACGTCCTCGTAAAGAGCTATATACTGGAAGGTTGAGTTTGCAGCGAGTTCATAGTTTTTGGATAATGTATTTTCGAAAACTCCGCCATTCAGATATTCTCCCTTGGGAGCCTACATGAAAATACAAAAATCGGTAATTAGCATCCATTACGCCGAACAGAACGATGCTGAAAAACGATTTGTAATTGAAAAAATCACTTCCACTGTTTTTTGGTGCTCGTAGTGCAATATGCTTGCCATCCATGACGCCTACACATTTTGGAAAATTCCAAAGAACACTGAAACCATTAGTAATTGTTTCCCATTTTCGAGCAGTTTTAGGCATCTGAAATACAAAGATATCCATTACTTATGCTAAAAATGTAGATCACGTAATATTAGGTGTTTTCCTACATTGTAGTGTTTACATTTTATACAATGTATTTTTCTTTTCAGGATGACCTTAGTGACTCTTCCTCCGAAACAGACTGTGATGAATGTGGAAATGGGACCCAAGAATTTCAAGATGTAGAAAATGGCAACCAAGGCATGAAAGACTTGTCTAACGATGGTTCTCAAACGCCATGAACATCTAACGCTGCTTGTCAGGAGCC
The DNA here is from genome assembly GCA_032362365.1 of Zygogramma bicolorata. Taxonomy (NCBI): domain Eukaryota; kingdom Metazoa; phylum Arthropoda; class Insecta; order Coleoptera; family Chrysomelidae; genus Zygogramma; species Zygogramma bicolorata. The sequence continues at coordinate 271,348 of JAVJAQ010003878.1, forward strand.
TTCGGCATATAACAAAGCCTCTCAAGAGCCTCGTAAGGAAACCGTGGAAAATCCGAACAGCACAAATCTTGATGAATTTAAACGCCCTAATAAACCTAGACGTATCACACAAACACTTAAAAGAAAAATCGATGATAACGCTCGAAAAGAAGAGGCATATAAAATAATTCAGACATACAAAATAAACGACAGCGAGAAAAATTCGATGTATTTGGAGAACAAATGGCGTGTAAAATTAGGGATTCGAATACCACCTGCGCACAAAATATTGTAGAACATCTTATAAGTAATATTTTGTTCGATGCTAGTATGGGCAAATATGATTATGGAATACTCCAATCGACATACACATATGAGCCAATTCTATCAATGCAACCTTTCACGAGACCACAGTCACATTCATCGTATTGCAGCACACCAGCTACATCACCAGCGGAGACATACATACAAAACTTTTCAGACTCCTCTACTGCTTTTGGTTCTTCGAACATTATCGCAGAGGCATTTCAATTAACGAACATGTAAAAGTTCTAAATTTATCAATAAAATGAGTACAATGAAGTTTATTTACCTTAACTTCAGCTTTAATTGCGTTTACTAGCGCAGCACATACTTCCGGTACTATCTTTGAGATAGCTTGTTTCGAAATCTCAAATAAATACATGTAGCTACTGTAGGAATCTCCAGTTGCCAGAAAGTGCAATGTTACAGCTAATCGTTCTTGTGGAGGTATAGCCTTTCTACAGTTTGTATCTGCTTTTCTTATCACTGGTGCAATTTTTTGCAGCCAAAATTCCATATTTTTGAAGCACCCATCGGTTCGAAGTTCTGATAGAACGTCATCTTTCTTTAAATCCGATAATAATTTCTGTCTACCATATTCTTCCCTTTTCTTCAAACTTGGACGGATCCAACATTTACGCTTCCGTTTTCGTGAATCACCACACAAAATTAGAAAGCACGCGGTAGCAGTTAATATGTCTTCCTCCATCATGTCACAAAACTACAGCAGCGTGGACAGAAAGTTGTACTCAACTGAATTTGAGATTCGACAAGTGCAAACATTCATTAACATTGTTGTTCTAGTGTTTAATAAATTAAACATTTATCAACGTTGCTACAAGTTGCCAGTGTGGACGTACCTTAAGACTCAATGATAAAAACTTTCCATCAAAATCTAGGAAGAAACATGCACTACCAGATAAGGATTATGACCCAGATGCTATCCCTGATCCAGATTTACCTACCGATCAATTCGAGCGGAAGAAAAAGAGGGTTCCTCGATCCATTGAAAAAAACTCCCGAAGAGATAAAACTCATCGAGTTCAATACAAGAGGTCAATCTGGCAATCCTTGATGGCAACAGGAGAGAAGCATTCGTGTAACAGCTTCATATTTTGGTGATATTTGCAAGATGCGAAAATCAACATCTTGTGCTAATAAAGTGAAAAACTCACTCTATTCAACCTTTGGAGGAAACGCAAACACCAAGTATTGAACAGAACATGAGCCATTTGCAATTAAACAACTGGAGAATGATTTTGATGTCAAGGTATTACTGTAATGACACACTATAACAAACATAATTCCTTTTCATCAATTTTACCGGTTGAACCATGTGGAATGTTTTTTGATAAACACGATTATATTTTTGGAGCCAGTCCTGATCGGTTGATTTGAGATGACGCCATTGTTGGGAGTGAAGTGTCCCAAAACTGCGTCAAAAATGCACCCGAAGGAAGCAATTGAGCAGAAAATAATGATTTCTGTACTCTAGATGAGAATTCACACATGCAGCTGAAACGAAATCATAATCATTATTATCAAGTACAAAGGCAGCGTTCCTTGTGTGATTTTGTATTTGGGACTCCGTTGGGAATGTTAGTTGAAATGAATGTGGGCCTTAGGAACACCTCAGAATCTGTGATCTCGAAACGAAAAAATTGTTTTTCATCCATATTTCCTCTGACTTCAACAATATATCCTCATTTTTGAGAAACTTCCTGATTATATTCCATCAAAATAACAAAATTGATAGTTTTTTTTTTCAGATTATTAAGGACGATTCATTTTGGACGAATGAAATGAAACCAAAATTGGAGATTTTTTACATGGGTTGCCTCTTGCCTGAGCTGATAGATTCTAGATACCCGAGAAAATTGGAAATTCGCAATCCACCACGACAATGAACATTGAGTTTAAATTTCCATCTTGACACCTCTTCTACTTGGAGGTTATTTTCAAGTTTCCTACAACGTCGCATGAAAATGATTCGTTGAACAATCAATAACAAGTATATAATATGCAGTTCTCTGCAAGTTTTTCACATATAAGAGTTTACTAGATCGCGACACGTGTTGCGCTATACAATAGATTCTTGAAGCAGGAACTTCGAACTGTTTGAAGTTCCTGCTTGAGGAAGCTCTTGTATAACGAAACACTTTTCGCGGTTTAGTAATCCCTAACATGTGAAAATCTTACAGGCAACTGTATATTAATTGTTTAGTATGGATTTTCATCAGTTAACGACCACTTCCATTCAGTAAATAGAAAATATTATTGAAAAAATTGTAGCTGCGTATTATTCTTTATGAAATACATTCGAGATCATATTTTTGATACCTAAATGAATACATTTCGAGTGCATTCACTTGTTTTCGTCTTCATACAAAAAACATCACATCAACTCCTCGACTGTTTCAGTGCATGTATTTAGAAATATGATTACCTATACTAAATTCCAATCCAATTTTCAGTTTTTCAACCTTTCCTTTAGGATATGATTACCTCATTTGATTTGTGTCTTATATTTTCATCTCTTCGTTCTTAGCACCAGGTTTCATTAGAGTTGAAAATATAGACAATGGAAGTCTGAACCCTCACCATTCAGCAAGCAACACTGTCAACCACATTCAAGCAAATATTGTGTTTTATTGAAATATTTTCGAAATAGATACATCGATAAACAGTGTTTTTGCTTCTTCATAATTCCAAAATTCCTAATTCAAATACATTGAAACTACATTACAACAATATTCTGTCCTTATTGCGGCGCTGGTAAAAAATAACGTGAATGTGATTTTGTTTACATCTGCTGAACCTTGGATGAAAGCAAGTACCCAAATCATTGAGTGAGGATAAGGGGAGACGCTAAAAGGATTTTTTTTGTGAACATAAAACGGCACCACTAGGCAAGGCTGAGTGTAGTATCAATATGGCTGGCACGCCAGGAGCGAACTACTATATAGGCTGATTCACGGTGGATGGCACATAAGACGTTTCTGGAGAACCAGACAACGGATCACTTTGAAAATTCAATGGAGGGCATATTTGGACATTCTCTAGCCAACTAAAATATTTTTGACAATGCGGTGTTGCCGCTTCTATTAGAAAGCAGTAGCAACTTTGATTTTTCAAATGGAACACTCTGTATATAGTATTATTTTTGGAATCTCCAACAATTGCCCGACAACTTTTCTTGATATTTCCCTATACCTATCTGTTACCGTTTTCGAAATGAAAATTAATTTCAATTTTTTTCTTCGAAAATCATTACTTCTAAAAATGCCGATATCTTTTAGTTAAGAAGTACTATGATATCAAAATTTGGTTTGGAGTCAGGTGACACTTGAACACTTGCTACACGTCAGCCTGATCTCCGTTACTTCAATACAGGGTGGTAAAAAAATTAAGTTTTTTCGTTTGCTTGAAAAAGTTGCTGAAATTTGATTATTTTAAATGGAACACCCTGTGTATTATTGAAAATTCGGAAAGCTGCTGAAATTTGCTTTCTTTTTATGTACATCATACATATACCTTACTAGTCAAGTTTCGGACTTATGAACATTTATTTGTGAAAATGTCCCTTCAGAATGGTATTTCCATTCGGTATTTGGTAAGCAGGCCATGATTACTATTTGACAGTAGCGTTGTGACATTCTCCTAATAATATCGACATTTTCGTCACTTCAGAAGTTGCAAATACCTTCAAAACGATTGAACAAAACTATTCAAACGAAGTTCTTATGAATTTGTTTATTATTTTTGGACAGTGTGATAAAATTATCAGCAGAACATGTAGAAAGTTCAATGAAATGTATCCGAATCTACCGCCAATGAACCTCAAGAAATTTATACGAATTCAGAACAATTTCAATGCATTTGGATCAACTTTAAAAGCACCAAGAAACTTGCCTCGACCCGTAACTTTCGAAGACAACCAGATTAATGTCTTAGCATATTTTCACGCATTTCCCGAGTCATCGATAAGAAGTGCTGAAGAAGATTTGGGTATGAAATATTCATCGGTTCAAAGAATCTTGCGAAGACATAAAATGCATGATTATAAATTCACCAGAATTCAAGCAATGAAGCCTCAAGATCCTCAACAGAGTAGAATATTGTGAAATGTTGTTGACACGCATTCAAGAAGATCCACTTTTTTTAAATAAAATTATTTGGACTGATGAATCGAAATTTTCGAGAGAAAGAATTTTCAATAGAAAAATTCGTCATTATTGGTCCAGTGAAAATTCTCACGTCACAAAAGAAGCCGGATTTCAAGAAAAATTTAGTTTTAATGTCTTCTGCATGTTGATGGACAACAAATTGAGGTACGTGATATACGAGGAGTCATTAACATCCAGAAGCTACCTGAATATTTTGGAGAATACTGTAGACAGTTTCGTTGATAATCTGCCACTCGAAGATTATCGAAACTGTTGGTACCAACTAGACGGAGCTCCTGCACATTGCACAAGAGAAGTGAGCGCAGAACTGGATAGACTATTTGACGATCGGTGGATGAGGCGCTTGGGACCATGGAATTGGCCAGCGAGATCACCCGATCTTAATCCATTAGATTTTTATTTGTGGGGAATGTTCAAAGGAAAAGTTTACAAAATACCCGTGCGTTCGAGAGATGAATTGTTAGAAAGGATTGCCCAAACATTTAAAGATTTGGATCCCAATGAAATCAGATCTGCCACCACGAAAGCAGTCGAAACCCGCATTTTAAAGTGCTTGGAAGTGAACGGCCAGCGATTCGAACATATTTTGAAATATTTCACATGATTGTTTTACTTTTTTATAATTATTCATATCAATATTTCCAATTTCAAGTTGCTTGGTGCTTTTTCAAAGTTGATCCAAATGCATTGAAATTGTTCTGAATTCGTATGAATTTCTTGAGGTTCATTGGCGGTAGATTCGTATACATTTCATTGAACTTTCTACATGTTCTGCTGATAATTTTATCACACTGTCCAAAAATAATAAACAAATTCATAAGAACTTCGTTTGAATAGTTTTGTTCCATCGTTTTGAAGGTATTTGCAACTTCTGAAGTGACGAAAATGTCGATATTATTAGGAGAATGTCACAACGCTACTGTCAAATAGTAATCATGGCCTGCTTACCAAATACCGAATGGAAATACCATTCTGAAGGGACATTTTCACAAATAAATGTTCATAAGTCCGAAACTTGACTAGTTAGGTATAGGTATGATATACATAGAAAGAAAGCAAATTTCAGCAGCTTTCCGAATCTTCAATAATATACGGGGTGTTCCATTCAAAATAATCAAATTTCAGCAACTTTTTCAAGCAAACGAAAAAACTGTATTTTTTACCACCCTGTATTGAAGTAACGGAGATTAGGCTGACGTGTGGGAAGTGTCCAAGTATCACCTAACTCCAAACCAAATTTCGATATCATAGTACTTCTTAACTAAAAGATATCGGCATTTTTAGAAGTCATGATTTTCGAAGAAAAAAATTGAAATTAATTTTTATTTCGAAAACGGTAACAGATAGGTATAGGGAAATATCAAGAAAAGTTGTCGGGCAATTGTTGGAGATTCCAAAAATAATATTATATACAGAGTATTCCATTTGAAAAATCAAAGTTGCTACTGCTTTCTAATAGAAGCGGCAACACCGCATTTAGTTGGCTAGAGAATGTCCGAATATGCCCTCCATTGAATTTTCAAAGTGATCCATTGTCTGGTTCACCAGAAACGTCTGATGTGCTATCCACCGTGAATCAGCCTGTGTTTTGTTGGTTTCCGAACCTCTCTCAACAAATTCAACACAGATCGCCTTGATTGCTGGATTCTTAGGAAATCTGATAATGAAATAATGGTTATTCACTGTTCAAAGATTCCATGATTGGAATTCTTGACGAATTTGTAATGAATGGATTCCTTCTAGTACAGACCTGCGTGTTATTAACATACCTATGGAAAGTTATTCCTGTTGAATGACCTTTGGAGTATCCACCACATTGACCTTGAACGACCTTTGGTGTGTTGAGTGCAGGCGCGTTTGACCTTGAATACCCTTGAGGGTTGGCATGGTCGAGCTTGAACAGCATTGCCCTTGAATGACATTGGTGCATGTTGACCTACAAATATCCTTGAGCATTTTCAAAATTGTTAATTTTTGTGTATGGTGTAGATATCGTCTAGCTACCATCGCCTTGTTATTAAAATGACCTGGAACTTTTCAATAATGGTACCAATAACTCAGAGTTATGGAGGGGGTAGTGGAGAATGTATATAACAAGAGTCTCAAATACTTCAGTCATTCAACGTATTAGTTCACTGTTATTGGAAGTGATTGATTTATTGAAATTGAAAATGTATTCGTGCAGTGATTGTGGTAAACGTTTCACTAGGAGTGACAACTTGCATCTTCATCAGCGGGATTCTTGTTTGTCCTGGACCATCGAAAAGGCCGAGGATGGATATTTGCCCTACACCTGCAACAATAGAGACCTGTTTGTATTGCAATATGAGCGTTGCTTCTAATCAGATGAATTCATATCGGAGCACTTTGGAACATAGAACAAATGCATGTGTCCAATATGGAAAGGGTGTGAAAATTATCCGTACTACTTTTCAAATGTAGAATTGTCAGCTACAGGGTGGATAGTCAAAACCACCACACGGATTACATCACCTTCTTCAACGAGATGAAACAAAAAAATTTGAAATTACTGGAAGAAGTGTTGGTGATCCACAAAGCGGTGAAAGTTAACATGGAGGTGTTTGGGCGATACAATCCGCAAACTAAGGAGCTATCTGATATAAAAGCTTTCAATAGCTCTGATCGAGTGACTTGAACAGGGTGTATAATACTTTGACAGATAGCCTTATAACTCAAGCAATGGAATTTAATGAGCGTGATTCAGGTATGTTGTAATACATTCACATTGGTTTTCCCTTAATTGATGAAAAAAAGGGGTTTTCAGGTTGGACTATCGATGAAATATTGTATAAGGAGGTTAATGTCAACGAATACAGTCCACTCAGAGGGTCTTCATTCATCAAGCTGCCGAAGTTCATCGAGTCGAAGAAGGCAATTGTGAAAGTGAACAATCAAGACCATTATTGTTTTGCTTGGGCCGTTACTCCAGCACTGTACCCCGCCACCGTTAGAGTCAACGAAATTTCACCATACTCACCATTCCATACAGTACTGAATGTGGCAGGTATGGATTTTCCAGTCAGGTTGAAGAATATTCCGAAATTCGAATGATGAATGATTGTTCTATCAATGTTTATGGGCTAGAAAGTAATTTGAAGAATGGTAAAATCGAATATGAGGTAGTCGGTCCATTACATTATTCTAAACGTAGACACAACAGCCATGTCAATCTTTTGAATATCATTGATGAGTCTGGTAACAGTCATTATTGTTGGATGAAAGATCTGTCAAGATTGGTTTCTTCTCAAGTGTCCGCAAATCAGCATAAAAAATATTTTTGTGATGGATGCTTATTGTATTTTGGGACTGAGCGACATTTACTACGCCATCAGTCGAATGATTGTGATCATATTTTTACATGTACATCCACTACAAAACTCAGAGTAGATTAATTTGGAAAATATGTACCAGAAAATATTTTGAAATTCGAAAATATTGAGAAACAATTAAAAGTTCCGTTTGTTGTATCAGCTGATTTCGAATCAATTTTGAAGCCGGTGCATACAACGGAACCGAATCCTGCTCACTCCTACACGAATCAAACTTATGTGCATGAACCATATGCTTTCTCATATCTCATAAAGTGCTCTTTTGACGATTCCATTTCGAAATTTGTATTATACAGAGGTGAAGAAGCTGGTAGAGTTTTTGTAGCAAACTTAGAGACTGATCCTACTGATATGTATCACAAATATTCGAGAAACGTCTCCCCCATGACTCCTTAGAGAACTAACTATATATCTGTCACCAAACATATATTCATGGAGAATAAGCCGGAACGAAATGGTCATGTGAAAAAAATATTTTTAAAATTGAGATTCATCGATAGTTATAAATTTTTGGCCGCTCCTCTGCAAGAGTTAGGAGATAATTCAGATGATGGGCATTTTGTGGAGATGAGAAATCATTTTGAAGAAGTTGAGAAATTCAAACTTATGCGACAGAAAGTTGTTGCTCCTTGTAATTTCGGTCGCACTCTCATGCAAGTAGACGGAAAAAACCTACTGCGCAGAATTCTGAATACCAGTTCCGATATTCGACCAAAATGAGACTTTTTTCGACCAAAATGAGACTTTTTTAAGGAGTATGACTGAAAAGAGTTATGCGCAGTAGGTGACATCGCTCGTATTTTCATGAAAGTAAATGGAAAAAACCTACTGCGCAGAATTCTGATGACCAGTTCCGATATTCGACCAAAATGAGACTTTTTTCGACCGAAATGAGACTCTTAGGAGTATGACTGAAAAAAATTATGCGCAGTATGTGATATCGGTCATATTTTCATATATGTTTGTTCAAGTTCTCCCAATAGAACCTAATATATCATCAAGGTCTTTCAAGGTCAGAGTTCACAGAAACATATAGGTCGTTCCAAGGCCGGGATTCCTTACTTCCGGTCTGGTTCCTTTCTCTGTCTCTTTCTCTCGGTCGGGCCCTTTTGTTGTTTTTTTTTTGTGTTGGTCGTTGTGTTTGTGTGTGGTTTGGGGGCGGTCATGTTCCCGAGTCCGAAACGGGAGGAAAGGAAGAAGAAGGTCTCATCACAGACCAGGGGGAAAAATCTATCGAAATTTCTCCGGACGGTTACTGACTATGACTCTGAGGACGATTTCAAACAAACACCTCAGAGTCGAAAAAGTGGTGGATTGAAAAGGAAGACGGCTGACAATCCACCAACAGTCAGTAAGCGGCAGAAGCGGGCACCGTCAAAGGAGAAGACGCTGCAGCCACCGAAGCCGACAACTCTCAAGAAAAGAAACACCACCACCAAGAAGACGACCGCACCGGTTGGGAAGCTGAACGCCATTCGGAGGAGGTGTGCACTGGCTTCTTCCTATAAGTTGTGGCCTTGACAAGAGAAACCAGTTGTCGCACCTCCTGCAGAGACTGAATCTGCACCACCATCCCAAGAGATGGAGGCGCAACCACCATGTCCTAGAATGGAGGCGGATTCAGTCTCTTCCATTCCTGAGGAAGAGACTGCTGATGATGTACTGTTGGGCAGTTTGAAAGATGGACTGCGCAACACCCAGACGTACTCCCAATCTAGAGGAATGTTGGGCAGTTTGGGAACCACCATGTATGCCTGGGGGCGGGAGTACAAAAATTTCAATAAGAAATGCGCCGCTTATGATTCCAGAAGTATTGAGCGTGATGCTAAGATTAAGCAGAACGCTGAAAAACGTCGGGAATTACAGCGGCGCATTCGAGAGCTAGATGCCGAACACGATAGGATAAGCGATGATCAGGAGAAGGACCTCCAGATCCATCGGCTGGACCTTTCGAGAAGGCATCAGTATAAGTCTCTTCTGCAGCAATGTGGAAAGTCGTTCAGCGAGTACGCGAAATTGACCCCCCCACCATCCCCGCCCAGACAGTTTTTTCGGTTTTGTACATAGTTTTAAATACTTTTTTTGTAAATATAGTATATGTTATATTTAAGTGGATTGTAAATAATGTTGCATGCTAGATTGAGTGGTTCTATTGTATATATTATTTTTATTATGAATTTGGTTGTTGCACACAGAATACTGCAGGGCTGGGGCAGTATTTTCTTTTATTCCCACTCGAAAAAAAAATATTGAACTATCCCAAATAATTATATCTTCTATGGTATTTTGATATTCAACACAATCAAAAGTGAAATAGCGAAACTGTGTCAAATAAATACTCTCTTGGATTAAATAATGAGAAATGATTGAAATGAACAAATGTGAGTGTCCATTCGGCATCAGAGGTATTAAGGTTGCTGGAGGGCAAAACTATTCGAAGAGGATTTTTCTCTGAGTCAAGGATACTCAAGGACGGAATCATTCACAAACGATATGTTTTCTGAAAGCTTCAACATTCGAAAGTCTTTTCAAGGTTATTCAAGGGCAATACACTCCCACTTCTCACCCCACTCTCCTCAAATCGTACAAATACGGCCGCGTTCTTCAAAATTCCACACTCCAAATTAGTAGACTAGGCGGTATCTCAGCGAGACCAGACAGACCCTGACGTCACGCCCCAAGTGACATTACCGACAAGTTCTTAGCGAAGATACGAACCATCAAAAGACAGAGTCTAGACATGTCTTACAGTCAACACCACTTCAATATGTACCACAAACTTTAGGAAGCCAACAGTAGTTATCTGCGCAATTTCATCTGACCATTCGCTACTCACCGACGCTGCCCCGTCTACTAGCATCCCACATGTGCGACACTATCCTTCTACTTGTGTCCATAATAGGCGAAGTTATTAGTATTAAAGTCAACTGTGTATCAGTGGGGTGTTCAATGTCAACTGATTAGCGTCAAAATCAACTTAAACATAGTATTTCCATCAGTATTGTTCAAGATGTTGACCAGTATAGTCCTCACTTCATTGACACTCACGCAATAGTCATGTGAAAATGTTACAACCCCTATGGAAATGTATACTCACCTGCAGCAATATGGATACGTCAATAATACTAATACTTCTCTAGTGGATATCGAATCGGTTATAGTAGCGTTCCAGGAGAAATATAACCTTCCTGTGGATGGTGAACTTAACGAAGGAACACTGGCTCTGGATCACCAGCCTAGATGTATGCAATCCGACAATGCATTCTCCGTTGGTACATGTTGGAATAAGACTAACCTTTACTGGTCGTTCCCGCAAGCTTACCAAACACTAGTGGATATTGCACGGAAAGCTTTGGCATTCTGGGGAGGAATTTCAAATTTCAATATGTTCGTAACACGGCACATCAAAACCAGATATAACAATAGTTTTCACAGAGAGAATACACTATTTCCGTAACGACTGCACAGGTGCTTATCGTTGTACATTTAAATTTGATGGACCAGGAACAATGTTGGCACACGCTTATTTTCCTGATTTTTGGGATACTTGTAGGGAAATTCACCTAGATAAATCAGAACCTTAACACATGAAATAGGCCACACACTTGGACTACAACATAGCGGTGTGGAGGTGTCCGTTATGTTTCCCTGGTATCAATCTAAACTTCCCAACGCAAGTGAAGATGATAGTCTAGCATTGGAGTTTCTATATGGCACACGTACAACAACTATCAAACCCAGCACGAATGCACCCATCACTAAACAACCAGCCACCCAAAATCGTCAGTCGTTCAAAAACCGACAACCCATGCACTTTGTGATGTTAAAATACCCGATTCTATGTATTTAGCTGAAGCACCCCAATTTTCGAATCATAGATTATACATTGGTGCTGGGGAACATTTATGGAAACTAAATATAAATATTGAGCAGATACCAGCGAAACCCGAGCGTTTGAACAACTATCTTGATAGAAAAGTAACTATATCATACGTTTTCCAAAATTCGGCTGGTTCTTTGATAGTTTTCGATAGGAAGAAACAAGAATGGCATGAGGTGGACTTTCCTTCTCTACAGATTATGCAGACTCAACCTACTTTAGTACCTGATGCCAATGTATTCTTCCACACATACTGCGGTAAGGGTTACATGTTCTACGGTAATAGCACATACGTAGAATTCTTCGAGATACCACTAGTGACAACGGGTCGAGGCCAGATCATCGATATGTTTCCAGGGATTCCGAATGAAGTTACAGCTGCATATCGATTCATAGATGGACACAAATACTTTTTCCGAGGAAGCACCTATTACAAATATAATGAGTTTACGATAAAAGTTGTTGAAGCAGGTCAATTCAATAGAATATTTTTGGCGTACACTGCCCCAGTAATAGTCTTTTCCATCAACTCAAAACATTGTTATCGAAACTGATAAATGTTTATCAGTGAAATCTTGTTTCATTAGTATTTCCCCCTAATGATTATAGAGGAGACATGAAACTGACGAATGTTTGTTATATTCAACTAGAATTATACGATTGAGCTCTGATCGATCTCACTTATATGTATACCCTGTATTATAACGGAGTTACAGTAGAAAATCATGTAACGATCACTCAAATAAAATTGACAGCGACGGTACAATAGCCACTTCCACTTATTCAATGGGCTGTAGCATGGACAATACTATTTTATGTTGAAAAATCAGATATTCTACAAAGTTACTCTCACCAATACTGAAATAATTTTCAGATGCAGTTGTATGATTGTGATCAGATAACATTTCTGTTCTGACAATGGCTTTTCAGAAGCACTTGTGTTCAGAAGCAAAATGGAATGAACTTATCCTCAAAGTTCATACATCCAGAGATGAGAGTTAGCATATCGAAACGATAGAGAAAACATTGTGTTAATAGTCAATACTCGAGCAGAATGACAAACAAAAATTGGACAAATGCGTTACCAACGGATAGAAAAGTGATTATTCCTATATAATCAATAAGGCATAGGTTCTGCTCGAGGAGCTGAGTATTATCGTTTTGTGAATCATTGTGAATCTCCCTGTTACAGTATGATTGAAACAGCTCGGCGCAAACGGCTGGTATATCGCAAAGTCTCGATAACAGACTTCCTGTTTTCGTGAAAGCGCGCTAACAATTCCTTCTTTTTGTGACTTGTGTTCGTCGAAGTGCCTCCAGCGAAATTATTTGATGTAAGTACCCATTTCTTTTATTCATAATGTCGAATTTATTGCCAATAATTTTTGAATTCAACTGGGGCTCGTGAAATTAATCTGAGTAAGACACCTAGTCTCAGAACGAGGACACAGTACATTCCTTGAGAGTGTTCAAAAACCCCTACATTCAAGTATCTATTGTTTCCACGCTCGAATTTCCTCAAAATTTGTCTCAAGCGAACGCTTCTCCACATGAACTAGCTATGAATATAAATTATGTCTAAAATTATACAGCGTGGTGTCAAACCCCCAAAAAATAATTTAGAGTGCAAAATATGGCCTTCAAGTATCCATCTAAAGTTTTTGTTGATAGAATTAAAACGTTGCCAAACTAATAAAGAGTGCTAAAAATATTATGAGTAAAATGGCGATTGTACAGAGTAGTGTCATGCAAGGAATATTGAAATAGGTTATTTTGAATTCAACTAGAGGCACACATAAAACAGCTTCTTTTCTGGTTCACTCCAGAGTTTATGAGGGGCATAAGCTTTCTTCTTTGCTGAAACTAATAGTATAGATAAGAATGAGAGGGTTAACATACTTGAAATCAGTAAAGATGGATATTTTTGGGTTGATGACATATTGTAATTATATTGGTGAGTCGGTAGTATACTTTCACGTATAGATATTCACTTCTAGAAACTCGTCTGAAAATATGCTTGTTTTATGGGTATTTTCTATTTCGAAGGCAGATGGTGGAAAATTGGTCAAAAAAATCTGTCACTAACACCTGGTAATGACCGGGTGTTAGTGACTCACCAATATAATTACAATATGTCATCAATCCAAAAATATCCATCTTTACTGATTTCAAGTATGTTAACCCTCTCATTCTTATCTATACTATTAGTTTCAGCAAAGAAGAAAGCTTATGCCCCTCATAAACTCTGGAGTGAACCAGAAAAAGAAGCTGTTTTATCATTTTTCAAAGTGAATATTGAAAAATCCATAGTACCAGGGAAGGCACAGTGTGTGGAATGCATTGAGAAAAATGCTGTGCTGACATCAAGGGATTGGACATAATAAAATATTCAAAAAAATAAAAGTTCCAGAAAATAAAGATAATTTTTGAAAAAATGTGTATTATTCATTTGTTCATTAACCACAAAAATCATTGGAATAATCTGGAAAATAGACTCGACCGTACTTTATAAACTATATTTGGAAGTTCTCAGGTTCGCGGTCTGTTTACTAATAAAACTCATTTGTTCTTGATCTCAATTTTTCGCTAATGTTTATGAGCTTCATCAGGAGAAAAGCTACAAAGAATGTGACAAAATTGTACAAGATTGAATCTTGAAACTGTTATTGTCGATTCAATCTTGTACAATTGTGTCACATTCTTTGTAGCTTTTCTCCTGATGAAGCTAATAAACATTAGCGAAATATTGAGATCAAGAACAAATGAGTTTTATTAGTAAACAGACCGCGAACCTGAGAAAGAACTCGTGACGAGACCTGGGGAGTAGGCAGATTGAGGCCCCGGCGTCAAGTCACAAACCCTTGCCCCCTGTGACAACACCTGAGGAGTAGGCAGATTGAGACCTCAGCGTGAAGTCACATTTACCTCTTGAAAATGGCTCCAAAATCGGAGCCGAAACGTCGAGAACAAAACTCCAGACGCGGTTCAACCCGAACTCAACCACAACACACAACTGACCGCGGAAACCTATCCGAACACACACACATATATATATATATATATATATATATATATAGCTCACATGCAAGATTCAGGGACCGAAATTGCTTGATGTGCTACATTCAGGGACCACTTGCGGATTTGAGGACCAGTCGAACAGCTTCGAGGACCATGTTCAATTTGTCATCTGATGATTCAAGGACCGGTTCTCGAAACAAACAGTTTATATTACACTGAATTTCTTGTGGAGGGGGAAAGAGGGGAAGTTATATGTATACTTCTTCTATCCGCTGTATTTAGGGACCAAACCAATACGAACAGTAATTAATCAAAGTTGTAGTCTGAAAGTCGGTAAAGTAGGCTCGAGGAGACCCCAAAGGAGCCCCTACATAACGAAAAATAAAGTTTTTGTCTTGTCAGAAGTTAGGTATTTTGTTGGTTATGTTTTGCTTACATTATCCAACAAAATTATCTTTTACAGAAATAGAACACATTTATGCGAAAGCGTTATACCTTTGAGCTAACGTGTTGTTTCACAGCGCAATTTTGTTTTGTTGAATGTTGAGTCGTTGATAGTTGAGTTACGGTACATTGATCAATTGATAATATTGATATTACAAACAGAACAAAAACCATGATGAAAACTTGCAAAAGTGGTTAGGCTCTAAGTACCTCAAAGAGAAACGATGACACCACTACAGTAAAGGATAACCAGTAGTGGGTCAATATCTGAGAGCTCAATCCTTCAATTTTTAATTGAGTGAATATGTTTATTATTCGAATTCCATTCGATATTCGATCACTCTTATAATTGACAGAACACAGAAAATTTTTGTTTGATATTGGCAACACTGCTAACAGGTAACAGGTTCTACACATTCTAGTGTATTATGTTTATAGTTTTATAGCCACCTTAGTTTGTAGTTTACTCTTAACTGTTTGTTACAAGCTTTGTTTAGGCCATGTGTGTCGTGTATGATCTTTCGTTGTGTTCAGATTATCTCCACAGATTAGCTTTGCTAACAATTGATGATTTATACATCATATGTTAATATGTTATTTAAGATGCCTAGGCATCTTATTTTTATTGTTTGTGAATTCTTCTGTGCTTTACTGAAATTTACATCGACAATGGCGGACAATTTGAAGAAAGCATCGAATTATTGTGTGATTTGTTCAAGTAATTCGAAGAAAAATCCCCAAATCAGCTTTTTCACATTTCCGAAAGATGAAAAGAGGTGAGTTGAATTCCACTGAATGTTTTTTTAATATCATTATATATTTTTGTCGAACATTCAAATGAGGAACAGAGAAAATTTACAGTGTTATGAATAAAAAGACCTCATCTACTAGGATTGATATCTTTGCAACCAACAAGTGCTTATCACATAGGGTCAGTCAGAAAATTTTCTGTTGTGACTTGGGCATGAACTAGCAGTGAGAAAAGTGAATCAAACACAAATCAAGCGTTTATGTGAAGTTATCCACACTTTTCTAGCCACGCTTTTATCAAGAAAGTCAGAATGAGGTAGGATTTACGTGCGACGTTGCCACGTTTCTCGAATATTCTGTAATGAGTTTTGTGCAGTTAATATGATAATAAATGATTGTTGATGTAATTATTTCGGAATTTGATTTATTTCGAAAGATATTGATATATCCAACGCACCAAATATTGCAATTATAATATTATATCGCCAATACATGGCTTAACGTATCCAATTGACCATCCTTAAAATACGCAACAGAAGTGATAAGGAAGTGTCATTCACATATTTTTGCTAATATTTCGCCTAAAACTGGATTTTCTACCTTCTGGTATCTCGTTTGATTTTCATCCATCGTTGATGGATTTCTCAGTCAATAGTGGATGTTCGTTGATGAGTTTTTCACTAAAATGAGGCACATGATTCATAGATAGCATATACAAGACCGAATAAATTTGCAGTGCCGTCGGAGAGGGTGAAAAAAAAAAATAAAAACTAATTTTTTTTTACTTTTTTACTTATATCTCAGTCAATAGTGGATGTTCGTTGATGAATTTTTCACTGAAATGAAGCACATGATTCATAGATAGCATGTACAAGACCGAATGAATTTGCACCGCCGTCAGAGAGGGTGAAAAAAAATAAAAACTAATTTTTTTTTTACTTTTTTGCTCATTTCTCAGTAAATAGTGGATGTTCGTTGATGAATTTTTCACTGAAATGAAGCACATGATTCAAAGATAGCATGTACAAGACCGAATGAATTTGCACCGCCGTCGGAGAGGGTGAAAAAAAATAAAAACTAATTTTTTTTTACTTTTTTGCTCATTTCTCAGTCAATAGTGGATGTTCGTTGATGAATTTTTCACTGAAATGAAGCACATGATTCATAGATAGCATGTACAAGACCGAATGAATTTGCACCGCCGTCGGAGAGGGTGAAAAAAAATAAAAACTAATTTTTTTTTTACTTTTTTGCTTATATCTCAGTCGATAGTGGATGTTCGTTGATGAATTTTTCACTGAAATGAAGCACATGATTCAAAGATAGCATGTACAAGACCGAATGAATTTGCACCGCCGTCGGAGAGGGTGAAAAAAAATAAAAACTAATTTTTTTTTACTTTTTTGCTCATTTCTCAGTCAATAGTGGATGTTCGTTGATGAATTTTTCACTTAAATGAAGCACATGATTCAAAGATAGCATGTACAAGACCGAATGAATTTGCAGTGCCGTCGGAGAGGGTGAAAAAAAAATAAAAACTAATTTTTTTTTACTTTTTTGCTTATATCTCAGTCAATAGTGGATGTTCGTTGATGAATTTTTCACTGAAATGAAGCACATGATTCATAGATAGCATGTACAAGACCGAATGAATTTGCACCGCCGTCAGAGAGGGTGAAAAATAATAAAAACTAATTTTTTTTTTACTTTTTTGCTCATTTCTCAGTAAATAGTGGATGTTCGTTGATGAATTTTTCACTGAAATGAAGCACATGATTCAAAGATAGCATGTACAAGATCGAATGAATTTGCAGTGCCGTCGGAGAGGGTGAAAAAAAATAAAAACTAATTTTTTTTTTACTTTTTTGCTTATATCTCAGTCAATAGTGGATGTTCGTTGATGAATTTTTCACTGAAATGAAGCACATGATTCATAGATAGCATGTACAAGACCGAATGAATTTGCACCGCCGTCAGAGAGGGTGAAAAAAAATAAAAACTAATTTTTTTTTTACTTTTTTGCTCATTTCTCAGTAAATAGTGGATGTTCGTTGATGAATTTTTCACTGAAATGAAGCACATGATTCAAAGATAGCATGTACAAGACCGAATGAATTTGCACCGCCGTCGGAGAGGGTGAAAAAAAATAAAAACTAATTTTTTTTTTACTTTTTTGCTCATTTCTCAGTCAATAGTGGATGTTCGTTGATGAATTTTTCACTGAAATGAAGCACATGATTCATAGATAGCATGTACAAGACCGAATGAATTTGCACCGCCGTCGGAGAGGGTGAAAAAAAATAAAAACTAATTTTTTTTTACTTTTTTGCTTATATCTCAGTCAATAGTGGATGTTCGTTGATGAATTTTTCACTGAAATGAAGCACATGATTCATAGATAGCATGTACAAGACCGAATGAATTTGCACCGCCGTCGGAGAGGGTGAAAAAAAATAAAAACTAATTTTTTTTTACTTTTTTGCTCATTTCTCAGTCAATAGTGGATGTTCGTTGATGAATTTTTCACTGAAATGAAGCACATGATTCATAGATAGCATGTACAAGACCGAATGAATTTGCACCGCCGTCGGAGAGGGTGAAAAAAAATAAAAACTAATTTTTTTTTACTTTTTTGCTCATTTCTCAGTCAATAGTGGATGTTCGTTGATGAATTTTTCACTGAAATGAAGCACATGATTCATAGATAGCATGTACAAGACCGAATGAATTTGCACCGCCGTCGGAGAGGGTGAAAAAAAATAAAAACTAATTTTTTTTTTACTTTTTTGCTCATTTCTCAGTCAATAGTGGATGTTCGTTGATGAATTTTTCACTGAAATGAAGCACATGATTCATAGATAGCATGTACAAGACCGAATGAATTTGCACCGCCGTCGGAGAGGGTGAAAAAAAATAAAAACTAATTTTTTTTTACTTTTTTGCTTATATCTCAGTCGATAGTGGATGTTCGTTGATGAAATTTTCACTGAAATGAAGCACATGATTCATAGATAGCATGTACAAGACCGAATGAATTTGCACCGCCGTCGGAGAGGGTGAAAAAAAATAAAAACTAAATTTTTTTTACTTTTTTGCTCATTTCTCAGTCAATAGTGGATGTTCGTTGATGAATTTTTCACTGAAATGAAGCACATGATTCATAGATAGCATGTACAAGACCGAATGAATTTGCACCGCCGTCGGAGAGGGTGAAAAAAAATAAAAACTAATTTTTTTTTACTTTTTTGCTTATATCTCAGTCAATAGTGGATGTTCGTTGATGAATTTTTCACTGAAATGAAGCACATGATTCATAGATAGCATGTTCAAGACCAAATGAATTTGCACCGCCGTCGGAGAGGGTGAAAAAAAAAACTATTTTTTTTTACTTTTTCGCTTATATCTCAGTCAATAGTGGATGTTCGTTGATGAATTTTTCACTGAAATGAAGCACATGATTCATAGATAGCATTTACAAGACCGAATGAATTTGCACCGCCGTTGGAGAGGGTGAAAAAAAATAAAAAGCGCCCATTTTCGTTTTTCAGGTAACCGCCATCTAACCGCTGTCAAAAAATATCGGTTAGTAGCGGTTACTTCCGCACCATACCCTGAAATATTCGAAATTTGAATATGTCTACTGTCACTGTCTCATATGTCAGTGGCATCGAAGTCATACCCTCAATCTTATCTGTGATAGTGCACAGAACAGTCACATAAGTTGGGGTGTCCCGTGTATTTGATCGATTTATTCCATCCTCCTACTTCCCAAATCATCTTATATTTTCAAAATGTGAAAATTTAATCTAAAAGTACAATTGTACCCAAAACGGCAGCCCTGAAAAGCCGAGAGAGAACCGGACTAGGGTTTTGGACCATATTCATTGATACTATCAATAATATAAAATATTAATATGGTGCCTGGGTGGGAAGTGATATCTATGAACGAGGCGCCTAATATCATTACGATTGAACTTCACAGGTATGTTCACTCTATCCAAGATCACTCTATATACTACAGCCCCCTGATTCTATTTCACGAATTCGATTGTCGAGTAGCTCAGACTGTGACTGTAGAATGAGCTCTACCGAACATAAACGCATATTCTAAACAATTCGATAATCGAATTCGTGAAATAGAATCTGGGCTCGAACTAGGTTACCGCGAGTTTGACATTTTGGTCACGTGACCTTGTTGGCGTCAATGCTAAGATTCAAATGACATCATATGTATCTCCCTCGCTTTTTCTCATTGGGTACATTCAGGAGGTCCCAGCGGCTAAGTTCAGCCACTCAGCATGTATGTCATAAAGTTTATCAAGAAGAAGATCGTGATGAATGGTATCGAATGCTCGTGTCAAGTCAAAGAAAATACTTAATGTTTTTTCACCATTTTCGAAGTTAAATAATACATGATTCTTAAGGGAAAGGATGGCATCTTGGGTTGACAAACCGATTTGAAAACTAAATTGATTATCAGACAGGATTTTGTATTTATTTAAAAAGGATACTAGCCTGTTTTGATATGATTTTTCAAATATAAGTGAAAGTCAATTCACTTTTGAAATATTTCGATTTTCAATTGACCTCCGAAATGCTATAGGTACCTAGTTTTCAATTCTAGTGAAATGATATGTTCATAAATTCACTTAAATGAATTTAATTCGAATGATACACTTTGGCAACGATGGCATATCTATCAAATAAGTTCAAATGATTCACATCACATGGAGCAAATTCGCAAATATATTCTATCTCTGGGTTTTTTCTGTTTATTACAACACATGAAAATATTTTTGTGGTTATTTTTACAAAATAATTGGTTATTCATCATTCATCATGAAACGATAGAGAGTTGAAGTGATCGCAATACGTAGACCTTTACGTAGACGTTAACGTTATGAAATATAACGTTTACGGGTTTTCATGAAATTGAGTTGAAGTCGCTACCATACATGACGTTACTGTTAGCCGTTAACCGGTGCTGCCGTTAATGCGGAATAACCGTGGATTAATAGGAAGTTTGTGAGGATTTGGCGTGGATTCCGAGATTTTTAGCGTTGACTCCTGAACAAAAATGTGATCCGAAACAAAAAGTCTGAGATCAGTACCTTTATAAGGATCAGGATGTTTTTATTTTTTTATTGACAAAATATTGTTTTGTTACGATTAAAATTAATTTTATATAATTTTATTCAAATGGAAACACTATACTATACACTATAACCTTGTATATATTTTTGTCATTACTGATTTTGTTTCGAATTGCTTAGAAATGTTGATTTGATAACAATTTTCAGTTGTCAATAAAAAACGTCCTAGAATTCTATTGAGTTTTAATAATTAATTTAATATTCTTGAGTCTGACCTAATGATCTACCTTAACCTGATTAAACAAAAAACTGCCCACACTTCAACTAACACTAACCTATACCCACTAAATCTAAATAATATTTGAAACTATAGAATATGAAAACTAATTGAAACAATAAATTCGAATAAAACTGAATAAAAGTACGGAAATTTCACTAATTTTGAAGAAATCCAAGAGCCCATACACAAACGATCCTACAGATATTCAAATGGCTGCAAAAAGCAAAATAACATCCGCTTTGCTGCTATGAAGTTGAAAAATTTGAACTTCTCAAGGTCACTGCTCGAGCAGTAAAATCTGTCGAAAGCTACTCCACTTGCAGCAGTTTAGTGCCATAAAAATACACCTTAAGGTGTATATTCATGGCACCAAACTGCTGCAACTGCAGTAGCTTTTGACAGATTTCACTGCTCGAGTAGTGACCTTGACAAGTTGAAAACTGTTCAACTTCAGAGCAGCAAAGCGGATGTTATTCAGTAGCCATTTTGAATATTTTTGTTGGCGTTTGTGCATGGACTCTTGGATTTCTTTGAAATTAGTTGAATTTTTGTACAATTTCATTCAGTTTTAATTAGTATTTATATTCCATATAGTTTAGATTTTCATAAGTTAGTGGGTAGGTTAGAATTTGAACTGTAGGTATTTTGTGGGTTGATTTGTTACTAAAGGTTAGATATACGTTGGACGGCCAGACTCAAGAATGGATCCTGAAATTATTGCTAAACTATTTATTCATTTCTCCTTTGTTTTTTCAATTATCAAAAAGCTTTTCATTGACAACTAAAAATTGTTAACAAATCAACATTTCTAAGAAATCGAAACAGAATCAGTAATGACAAAAACATACAGGGTTATATATTTCACTGTGTCTCTCAAATATATCAGCTACCTATTTCACCTTTTTCTTGTAAGATCCCTCCTTTTTAAAACACAATACTTGAGACAACACTCGCTATTTGCCTCCTGCTTTTCGCACTTCATGCTGCATGTATCATCTCATTTTGATAATTCATCAAAATTTGAAAACATTCATTCATTCCTCCATTCATATAAGGTCAACGCATTGGACTATTGGACATCTAAGACATTTTCAAAATATTAGATTTCCAGACCACGGCATATCACATATCACCGAATACAAATCCAAACAATAAAGACAAACAATGGCATAAATGACATAAAAATCACTGATTTCACTGCTTCAACCCAACGTTCATATATAGGAAAGTTACGAAATGTCACGAGTTTATAGGCGAAGGGGTACCTGAGGCTAGGGACAGGGTTTGGGGAAATCGAAGTTGGCAATTCTGGGGTAAATTAAAAATCTCTATAGGTGGCATAACCCCATAGAACCAAAGATAAACAGAAAAAGTGCAAAGAAATTGTCACAGAACACACAAACATATATGTTTTATGTAGCTGATTCCTGATTGTCTCTGTCTCTTGGTGTCTTTGTTACTCTGTTGTAAAAGTAAAAGATGTGTTGCGTTGTCACTGTCACAGCCCACAGCCACAGCATACATACCTGAACCTGCGTTGCGTCGTGTATTCTGTCTTGTCTTTGTGGAGTTTAGGGAATCATTTTTTGTATTTTAAGTCGTTTGTTCAATTTTCATTAGTGTAATAGTTTCTTAGAGTAATAATTCACTAGCTTTAAAGTGTTTCTATTAGGATAAGTTGTTGGTGTTTTTTCTTGGGTGTTTATTCGTTTAGCTATTGTGTTGTACAAAAAACATTTTGATTTTTATTATGCCGGGAAACGTGCTGTGTAACGGGCTGTTTGAACACTTGTGGAACGCTATTAAGCTCAAGTAGAGCCTTAAGTTTTCACTCATTTCCGAAGAATCCTGTTGTAAGGCAAGATTGGATAGCATTTTGTAATAAACCCGATACGTGGATTCCGACAAATTATTCTAGAATATGCTCGGAGCACTTTTATGAAAATGATTGCGAAATAACAGGAGAGGACCAACCTAAGTCAATTGGTTGCATGATTACAAAGCGATATCTTTGAAGAGGCATTTTGTTCATGAAATGTTCATTTGGATTCCTATATAAATTTAACACTGTACATTAGAAGACGTAGATAACGTTCAAAGTATAATCAGGGTTGCGATTAGTGGCACAATTGTGCCAAAAGGGGCACAGCTATAATAGCTCAAACATTTTCTTGGCCTCGGAAAAAGATCCTTGAACGACTGGTAAACCCAAATACTTTCCATTTCATATAGGAGTAATTATCATACTCTGGCAAACTTTCTTGCTGCATGAGGAACAGTCCCAGTTTTTTTTCAACACAGGTATTACTTTCGGATTTTCACCAACCATACACAGTTATCAATTTTTCATTTGCTTTCGTTTTCAATTTTTACATATATCGAGATCAGATCGACTTGAATTATCTGTCAAACCAAACACAAATACAAAGAGTATATCCACACTTTTGCACAACTGACATTCAGTATTGAACACCATAAAGTTAGATTTTCAATATACTCGAATATTCATAGATCTTATTGGGGAAGCAGGTATTTTTTTTGCTATCTGTTGTTATCTACCAATCAGATACCAGAAACTGAAATCCACTTGAATATTAGTATATCGTGGAATTTCACCTTAACCTCATTGACGCCCCCGCAATATGGAGGGATCGATATGATGACATTTCGTAACCTTCCTCCTATATACCAACGTTGCTTCAACCCCTTTTCATGGAGCAGTGAAATTTTTACTGCACTTGCAGCAAAATCTGTACTGAGCATGCGCAATTCCATTTTACTGCAGTTGCAGTAAGAATTTTACTGCTCCATGAAAAGGATCCTTTAAGGGGGGTCAAATGTAGATCTTCCAGAGATACCAATTCCTTTCAAAAGTCTGTCAAAATTACCACATTCACGGTACGTATGAAACGTAAGATAATAATTCTATGTTCTGTGATCACACAGTGCTTTTTTGCTGAACATTGAAGAAGGCCGTGTTCCGTTTCCCTGTCTGGTTAACCAGAGTGGTTCTCTCTCTCTCTCTCTTTGATGGACCCGGCCAATATGACAGAGAGAGAGAGAGAGAGAGAGAATCACCCTGGTTCACCAGACAGGGAAACGGAACAGGGCCTAAATATCCCTAGAAAAATTAAAAATATCGGTAAATCGGAGAGAGCTGGTAAAATCGGTAGATCTAAGAATAAATCGGGAGGATTAACAACACAGTCTCTTGTCCACCCACACAACTTAGTGTTGCAGGACCTGCAATCGCAAATTATCCGGTGACTACTAAAAAATTTTATTGAAAAAATGCATTGGATTATAGCATTAACATAACTCACACAACAACGCTGAACTCGTTCCTTTTATTATGGAAAAACTCGTGTTCCTCTCATAAAGCTCGTGACTGAAGGTCAAATAATTTGACGACCATAGTCTTGGGATGACATAATTTTTATCGGTTTTTCTAATTCCAGAAAGAAACTGATGGAAATGACGTCACCTCAACAGAGTCTGATCAAATTATATGATTGCAAGCCATAGGCCCGAATTCATGAAATCGAAAACTAAGTCTAATGGTCTCAAGTGACAGAAAACGCATGCAAATTCTGTCAGATTCTTTCTCGAACTTAGTTTATCGATTTCGTGAATTCGGCCGTATGGGTCAAGGATAAACTACCAAATTACTGAAAACCTCTGATATTATATATCAAAATATGATTTGATTTATAATAACCTATTTTGCGTTAACAATTACCACTATACCATCACTATACAGAGTCGATGACATCTGACAATTGTGAGTTGTGACATAATAAATTACGTCAACAAATTCAAGACAGGTGTAAGCATTAGATCACAAAAACCCAACGAATTATACTGAACCGATTTTGTGTTCCATGACATAATAAGAAAACAAAATCATAAGATCCGAATTTTAGGGTGCGTTTTTTATGGAAACGAGTAGTAATAAACATTCACAACTGGTGAAAATGGAGTTTTATTTAATAACTTGTTGGTTGCAAAATAACCGTTTTAATGCACGTTACAAGAGTGAACGTGAACTACAAAAAAACCTGCACAGAATGATTGGGCGTATATATATATATATATATATATATATATATATATATATATATATATATATATATATATATATATATATATATATACTCTTTCTTTGGCGCTAAAAAAAAATTCAGGAAGCTTCACCTATGAATGTTACCAACATGACATTTTCTACATTACCAACTTATCACTATAAAACATATACATTTTGATTGCGTCTACCACAGCGTTGCGTTCTACCCACATTTCGTTCTGCCGAATATTCTGCATTTTTTTGATAACCTAAACAAACCTAACTAATCTGACCCAACCTAAATAATTCATTGTGGGCCTATTGACAAAAAGGACGAATTTTGCAAATGTTGAATCATTCGGGTATGTTTAGAGACTGTGGGTAGAACGACATGCTCCACGAATTTTTCCGAACTGTTTTGAAATTATCCGGTAAATTCTTGGATCCGAAAAGTATCCACAGGCACCTGAAATTATCCGCAAATCGGATAATTATCCGGTAAACGGCAACACAACTTCTTAACTCGTCAAAAGTTCGATTGCAGAAGGGTCGCTAAGTCTATCGATCAGGTCAATCTGCAAGACAAATAGTCGGTATCCGATTTCATTGCGCAGGCGAGCTGCACTTTGGTTCAAAATAGGAAGTGACTATAGGCATTGCCTGGATGCAAAGTTTCGAAATCTTGAGCAATGGAACGAAATTCTCGTTACACACTATTAACTGAGATATTAGCAAAAATGTAAAAAAAATAGATTTTTTTTCACCTTCTCCGACGACACTGCAAATTCGTTCGGTCTTGTACATGCTATCTATGAATCATGTGCTTCATTTCAGTGAAAAATTCATCAACGAACATCCACTATTGATTGAGATATAAGCAAAAAAGTAAAAAAAAATTAGTTTTTATTTTTTTTCACCCTCTCCGACGACACTGCAAATTCATTCGGTCTTGTACATGCTATCTATGAATCATGTGCTTCATTTCAGTGAAAAATTCATCAACGAACATCCACTATTGACTGAGATATAAGCAAAAAAGTAAAAAAAAATTAGTTTTTATTTTTTTTCACCCTCTCCGACGGCGGTGCAAATTCATTCGGTCTTGTACATGCTATCTATGAATCATGTGCTTCATTTCAGTGAAAAATTCATCAACGAACATCCACTATTGACTGAGATATAAGCAAAAAAGTAAAAAAAAATTAGTTTTTATTTTTTTTCACCCTCTCCGACGGCGGTGCAAATTCATTCGGTCTTGTACATGCTATCTATGAATCATGTGCTTCATTTCAGTGAAAAATTCATCAACGAACATCCACTATTGACTGAGAAATGAGCAAAAAAGTAAAAAAAAATTAGTTTTTATTTTTTTTCACCCTCTCCGACGGCGGTGCAAATTCATTCGGTCTTGTACATGCTATCTATGAATCATGTGCTTCATTTCAGTGAAAAATTCATCAACGAACATCCACTATTGACTGAGATATAAGCAAAAAAGTAAAAAAAAATTAGTTTTTATTTTTTTTCACCCTCTCCGACGGCGGTGCAAATTCATTCGGTCTTGTACATGCTATCTATGAATCATGTGCTTCATTTCAGTGAAAAATTCATCAACGAACATCCACTATTGACTGAGAAATGAGCAAAAAAGTAAAAAAAAATTAGTTTTTATTTTTTTTCACCCTCTCCGACGGCGGTGCAAATTCATTCGGTCTTGTACATGCTATCTATGAATCATGTGCTTCATTACAGTGAAAAATTCATCAACGAACATCCACTATTGACTGAGATATAAGCGAAAAAGTAAAAAAAAATAGTTTTTATTTTTTTTCACCCTCTCCGACGGCGGTGCAAATTCATTCGGTCTTGAACATGCTATCTATGAATCATGTGCTTCATTTCAGTGAAAAATTCATCAACGAACATCCACTATTGACTGAGAAATGAGCAAAAAAGTAAAAAAAAAATTAGTTTTTATTTTTTTTCACCCTCTCCGACGGCGGTGCAAATTCATTCGGTCTTGTACATGCTATCTATGAATCATGTGCTTCATTTCAGTGAAAAATTCATCAACGAACATCCACTATTGACTGAGAAATGAGCAAAAAATTAAAAAAAAATTAGTTTTTATTTTTTTTCACCCTCTCCGACGGCGGTGCAAATTCATTCGGTCTTGTACATGCTATCTATGAATCATGTGCTTCATTACAGTGAAAAATTCATCAACGAACATCCACTATTGACTGAGATATAAGCGAAAAAGTAAAAAAAAATTAGTTTTTATTTTTTTTCACCCTCTCCGACGGCGGTGCAAATTCATTCGGTCTTGAACATGCTATCTATGAATCATGTGCTTCATTTCAGTGAAAAATTCATCAACGAACATCCACTATTGACTGAGAAATGAGCAAAAAAGTAAAAAAAAATTAGTTTTTATTTTTTTTCACCCTCTCCGACGGCGGTGCAAATTCATTCGGTCTTGTACATGCTATCTATGAATCATGTGCTTCATTTCAGTGAAAAATTCATCAACGAACATCCACTATTGACTGAGATATAAGCAAAAAAGTAAAAAAAAAATAGTTTTTATTTTTTTTCACCCTCTCCGACGGCGGTGCAAATTCATTCGGTCTTGTACATGCTATCTATGAATCATGTGCTTCATTTCAGTGAAAAATTCATCAACGAACATCCACTATTGACTGAGAAATGAGCAAAAAAGTTAAAAAAAAATTAGTTTTTATTTTTTTTCACCCTCTCCGACGGCGGTGCAAATTCATTCGGTCTTGTACATGCTATCTATGAATCATGTGCTTCATTACAGTGAAAAATTCATCAACGAACATCCACTATTGACTGAGATATAAGCGAAAAAGTAAAAAAAAATAGTTTTTATTTTTTTTCACCCTCTCCGACGGCGGTGCAAATTCGTTTGGTCTTGAACATGCTATCTATGAATCATGTGCTTCATTTCAGTGAAAAATTCATCAACGAACATCCACTATTGACTGAGAAATGAGCAAAAAAGTAAAAAAAAATTAGTTTTTATTTTTTTTCACCCTCTCCGACGGCGGTGCAAATTCATTCGGTCTTGTACATGCTATCTATGAATCATGTGCTTCATTTCAGTGAAAAATTCATCAACGAACATCCACTATTGACTGAGAAATGAGCAAAAAATTAAAAAAAAATTAGTTTTTATTTTTTTTCACCCTCTCCGACGGCGGTGCAAATTCATTCGGTCTTGTACATGCTATCTATGAATCATGTGCTTCATTACAGTGAAAAATTCATCAACGAACATCCACTATTGACTGAGATATAAGCGAAAAAGTAAAAAAAATTAGTTTTTATTTTTTTTCACCCTCTCCGACGGCGGTGCAAATTCATTCGGTCTTGAACATGCTATCTATGAATCATGTGCTTCATTTCAGTGAAAAATTCATCAACGAACATCCACTATTGACTGAGAAATGAGCAAAAAAGTAAAAAAAAAATAGTTTTTATTTTTTTTCACCCTCTCCGACGGCGGTGCAAATTCATTCGGTCTTGTACATGCTATCTATGAATCATGTGCTTCATTTCAGTGAAAAATTCATCAACGAACATCCACTATTGACTGAGATATAAGCAAAAAAGTAAAAAAAAATTAGTTTTTATTTTTTTTCACCCTCTCCGACGGCGGTGCAAATTCATTCGGTCTTGTACATGCTATCTATGAATCATGTGCTTCATTTCAGTGAAAAATTCATCAACGAACATCCACTATTGACTGAGATATAAGCGAAAAAGTAAAAAAAAATTAGTTTTTATTTTTTTTCACCCTCTCCGACGGCGGTGCAAATTCATTCGGTCTTGTACATGCTATCTATGAATCATGTGCTTCATTACAGTGAAAAATTCATCAACGAACATCCACTATTGACTGAGAAATGAGCAAAAAAGTAAAAAAAAAATTAGTTTTTATTTTTTTTCACCCTCTCCGACGGCGGTGCAAATTCATTCGGTCTTGTACATGCTATCTATGAATCATGTGCTTCATTTCAGTGAAAAATTCATCAACGAACATCCACTATTGACTGAGATATAAGCAAAAAAGTAAAAAAAAATTAGTTTTTATTTTTTTTTCACCCTCTCCGACGGCGGTGCAAATTCATTCGGTCTTGTACATGCTATCTATGAATCATGTGCTTCATTTCAGTGAAAAATTCATCAACGAACATCCACTATTGACTGAGAAATGAGCAAAAAAGTAAAAAAAAATTAGTTTTTATTTTTTTTCACCCTCTCCGACGGCGGTGCAAATTCATTCGGTCTTGTACATGCTATCTATGAATCATGTGCTTCATTTCAGTGAAAAATTCATCAACGAACATCCACTATCGACTGAGATATAAGCAAAAAAGTAAAAAAAATTAGTTTTTATTTTTTTTCACCCTCTCCGACGGCGGTGCAAATTCATTCGGTCTTGTACATGCTATCTATGAATCATGTGCTTCATTTCAGTGAAAAATTCATCAACGAACATCCACTATTGACTGAGAAATGAGCAAAAAAGTAAAAAAAAATTAGTTTTTATTTTTTTTCACCCTCTCCGACGGCGGTGCAAATTCATTCGGTCTTGTACATGCTATCTTTGAATCATGTGCTTCATTTCAGTGAAAAATTCATCAACGAACATCCACTATTTACTGAGAAATGAGCAAAAAAGTAAAAAAAAAATTAGTTTTTATTTTTTTTCACCCTCTCTGACGGCGGTGCAAATTCATTCGGTCTTGTACATGCTATCTATGAATCATGTGCTTCATTTCAGTGAAAAATTCATCAACGAACATCCACTATTGACTGAGAAATGAGCAAAAAAGTAAAAAAAAATTAGTTTTTATTTTTTTTCACCCTCTCCGACGGCGGTGCAAATTCATTCGGTCTTGTACATGCTATCTATGAATCATGTGCTTCATTTCAGTGAAAAATTCATCAACGAACATCCACTATTGACTGAGATATAAGCGAAAAAGTAAAAAAAAAATTAGTTTTTATTTTTTTTCACCCTTTCCGACGGCGGTGCAAATTCATTCGGTCTTGTATATGCTATCTATGAATCATGTGCCTCATTTTAGTGAAAAACTTATCAACGAACATCCACTATTGACTGAGAAATCCATCAACGATGGATGAAAATCAAACGAGATACCAGAAGGTAGAAAATCCAGTTTTAGGCGAAATATTAGCAAAAATATGTGAATGACACTTCCTTATCACTTCTGTTGCGTATTTTAAGGATGGTCAATTGGATACGTTAAGCCATGTATTGGCGATATAATATTATAATTGCAATATTTGGTGCGTTGGACATATCAATATCTTTTGAAATAAATCAAATTCCGAAATAATTACATCAACAATCATTTATTATCATATTAACTGCACAAAACTCATTACAGAATATTCGAGAAACGTGGCAACGTCGCACGTAAATCCTACCTCATTCTGACTTTCTTGATAAAAGCGTGGCTAGAAAAGTGTGGATAACTTCACATAAACAAATCAAGCGCCTTTGCTCATTTGACAATCAACTATTTTATAGATGGAAAGTGTCATTTGCATTGGTATCACATAGAATTCTGCATATTTCTGATGTATTATTTTTTTTTCAGTGAATATCCCAGGAACTTCCGATATTCTCCAAACAAAATTGATCTGAAAACAGTACCTTTTTCAAGTACCAGTTCTGTTCAAAATGAAGCTTCTGATATGTCTCTTCCAAGTACAAGCCCAACAGAACCCAACTGTGATGTGTCGATGAATTGGAAGACTTTTCTTAGTATCAGTTGTGATGATGATGAAGACAATATAAAGGTCACCTCAAGTAACAGTGATACAGAACGTAATGCAGAAGGTATGTTTTTAATCGGTGTTTTCAGTCCAATTTTTTTTTCAGAGACCGTGTACCCTAACACCAAATTGATATTATCGCCTCTCGAAGCACGTTTCGCTAACAAGGTCAGCATATTCGTAGAAAACAATTTTTCTGACGATGCTAACCTTGTAAGCAAAACGGGTGTCGAGTGCAAATAATATCAGTTTGGTGTCAGGGTAATTGATCTCTGAAAAAAGTTTCAATCTTTAAAAAAATTTATGACTTTATTATTGAGTATTATAGAAGTAGTGCTCCACTTTCTGGTTGAACCTTTCATAAACATCCTATCTGTCATAAACTAGTAGTGAATACTTTGCTTGAAATACAATCATTTTGAAGTTCAGTTTCTGACGATATTAAAAAAAGGTGCAATCAACATTGATGATTGTACCTACCCCAGTCAAGGATACAACAACAATTTATAATGAAACAGTATATCATTTTTGTCACTTGAATATGAAAAAAAATTATTTCACATGGTGAGTCCTATTCAGGCTGATAAACCATTGAATAGTGTCTCAAATTGTTAGCAAAAATTAATTTTAGCATAACCATTCTTAGTAACATGTCCTTTTGACTTATCTGAGATAGTTTCACCTGCCAACAAGAAAATTTATCATTATATTCAGAGAATATTTTAAAATAGAGATAGATTTAGAAGTATGGTGCAAATTTTTTTTTGAAATTTATTTCTTCTGATCCCAATTTATTGGTGTAGATTTACCTTCATCTATTTTCTTGTATATAGATTTTCCAACAGTTTTATTTTTCAGATATAGGCACACAGATTTCAACGTCTCTATCCAAGAATACGCCAAGAAAAATCTACCTGAGAAATAGAATAAGACATCTTAGGAGGAACTCTACAGATCGGATTACCCCTGCCAACAGAAACATTTCGGGCGAAGAAGTTGTCGAATTTGTGAAGCAATATTGTTCACCATATTTAGCAACTTTTTTGAAAGCTCAAATTGAACATATCAGTAAATCTAAAAAAGGTTCACAGTACTCCAATGATAATAAGAAGTTCGCATTAACAATATATTTCCTAGGCCCTAATGTTTATAAGTATTTATCAGGAATTTTTCGCCTGCCTAGCAAATCAACATTATTTAGAGTCATATGAGATTGGAGTATTAGCAATGGTTTTAACAATTTTATATTTTCCACATTGAAAATATAGGTGGAAATGTTTCCTGAGAAGAACAGACATTGTATTTTATGCATGGACGAAATGTCCATCAAATTTAATCTGTTTTATAAAATCAGAAGTGATGAAATAATATTTCATCTATTTCTTACATTCTGAAAAATCATTTTCAAATTTTGATGTTCTTTATTGTTGGTATTCCTAGGCTAATTTGATGCATTCTTAGTTCTTTAAATAACTCCTGATAAATGTACCATGAAGTAGGTGGTAAATATATGAAAATTTCTCTAATTGTATTGAAATTAACTGTATATATTTTGTGCAATTTCATCAACTTGATGTAAATTATCTAGTTTCTTCATTAGTATTTTTTCTGTTTGTACTCAGAAAGTAATTGGGTAGCTTAAAAACCTATGTTCAGAAAATTACTCTAATGTATTTTGCTTCACATTTCTTCAAAAGGATGTATTCTTAAATCTAAACTTAGGATATTTTAATCGTTCCAATGTTATTATTCAGCATTGATTAATTTTTGGATGTGTATCATATTTTTTCGTTCTTTAGTTTTGCTTATGTTAACAAAACTTATTTTCAATTTTGAAATTATCAGGTATGTTAACATGTTTTCTCAAAAATATACATATATTGTAATAACAATTATATGATTTGCAATGTAATATAATGAAATAAAAAAAGTGAATAACTCTCAACAATTTGTTTTATAAACTTATTGAATGACATACATCAGCTGTATTTATGTTAAGGTGGATTTAAGCAACACTAATTTTCACTTTAGCTTCAACTTTACTTCGAAGGATAAACTCCCATGTACAATAGATTATTTTATGCACATTTCTACTTCCACTTCGAATCCAGAAAATCCAATTCTCAAAATGGAAGTGTAATTTGCTTTTGCACATATATTATTCCTATCACCACCCATTTTATTGAACATTATGTGAAAATCAGATAGTGTATATTGAGTTGCCTGACTAATCTTACATTTCGTTTGAGACAGTCTGTATAAATATTGATTCTATAAAAAGTTCAAATGAATTTACAATAACTTTCATGTTGAAATAAAGGAATAACGATAATTAACGTTTATTTGAAAAAAAAAATACAATAAATTTGTACTTATAGATAGGTACAACTTGTGCTGAAACCATGTTTTCATTTGCTCGTTAGACGTTTTTGTGATTATCACTCCATATTTTTCAATATTTTTTTTTTATCTTAAGTTCTGAAGAATTTTGGTAATTCCGTAAAGTTAATAATGTCGTTTGAGGAGTGAACCATCTGTCTTTGCCAAATATAAAATTGGCATTCGGTCATTCTTTCAGGTAATGAATAATAGAACATAAGAATTTCGAATATGTTTAACAAAATAATTCTTTCAATCCAGTTTTTGTGTGAATTAATTACATCAATAAGGAAGAGCAATTAGTAACTACATCTGTAAATCTTCAGAATTCACGGGTTTGACGACTCATTGACAACCGTGCGGAATGTACAGAGAAGCAGTAGAAAATTTATGAATTACCACTCTTATCATAAGCAACCCTTCAAAATAAATTCAGCCAAAGAAATAAAATATCGTATACTAACTTTTTCCTGAGACACACAAACTCGAAAATTAAAAATAAATTCTAAATTACACTCACTTTTTTAGTGTATGCTATATTATTTGAACGTTACAGAATCTCGTGTAAATCTAAAAATCAAATGATTGTAAAGTGATATTGGATATTCGAATGGTAATTTCCAAAAAAAGTTGAGTATCTACGCTGTGGTTCAACTACAGATTTGCGAACAGTAAACCGAAATTAATAGCGCACATTATTATTATTAGGAGTTGAAATCACGGGCTGGATTCCAAATTCTCACAGTTTTGCAGAGCAGTTTAATATCAAGTTTGCAAGCGTCTAAAAAAAATGAAACTATGTGGGACACGAACATCAAAGAGACCGACCGAAAGTGAAACTAATATGGTTATCCTTTACTGTGACACGACTGTAGAAAAGGTCATCGAATTTCAGATTATTATTTTTGAGTTGTAATGTTTTTAAATGTTCAATTCTTATAATTTACACAAAATTAACTGCACGCGTTTCGTAATGTTGTGGTATCATAAAAATGCTGTGCTGAATTTTTTATTACAATAAATAATAAAATCAACAAAAGTCGAAAATCAAAATATTTGAATAAAAACTTAGTTAAATTTATTCTTCTTCACGAGGGCCAAAAAAGCGTGAAAACTCGTTTCAAGTTTTTATTTTCAATAATGTCTCAGTTTCAGTTGTTCATTTAATTTTGCTTTTTAGTTCCATGAAAAAGTAACTATAAAAATGACTTGTTATTCGAGGAAGGTGGAAAAATTATATGTATAATGAGGGAGTGAAGTGCCTTTTCCTAGTTTGAATGATTATTCTGTTCTCCGCTACGCGTTGGGCAGTAAATTAATCCTTGGGAGAAAAAGTTCCACTTTGCTCCGTTGAAATACAAATAGCTATTATCTACACTCGTACTCTAATAATACACTTATATGTCCACAACCCGTTTTATAATGAAATCCATTACGATACAGATTTTCAACCAATAGAAACCCATTATTTTTCAATCAAGCATGATGTGCATGCTCTGCATTTGACATTTGTCAAGTCAAAATCGGTATAGGTATTGAACTTTTGAAGAATATAGCCAAACTTCGATAATCATAACAAAATGTCTGATACCAGCGATATGGGAGAATCACTTTCGACACCTTTACCGACAGAAATACAGTTAGAATGATTAAATTTTTCATTTGGCAAATGCATGATTTACTAAATATTTTTTCATCAAATTTTGTGATCTCTCCGTAGCCGAGCCGTCTGTGGCGCTGACAATGAGTTTTCTAGCCGGTGGAGACTATGGTTCGATTCCGGTCGGGAGTACTCTTTTTTTTTTATTTTTGATCTTTTTTTCATATCTCATCGTTTTATTTCTCGAAGTAATACTATTAAATACAATTCTGTGGAATTTTTCAAAGAAATTCGTTAAATTAGTATTATTGTGTGTAACACAAATATAAATATAATATTTGTAGTTCTTCACTATTTATCGGGTGTAGATAAAATAGCGTATGCAACTCTCATGTAGTGGTTATTAATACACCCGCATAAACCATACGAAACTCACCTTCAGCTCGTTTCGTATCCCGGTTTATGCTCATATATTAATAACCATCATTACACGATCGTTGCATAATATACTATTATCTACACCCCTACTCTAATAATACACTTAGGTATATGCCCACAACCCGTTTTATAATAAAATCCATTACGATACAGATTTTCAACCAATAGAAATCCATTATTTTTCAATCAAGCATGATGTGCATGCTCTGCATTTGACGTTTGTCAAGTTAAAATCGGTGTAGGTATTGAATTTTTGAAGAATATAGCCAAACTTCGATAATCATAACAAAATGTCTGATACCAGCGATATGCTAGAATTACCTTCGACACCTTCACCGACAGAAATACAGTTCAAATGATTAAATTTGGCATTTGACAAATGCATTATTTATTTCTTTATTTTTTCGGTCAATTTTTCTGAGCTCTCCGTAGCCGAGCGGTCTAAGGCGCTGAGAATTTATCAGCTAGTTGGAAGAGACAAGATTCTATTTCGGCCTCGAGTAATCTTTTTTCTATTATTTCTCGAAGTAATACCATTAATAACAATTTCGTAGAATTTTTCAAAGAAATTCGTATTAATGTGTGCAATACAAATATAAATATAATATTTGTAGTTCTTCACTATTTATCGGATGTAGATAAAATAGCGTATGCAACTCTCATGTAATGGTTATTAATACAATCGCATCAACCATACGAAACTCAACTTCGGCTCGTTTCGTCTCCCGGTTGATGCTCGTGTATTAATAACCAACATTACATGATCGTTGCATAATATACTGTTCTTGTACAACTGTCAAAAAACTCGACATTTCTGCATCTTTATCGATGCGTGAATGTTAACTTTTTTTCACCATGAAAAAAAGCCTTTCTTTCACTGACAAAACACCTAATTCATATAGGTACCTATGTTTTCTCATAAACTAACTTGAATTTTTCCGTTAACATATCAGGTACTATTGAATTTGCTTTCTCAGATAGGTATGTGTGATAAGCAATTGAAGCAACACCGAGCAAACATTTACTATAATAGACTAATAGTGGCAATGCCGCAGTTGGCAATTTGAAAGGGTATCCTGAAGTCCTGAATTCGGGAATGCGACGGACGGTATTTATGTTTCGGTCGGTTGCTAGGGCAACGCCTACCTGACTGAGGGAGACAGGCGCGCTCCCGCTCAGAGACCCGAGTTAATAAGTTGATATTTTGAAAGACTTTTTAGCAGGTGGAAAATTCTGATTTAGTTTGGAACGAGTTCGTTGAAATTTCCATTAGATGAGAAGGTATTTTTTTAGGCGAATACGACACAGTTATGTGTGTTCGGTGTTTATGTACCTACCTACCTACTAATGAATTTGTGCCTACATTTAGTAGTCTAAATTTGTTTTTGAACCGTAGGAATACCGGGAGAAGCAGGTAGGTAGTTTCTCTGGGTTCGAACAGAACAATGTTAATTCACAGTTTTCTACAGAAAATATTATTCGAAAAAATAATACATATTAACTCTAATAAGAATCACTAGGGAACTGCATTTCTTGTCACATTTCAATAGTTATGTAAAGCCCAGTTTCAGCGATGACTTTAATCTGGATTATCTTGCTAACTGGGATTTCTGAATGCATAATATAGGTAGGTACAGCTTATCCAATGTATCTTGGCAGAGAACTGATGACGTGTATGCCCAACAATCTCTGTGAAGAATTGTAAGATGAAAAAACAACTTTTATATAGGTACGTTCACTGTGTTGCAATTTATTCCTAGTACCTAGGTGTGTTTTCTTACTTCATGGTCTGCACTATCAGTGTGCAACTGTAAAAGTAGTTGACTTTGTGCCAGGATATTGGATAAGCTGTACGTACAAAGATTCCAGTTAGCAAGATAATCCAGATTGTATCTCTAGTTCTAGTCTCTAGGAAGCAGGCACGGACTGGGACCATTTGGGGCCCTCAGCTAAAACCTTTATTGAAAACGGAGGCATTCCTCCGGCATTTTTTAAATTCGTTTTTCTTGTTTCTCACTTTCAATGTGAGTTATAATTTTGAACATATTCTGAAAGGTCCCAGAAAATTTCTTATTTTGCTTTCGGCTATTTCAATGACATTTCACATTGAGGTAGTATTCAACATGGCGATAGAGAGCCTATAGGCTCGAACTCTGGAAACTATTTCCTGGTGTAGGTACTACGGAATCCAGAAACCACCGCAAGCAGGGTGTATATTAGATATTAAGATATATGCATTATAACAGGTGAGAAGGTGGAACATACTTCAGGATTTTTTTCTGGCTTTTCAGAAGTGACGATAAATTTTGAATCGACTGTGAAATTCAAGGTCATGTTCAAGCTGCTCCCTAGTCATTTTAAATAGTAATACAGGTCGATCAAAGAACGTAAACTTTCACGGCCGGAGGTAACTGATTCTTGGGTGTTTTCCGGGTTTGATGGCCGTGGTCCACAGGTTTTTATTCCTGACGTTTCGCCTACGACTATGGTAGGCATTATCAAAGTCTGTGAGGTAACGGACGCAATGATCTCGTTCTCACAGTTCTACTGTGAGAACGAGATCATTGCGTCCGTTACCTCACAGACTTTGATAATGCCTACCATAGTCGTAGGCGAAACGTCAGGAATAAAAACCTGTGGACCACGGCCATCAAACCCGGAAAACACCCAAGAATCAGTAATACAGGTCGTTAACAGTCTTGGAAGAGGTCACATCCGTTTATGCTATCGTCTTTTTGACTATTTTTCAAACAAACTATTGTATAGCGAAACACGTAATGCGGTTTTGCGAACACTTTGTTGGTGGGAATTCTATAGAGTAATGTTTATACACAGGTTTTTTTCAATTTTTTTCATAAACGTTAGATCACATGTTATAATGTCGCAACATAACTTCTGATAACCCTCACTTAATGTGTTCCGTATCAGGTCAGAAAATGGTTTCCGGAGTTTAAGCCCATGAATACTTTAGATCACCACGTTGAAAACTATCTCTATGCAAAATTTCAGCAGAATTAGCCGAAAGCCATTCTCGATAAAACTGCGGGGAAGGGGTTTCTGGGTTCCGCAATAGGTCAGGAAATGGTTTCCGGAGTTTTTGAGCCCATAAGGACTTCTGAACACCATATTGGAAACTATCTTTATGCAAAATTTCAGCGAAATTGGTCAAAGGCCATTTTCCATAAGAAAATGCGGGATCCTTTCAAGATAGCAGTGCAGCGCTACGCTGACCAAAACTTCATCCGAACTCCACCAATTTGACGACATTGATTGAAACTTTAATCCAGAGGGTGTATGGCTTCTTTCGAAATCCCAACTGATCGATTGACCGAACTTACCTGTGAATTTCAATCACAATTCAATAAGGCGCTTTGTGCGCAGATATCGGAGTTTCAAATTAAGATCGCAGCACCACATTAAAGAAAACTTGAAGTACTTTGCACCACTCTGATAACTATTACTAATTGAAGATAGGACTTTGACGTTATATGAACATTTCAAACCGTATCATTTTGTGAGCGACCCTTATGATTTTTAGTGTTTTTTCAATGTGAACGTTAACCATGAATTGTGTTTGATAAAAATAATTAACATTAATTTATCATGATCTTTCGAATTGATATCGCAGCGCCACTTTGACCAAGCCTCCTCAACTAATAAGAACAATTTAACAATGCCTCGATATCGTTTGAAACTTTTCACCAAAAGGCGTATCACTTATTTTGAAATCTTAATCACTCGATAGTAGGTGGTCACGTACTCTAACACTAACTTGATGCAGAATTGATAATAAGAAGGAAAATTACGCTTTACTACCACCTCAAAACTGCATCCTCATTTTGTTTAAAGTCGAAAAAAACAAAGTAGGGGCTATACATATACATGTAATTCTATAGTGTCTGGGTGGAAAGTGTTATCTGCGAACTAGGCGCCTCATATATTTACGATTGAACTTCACAGGTAAGCTCTTTCAATCGAATAATTATATTTGGGAACCTCGTCCTTGATATCAATCAGTGACTGATTGGAGATTTTCTGTTAGTTTCAAGCACATTGGATAGATATTCTTTCTGAGTGATACCAAATTGTCAAGTAACGACCCTGGAAATAATCTGTCAAGTTTGCATTTCTCAGGTCAGCTCGCTGCTATGGTGATTCTGTGAAGATAACTCCCTTTCGCATTGGCTGCAGGAAATGCTTCATATCATATGAATATAGTAATGGTTACGTGATCAAATATTTGAAACCCTGCGATATTCATGTCAGATAATTGATGGACATCGTTTCGTACTGCATATTTTTTTGCATTTTGAAGTCGAGGCACGACCTGATCTTCTCTTCAGGAAAAAGTCGAGGATTCCAATTCCACACTGCTTTTGTTTCCATGTGAGAATTGAAGGCATCAAAAATTACAAAGGTCATTCTTTACCAGTACCAGTATTTGCTTTCGAAAAATGGTATCTGTTGTAACCTTGCTATTAAAAGGGAAAGATCTCTTCAACCGTTATACTGAAAGAAATTCTTAATTCTCTAATGTGAATAACCACATTCACGGTATTACCTATGAGTCTGCAATCAGAAATACATGTTGAGATGATCTCAGATGCCTGGTTCGGAGACCAAACTTTTTCATTAACTTAAATCTTCAAATTTCTTCGATTAATTTTGTATCCCAGACTGTTGTGAGCGTAGTTTTGATAGAAAATCCGAATGGGAGGAGAATGATCTTGCTAATGTCGAAGCAGGAGTGATCTCATTATTCTACTCGATAAACTAGTTTTTCAAGGAGGATCAATTTATCCTGAGGCGTTTTCTGGCGCTCATGTATTCAAAACGTATTCGTCTGTCTCCTTCTCTGTTGCATACGGCTAGCCCTATAGTGAGAGAGAGATGGAAAGACGAATAAGTTTTGAATACAAGAGCGCCAGAAAACACCTCTGTTTAATATATAGCATATAGCCAAACACGTGTCACAGTATTGTGATCCCATTTTTCTGCGATGAATATGGATTTTCATCATGTATCGCCAGCTCCTTTCAAAATTGGTATGAGAATTATACGTTAATAGATAAGATCACTTCATGCCAAATGATTGCTGTTCTTCACATTTTGATGAACAGATCGCAAATTTGGAGTCAATGTCCTACAATATAAGTCGGTAGGCATATTTCACCATTCATGTAAAATTTTCCAATCATAGTGAACACATTTTATTCGCCATGTACCCTTTTACACCTCATTCCATTTTTCTTTTTGAATTGATTTGCCATCTTTTGGCATCAGGTAAGAGTAGTCAATCTCATCTCATTTGTTTGTTTCTTCAGTTCAGGATAGCAGTTTATGACGAAAATGAGAGTTGAGGCATTATAATATTGAAGATGAATAATCTACGATATTGACAATAATTTCCACTCCTGTTTTCGAATCGATTCCATCTATTGGTATCGTGTATAAGTAATCAAGAAAATATATGATCCAAGATACGACCTCCGTGAGAAAAACGACAAAAAATACTTGTTATCTACCCATCGTATCCCTATCCCTTCAAATGATATTTCCATATGGTTGGCTAACTATATCTCTATAAAAAATGGTCCCACCATTATTTATAGAGGCATTCTCAGCACCGATTATTTTGACGGACTATCAATCAGGTCGTAGAGTACACGTACCCACCCTTAGGGCGTGTACTTTACGACCTGATTAACAGTCTGTTAAAATAAGCACGTATTATTTTAACCGATTGTTAATCAGGTCGTGGAGTAACCGCCCTTAGTCAATCATATGGAATTATCATTTGAAGGGATGGATACGGCGGGTAGATGACACTAGTGATTTCGTGTCCAAGTGTTTTTCTTTACTGTGTCCAAGTCATGCCTTTTCTTACATTTTTTTTTCACGGACGTCGCAGCTCCAATCATATATTTTCTTGATAACTTACCCATAATACCAGAAGATGGCAATCAGTTCAAAAAAGGTAGAGTTATTTTTTGTCAATGTCCTATATCATTCATGTTCTGGAGATAATTTTAAGACCTGAAGTTTCATTTCATAAATTCTATCGTCAACTCTATTTCGAATCTTCATTATATTTATTTCAACATTTCACTCAAACTAACAAATAGAACTGTGTACCTATTTTTCCCTTCAGAGTAGGAAACTTTCCCGTGCATTGTCAAGTCAACGGGAATATCGCTATTATACTGTAGATGGCGTAACAAAAACGTTTAAAATCATTTTTACACAGAGACTAATATCTCTATGAACAATAGTTCTACCATTGTATTTAGATTTATATAATAGGCTCACCTTATGGAATTATCATTAGAGACGATGGAGGCGAAATCTGGATGACAGCACCGTCGAAATGGATGCAGACGTTAATCATTGTTTATAGAGATATAGTTAGTCAATCATATGGAGTTATCATTTGAAGGGATGGTTACGGCGGGTAGATGATACTAGCTTTGTATATAGTCTATATACAAAGATACTAGTGATAGTAGTGATTTCGTGTCCAAGTCATGTCTTTTCTCACATTTTTCCTACGGACGTCGTAGCTTGATTTCCATATTTTTTTGATTATTTACACATAATGCCATTAGATGGCAATCAGTTTGGAAAAGGAAGTGGCATTTTTTGTCAATGTCGTAGATCATTCATGTTCTGGAGATTATTTTAAGGCCTAAACATTCATTTCCTTCATTAACTCCATCGTCAACACTATTAGGCATTCCAGATCACGTGGTGTCTGGGGGCACACACCAGTTTTACCATGGCCATGGTTATTCCATGGAAATCACAGCCTTTTGAAAAAAACAAACAAAAGTTCCTGGGGGGCAGATGCCGAAATATTGATTGATTTGACAAGTATCTGGAATGCCTAATTTTGAAGCTTCTCATTATATTTTTTTCAACATTTCAGTCAAACTGACAGACAGCACTGTGTAC
Organism: Zygogramma bicolorata; assembly: GCA_032362365.1. NCBI lineage: Eukaryota > Metazoa > Arthropoda > Insecta > Coleoptera > Chrysomelidae > Zygogramma > Zygogramma bicolorata. The sequence continues at coordinate 313,898 of JAVJAQ010003878.1, forward strand.
CTATTTTTCTCTTCAGAGTAGGAATCTTTCTCGAACATTGTCAAGCAAACGGTAGTATCGCTATTATACAATAGGTGGCGCAACAAAAACGTGTCAATTTTTTTTTACACAGGCATTGACTTACTATATCTCTATAAACAATGCGTTAATTAAGGTTGAAAATCGCTTGTTTTTGTTGCACATTATGGACTGAATTGTAACAGAACCGGAATCGATTATTTCATCATTTTACTGTCTCTCACTTGTATTATATATTTATAAGTTTCCGTGTGTGGACCGAGGAATTTGAAAGTTTGCCATTGATAAGGCTATGTGTGGTGTTTAATTTAAAATTTAATATCATAACTGTTCAAAATTTACGACCAGTTGATAAATGTTATTTGTCTGAAACGATTCTACTATTCCTCAGAAAAATAGTAGAGTGAAGTATTGTTTCACACAAATTTTTGGGTGTTACTGATTTGCAGGTCAGCAAATTGTTCACAGAGTAATTTTGTTTGACAATGGTGGAACTCGCATTTTCAGCAGAAAAAATCCTTCGACCCCCCCTCGAAAAAATAATACCCTGATTACGAATATAACTTGCATGTTAGCAAAGGGAGGGTGTACCTACAGTGGTTCAGGTCGACTACATTTCAACAAGAAAATTTCCCTCTCTCCTCCCCGTTTCCCCAAAAATGAAAATATTAGGTTTCGCGAATCAAGGTTGCAAGTTGAGGTGTAGAGAGATCAAAATAAATGCAAGTTTTGTTGAAAAAAATTCTGCTTTCCACTCCCGTAATTTTTTTGAAAATGAAAGAAAAACCTTCTGATAGAGAATTAACGATTCAGGTTGGGATGTACACATGCAGAAGCTGCACTACTGTATTATATAAATGTCCATTTTTACAAAATCAACATCTCACCCCCGTTTGCAAGCTGGACAGAAGAGAAATTGAATTGTACGAAATGAATTTTCCACAAAAAATCAACCCGTCACACCCGTAATTCTCTCGAAAATGAGAAAAAAGGCTCTTCGTGGTGAATCTTCTAAGTTAGAGTATACAATCGATCATATCGATTTTTTTGTGAAAAAACATTCATATCGTCCAGTTTCACCTTTATGCACTCCAACCTTCGACAGAACGGATGTCGGAGATTGAATTGTTTGTCAAGAAGATACTCAGATACCTACTTCACATCGGTCGTGAAGATGTGCAGTAACTCGTCTAGCAAACACAATGTTCCGTTAGGAGTTCATCAGGGATCAGCAATAGGTCCACAATTTTTTCTATTATACGTGAATGACTTGCCCTGTCATATTAGTAGTGGCAGAGTTGTCAGTTTCGCTGATGACTCCACTACTGTCAGTATGTCGGGAAAGACCACTGAGGAAAAAGTTCTCATCACATGGAAGAGATGGACATTTGGTTCGAAAAATCGACTCATTTTAAGTACTGGAAAAACGGAGTACCTACATATACATTTATTCTAGATCCAAGCCGCAGAACCTAGTTACACCGAACCCATCTAGATTGTCGGCATCTTGGGGAGCAGCATGAGACTGGAAAAGAGTCTTTTGTGCTCAAAAGTGTTAATTTTCATCTTAGATTATGGGCAAAGTTGCAGTAATTGTTTCACCGTGAATACAATTTTGATTTTTCCATGTATGTATTTACATTTTGAAATGTGTCAAGAGTGTTCAGGAGAAATTTGATAAAAAGATTAGATTACAGAAACAATAAATTGACTGTACCAACCCGTCATAGGTACATCATTATAAGAAAAATTACCACACTATGCGGCAATTACTCCTGTGTATTCACTATCGAAATCATTACAAATGCTGAAAACTTACGAAGTTTTCAAAAATGAGCTAAAGCGGTACTTGGTGGCGGAAGGATTTTATAGTGTGAGAGATTCCTTTTCTATGTGGTCTGCATGGATTGTTTTTTCCTAGACTGAACAAGATAAATAATAATTTCGACTATGGATGCTGAAGGTAGTGGTAGTGAAATTTGCCTTGTCAAATATTCATTGAATTCATTGAAAAGAGCAGATATGAACTATAATACACCTATAAAGTTACAAAAAATGAGTATAGACATCAAGAAAAAACCCAATGCGACTCGATAAACTGCTTGTACCTATACCATTCGAGGTGAGATGACCTTGGCAAGGTCAAATGACCCCAGCAGCAAGTTGAATATTATAATTCATCATTGGAATTAAGCTATTGGCGTTTTCTTTTACCTGAGCACAATAAAAAGTGGACCTATTCTGAACTTTGTATTTCTTCGACTAAAATATATCGATCGTACATATTCCTTATATTCTGTGAAGTAAGTTGTCACTCATTGATAAGTAAAGGTGGATTCATGCAAGCCCACTTAACTTGTATTTAATTCAACTTAGGATCTCAACAAGTTCGATATTCGAAATCAAACGTAAATACCTACCTATTCATGCATTATATCTAGTAACTTATCGATTTTTTTTCTGCAAACGCTTCAAAAAGTTGGCATCTTTTAAAATCAGTCACGCATATCTTCCCTATTCAAATTTAGGAGTTGTCACATGAATGCCTTTCTTATAAAAATGACTTTCTGAGATAAGTTAAGCAAAATACACGTTTAGGTGGCTTGCATGTATTCATTCGCCTTAATTATACAAACAGGCATATTTGAAAAAACCTATCAAATTCTATCAACTGGCCGTGTATTTTAATAGTTATGATATTAAACACTACACTCATCCTTGTCAGTAGCACACTTTCTAATTCTTCGATCCTCACACATAAGGTTTATTCTGGTTTGCCTTCCGGATTCCGGACTGTTTCGCGAAGAGCAGTCAGAGAATAGTTGGTTACTCAACATAGCCTCCCATGAATATTCGCCCTCTACAACTGACTTACTGATTTTGGACAATCATGAACAGTAAATAATAAAGCCCAGAACAACCCTTGAAACTTATAAATATAATACAAGTGGGACAGTTGTATTATGAAATAATCGATTCCGGTCCTGTTCCCGTCAGTTTAGCGTTCAATATTGATTATTGGAATATCGAAACTTCGGTGGACATCGGACTATCTCGTGTTTGGATCTGATTTGTCTCTCACGATCACATGTTGAAAGTACAATCGAGGTGATGGGTCAAAATGAATCTAAAGCAGTCGAACAGTTATAGTTTGGCGGGTTTCAAATTATTTCATTCTCAATCAACAGTCAACTCTTCGAAAAAGAGAAAATGTCAAAATCCGTTCTAATTATATTTCCATTGAGCTTGATAATCATTAAGGTGATGATAATATGTATGCATTCATCAATTCGGATCCTATTTCTCATTCGGTACTGCACACAAATGGAAGTTTTATCTGCGGCTTCACACTATCCATTAACATTATTATAGCGTCAATATCGCACTTGTTACTAGCTCACTAACACAACTATTAGCACCACTGAATGGAAAACGAAGTGAAATATAGATAACGAGACTTCTCAAAATCAAGATGCACAATAAGGCAATTCGAATTCAGCTGGAAGCGGAACTCTTATCTTTCAGAAATGAAATAAATTGATATCAAATCATATTATGACGTTACTAATGTCGACAGGCAGAGTCTTGGGCGACGTAATTGAGACAATAACATTGAATTGTAAAAGTTTCGCCATGAAATTCTAAACAATATCGCATCGATTCCAACATCAGGGTTTCTAGACATATTAAGGATGCCTAATCAGTAATTAGTGTGAATTTGTGAGAAAGATAAACAACGTTTGTCCTTGATCTTCAAATAATGCTCAACTATAACCGCATGAACAAATCTACCGGTTTCGATAATTCGAAACTATTGAATATTACAGTACATAATTCTGAATGAAAAATCAGGCGTTTCATTTATCTTTCATTCATGAATAATACTGAATCTGTTCTGTCCGGATCTCCATATATGCATATATCATATGCCGAATTTTATTTTAATCGAAATATTTGCGGAAATTGTTCAAAACTGAACTGATGAGTCGAGCACTTAATATTCCAATTTCTCTTTAAACTCTAGAAGTACTAACGGTCCTCAAATCCTTCAATATATGAATACCCCTCTTCTCCTTTACCGACATCCCCTCCACTTTTCTTCACGGTCCCCAAATGACGTATCTTATACGCTTTTCAATTTCTCACTTTGTGGTCCTCGAAACCAGCACCTGAGTTATATATATATATATATATATATATATATATATACGGCCAGAGGTTATTTCGAGGAATGTATAAGTATAAGTATACACTCATATACTTCCTCGAAATATCCACTTTAAGACATATTCGCAATTGTTCTTATACCGGTATATATATCTTCAAAGTTTACGTTATACACTTTTTTCATAATCAGATACAGGTTATTTTTAGGAAAGCAGGTGTATACTTATACATGATTCAAAATTTCCCAAAAGAACCAGTATAAGTAAATATTGGTACTTCCCCAAAGGTTATTATGAAGACTATGTATTCACACGTTAAAGCTGGATTGTGCAACAGCCCCATATTAATTTCTTAATGCAATTACATTCCATCACATCCTGGCATACATCCTCTTTTTATTCAAGTGAAAATTTGGTTACCCTTCCGTGAATATTCATAACATTGAATATATTAAAGGACTTATCATATATCAGACTTAAATTTTCCGGAATTCCAATCACATTGGAATATTGTCTTTCTAGATTCTATTTCTGACCTGAATAATGTTATAGATACCTACATTAATTTAAGCAAAAACAATTTACGAAAAAAATATAGCAAAATAAGTACTTATTCGTAGTCGATTATAAAAATTGTTTTTCACGGTGAGCAGAACAAATGCCATATAGGTATAGTAATTGAGACTAAACAGATCTATAATTTATTATACAGGGTGGGGCACCAAAAACGAAACACGTCGAATATCATTCAAACATGTGTTGTGAAAAAAAGCAAAAACACATCGATATTTATTCCAAGGGGGACATATCATAACCTCAACTGTCGTACCTCACCCCCCACCCCTTGGTTACTATCATATTTCACATCCAAACAGCTGTTTCATATTCCAAATTTTAATAGTTTATATGCAAGCTAATACGACATGGCATTTTTCTAAGAGAGAAAACAATATGGCGGCTTCAAAATGGCTGTCAAGATTTGCAATTACGGTCCGATTCGATTCATAATTGATGTGGTGGTTGTCAAGGTCGGAAATTATGATTTGTTTGTCAATGCAAAAAAACAAAATGGCGGCTCCAAAATGGCTGAAAAGATTTGCAATTATGGTCCGATTCGATTCATATTTGATATGTGGTGGTTTTAAAGGTCGGAAATTATGATTTGTTTGTTAATTCAAAAAAACAAGATGGTGGCTCCAAGAAGATGGACGAAATTTTTAATTATCATCCGATTCGATTCAAAATTAGTATGTGGGAATTTTCAGGGTCGGGAATCATGATTTTTTTGTTAATGCCAAAAACCAAGATGGCGGACCAAATTTTTATTAGTGGTTCGATTCGATTCAAAATTGACATATGGGGGTTTTAATAGTTTCCAGTATGGCTAAAAAGAAATATTTAAAGTGAGAAAAAAAGCTTTTTTATATAGACGCGTTAAAGAGGAAATCATATTTTTTCAGATATGTGACGTAGGTTAGGTTAGGCTGTCACACATCTGAAAAAAATATTTTTTTCTTTCCATCGCATTTGTATGAGAGTTTTTTCTCAATTTCATTCAATATTATTTTTATTTTTTAGGAAATATGTACCTGAAACTCCCACAATACAATTTTGAATAGAATCAGACCATAATAATTACAAATCTTGTCAGCCATTTTGGATCCGCCATTTTGATTTTTCCTTGGAAAAATTCCATAATAATGCATTTTCACCGAATCAGCGTGGAAATAAAATTTCCTAATTTCAAAAATGAAAAGTTAGGTTGTGTCCAGTGCTGCCAACCGTACGGTAATAGTTTTGTAGAAATTCGCGGATTTTTTAATAAAATCCATAAATCGGTAAATACCCGATTTAAAAATAAGTTTCAATAGACGACTAGATAGTTACATATTTCGAATATTTTTTTATAATATATTTTTTCTTATCATTTTATAATGTACTTACTCCATACTCCATATGTATTTTTTTTGCTATATTATCGATGTTCTTTTTTTTATTCAAAATAAATAAATAAAAAATATTATAGTTCGAAAGTACTACTACTTATTTGAGAACTATTAAAATCGCTAATATATGGATTTTCTATGTGTACGATAATTTGATTCAAAATACGGTAATTTCTCTCGGTAAGTACGGTCCGTACTTACGTTTTTGCTTTTTTCACATGTTTTGTGAATATTCGATTTTTTCGTTTTCGGTGCCCACCCTGTATGTTGTAAAATACTAGAATATAACTAATAGGTACATAACAAACATTTGTAAAACACTTTATGTACACCCGTACTCTAATAATACACTTATATGCAACACGTTTCATAATGAAATCCATTACGATACAGATTTTCAACCAATAGAAACCCATTATTTTTCAATCAAGCATGATGTGCAAGCTTTGCATTTTGACGTTTGTCAAAACAAAATCAGTAGGTATTGAATTTTTGAAGAATTTAGTCAATTTTCGATAATCGTATGAAAATGTCTTATAGCAGTTATATAGAATTACCAGCGACCCTGTCTTAGACAAGAAAAAAATACAATCGAAAGGATTATATTTTTCATTTGACAAATGCAACACGTTTTTATTTTCAACCAATTTATATGAGCTCACATGTCTGAGTGGTCAATGGCGCCGGCAGTGGTAAGTTACTTCCGGGTTCAATTCCTGACCTCGGCAGTTTTTTTCATTTTTTCTTCTTTTCATTTCTCATTGTATTTTCCCTGGTTATACCATTGATTATGATTTTGTAGAATTTTCCAAAGAAATACGATTGATTATACCTACTATTATTGTGTTCAATATAAATACCTAATATAATATTTTTAGTTCATTATTTATTGGGTGTAGATAAAATAGCGTATGCAACTCTCATGTAATGGTTATTAATACACTCGCATAAACCATACGAAACTCACCTTCGGCTCGTTTCGTATCCCGGTAAGTGCATAATATACTATTATAATACAAATATCAATATTTGAAGATTTAAAGACCATTGATTATAAACAAAATGTTGATATTCTGTTTTGAAGAGTATTCGAGTATCTCATTGACAAATAATTCAATCTCCGACCTCCGTTCTGTCGAAAGTTTGAAAACAAATTTTTTATTGTGAACAAACCCAGCTGGCAAGCATTCTTGAAGGATGGGCTGTACAAAACTGGACAATATGAATGCGTCTTCGCAAAAAAATCGATCTGATGGCGAATAAAAGTTGGATATCGGCAAAGATTCTTACAGGTTGTGATGTAACTTCTAGACAAAGGAAATTAGTCTGGTCGAGTTCCATCTCTGTATATACCCCAAAAGATACACCATCAAAAGCGTCTTTAACATTTTCGGGAGTATTGCGAGTGTGGAGGGGGGGTACATTTTTGTGAAAATTGCATTTGTATAATAGATTTTTTTTCTTCTGTGCACCCCAGCCTGCAAACGGGGGAGAGAGGATTTTGTGAAAATAAGCATTCAAATAATAGTGTCGCTTCTGTATACATCCCAACCTGGCACTTTAATTCTCCATCAAAAGGTTATTTCATTTTCGAGAGAATAACGGGGGTGAGCTGAATTTTTCTACCAAAAGTCGCATTTATTTTGACCTCTGTACACCCTAACCTGCAACCTTGATTCTTAATAAAAAGCTTATATTTTCATTTTCGAAGAAACGGCGCATGGGAAAGTGGTGCCATTTTTTTTTGAAAATCATTCGAGCCCAATCTCTTCACAACCCACCCTTGATCGAACTTCAGCACCTCCATCAACAGTGGGGAATCTGACAATATATATCAAACATTGACATTACAACTAATGAACTGGGCCTAAGAGAGAGAGGACTGCGGAATGAGCAACATAGAATACTTACAGTATAACCTCTAAGCGCATTCCTTCCTCAATGTTGCAGAGAAAGACAGGTGATTAAGGATAGAGTACAGCCACTTTAGCCCCCCCGTGGGTGCGCGCCTGCGTGTGAAAAATGTCACTTTTCGCACTAGTTATGTAATGTACTATATCTGAATGATTGATCCTTTAATAATCATGTTTATTGCACAAAGAAGTGATAAACAATTTACTTATCACCACTCTATATTTCTAGGTAGTGAAACTTTCTAAATTTGGAGGTAGTAAGCCCTACGATTTTGTTAGGAGTTTGTATGCCTGACAATGGAAACATTCAGTTGGTTTGGCAGAAAAAATAAAAGGCCATTCTGTAACCTCAAGACTCCAAGTTTAATACTAAAACTACGAACATTTTTTGCAGAAGCTGCTGATTTGACAAATATCAATGCAAACAATAAAAGACTTGAAGAAATCATGATGAAATGGCTGAGGAAAGCAGAGAGAAAATAATTTTGATCTATCCATGATCAATTGACATGCATATTTTAGTTTATTCGTTATTAAAAAATATCGATAGTTTTTGTTGAATTTTTCTTTAAAGAATACATTTTTGTTTTATATGCAATAAAGAGAAGTAATTCAAATATATTGTCATTTTCAATTATAAAAAATAGTTCTACTCTCATTCATAGAATGACATTCCATAATGAGAAAATAATTTTGATCTATCCATGATCAATTGACATGCATATTTTAGTTTATTCGTTATTAAAAAATATCGATAGTTTTTGTTGAATTTTTCTTTAAAGAATACATTTTTGTTTTATATGCAATAAAGAGAAGTAATTCAAATATATTGTCATTTTCAATTATAAAAAATAGTTCTACTCTCATTCATAGAATGACATTCCATAATCACAGACTTTTTGGAATTGAATCTATAATTCCCAAATTTGTGCATTTGTTGCAAAGGGTATGGAAAATCCCAATGAATACAAATCGACTGGCTATACAGGGTGGGGCACCGAAAAAGAAACAGATAGAATATCTTCGAAACACATGTGTTCTGAAAAACATGCAATAACAGGCCGATTTTCAATGAAAGCGGGACATCTGTCTATCATAATATCAACTGTCATACCTCTCCCCCCACCCCTCGGTCATGTCACCCAAACAATTTAAATAGGGAATGTAGTAAGTGTGATACATCATTAAAAAGGTAATTTCATAAGGAATTCTCAGCCATATCAATTTTTGCTACCTAACCTACGATTTTGGCGCCCTCTTGTAGGAAAAGAAACTGTTCCTCATTCCAAATTGTGATACTTCATTTGCAAGCTAATTCGACAAAAAATCGGTGACAATACATTATAGAATTTTTCTGAGGAAAAACAAAGAAAATGGCGGCTCCATAATCGGACAATAATTTCATATCTTGTCCGCTATAGTGGAGCTGCCATTTTGTTTTTTTCCTTAGAAAAATTCCATAATGCAATGTCACCAAATTTTTGTTAAATTAGCTTGCAAATGAATTATCACAATTTGGAATACGGAACAGTTTTTTCCTACAAGAGGGCGCCAAAATCGTAAGTTAGACAGCAAAAATTAACATGTTTGAATTCCTTATGGAATTACCTTTTTAATGATGTATCACACTTACTACTTTCCCTATTCAAATTGTTTGGGTGACAGTGGCCGAGGGGTGGGGGGGAGAGGTATGACAGTTGAGGTTATGATAGATGTCCCCCTTGGATTAAAAATCGACCTGTTTTCGCAGTTTTTTCAGAACACATTTGTTTTGAAGATATTCGATCTGTTCATTATGGACCTCCCCTGGACCCATTAGACGTTCTTGTGCTATTTAGGATATTTTCACTTGTTTTTTGATTTGTTCTGTTTCTTGATGGTATTATTTATCCAAGCTCTTAGAGTAACCGCAGTCCTCTGACGCAATTCCGGGTGACTTTGCAGAATTTCTTCACACATCCTCAATCCAGGAAGAATTCCATCACTTAGGTGTCTTTGGAACACTTTGTTCATTATTTGTTTTTCTTCCTCTGTCCAGTAAGCTGAAAATATTTCAAGATTAGATACTTGATGAAAATATATATTAATAAAAATATCACATTTTTCTGTATGATTCTCACTGACAATTGGTTTACAAAACTGCGACACGTATTTCGCTATAAAATAGCTTTACCAAGCAGGGTACTATAGGATAAATAAATAGATTACCCTGCTTGAGGAAGCTATTGTATAGCGAAACAAGTGTTGCGGTTTTGTAAACCCATTGTCAGTGAGAATCGTTTAGAAAAATTTGACATTTTTGATGATGCATATTTTTGATAATTTTAAACTGATCACATGAAAATGTGAATATTCCTCATTTATTGTAATCTTCCATTGCCTCTAGAGGTAAAAACAAATTTTCAGTGTTTTTAGGAAAGCTGGTGAGCCAAAAGTTTAGCTTCTATTCCGTAGAATACTCCTTTTGCAAATTATCAAGTAAATACACCTTACCTACTTTCAGGCCTTAAGAGGAAAGATATAGAGGAAATAATCAAAAGGATAAACAATTTCGAAATGAGACACCAGCTCACCTCTTGTAGTTATTTCTCTTGAACCATTGGTTTTCCTCTTGAACTGATTAGAGACCCAACTTTTCAGCTGTACAGCTGTCCGTCCGTTAAGAGAACTGTGGCCTTTTATAGCCGCTTGGCATTCTGCAGTACTAGGTAAAGTTTTGTTGCGTAGATGTTTCGAAAATAAGTTGGTGATAATTTGTATTTCATTTTGATTCCACGATTTTCTTTTTATGGTGCCCATAGGAGATACTACAATAAGAAAAAAAATTTTTGCTTACATTTTTGCAATTATATATCTGTATTAGATTGCTCTAGTCATTCACCATCGAGAGAGTATTGATGACCTCTTCATTTATCTTTGAATAGCTGGTGAAAAACCTTTCAGAAACCATTACAATTGCAACGAGGCTGAAGGGGCACATCTCAGAAAAGGTAGATCAATTCAAGTCTCTTTTCTACGGTATTTTTTGTTTTAATACGATGTGAATCCGACCTCTATGCAAAACAAACATCATTCAATTGAGAGCTTAAAAACAACAAATCAAACCAACTTCTTTTTTTTTTCATAGTATATCCCCAGTGCTATATGTTGAACTATTACAATCATTTCAACGAAGTAGTACTTCCTAACATAATCATTTAATATCTGATATTCATTTGTCAAGCACATCTTATGAATTTTCATTTAGAAACAATTTATTTTAATTTTCAAATTGCAGAGTTTCACAAATGAGAAATTTTCTTACCACAGCGTTGTCTACCATATAAAGTTTCAAAAGAGTTTTCTTCCCAAGAATCTCTTGAAGGAACTATATTCTCAGGTATATCACTCGCACATTCATCAATTATCGGAATATGACCTAAAACATATTTTGAATAGTAAAAGAGATGTTATGATTGTAATGTAGTATACTACAGTCTTTTCACTCATAGATAAAGTCCTTGATAATTTATCTGTCAGATATCAATATGATTTCCTGTGTAGTTTATCCGATAGATGTTTATCAGAAACTTTATAAGTCTACAGAGCAGTTAGAGCCCCGTCATTTTCGATCAACCGATTAGTTGATTCGATTTAGAAATGGAACAAATAGTCTATATTCGATAGAGATAGAAGTAATGGCTCGTTTTCAAATCTGTTATTAGTATCAATACTGAATAGTAATAAAATCAACTCTAATAATTGGCCACGTCTATGACAAAAACCGGAAAGGCAGCATGCACTAAATGGAGCATTGTGGGTCTGCTAGAAGGCCAATTGTCAGATGTAGCATTCAGTGGAAACGAATCGCTGCAAATTCATGCAATGGCTAGATGTAGCCCATACCTTCTATCAAACTTAAAGGAAAGTTTTTACAGAGGTGTTAACTGCTGTGAGCTCCTGACACATGCACTGTGACAAGTGACTTCGACAATATCGACAGAAATCATATTTGCTACTATAAAAACAAAACTGGGCCATTACTTATATCCTTATTGAATATAAATTATTATTGCTATATCAGACATAATTGAATTTGCCTTGTCGGATCCTATTTAAGTGGATTGAGATCTTACCTTGAAGGAGATAACAGATCCCATAGAACTTTTGCGATTTTATGAAAGCAGAAAAGTGTTTTGGTGAAACAGATCAATAAATATTTAATGGCTTTTTATCTGGTTACAATCAATATCATTTTACAATTTAGAAAGTATTTAGGAAAATAGTCTATACCTATTATTTCAATCAACTTTTTGATAAAATATTTTTTTCCGAAGATATATAGATGACCACAAATTTTTGAAAACTCTTGATCTGTCTTTGAACTTGTCGACAAATTTTTACAGGATTAGAAAAATAGCATACAAATTGAGCATAGTCATATATTATATTGAAGAAATCACCTTCTTTTCTAAAATTGTCAAGCGAACAGCAGATTCTGATCGAATGCTAATGTTGAGAACAAAATCTTAGACACTAACATTCAACTTATTTTGGGTTTCCCCCCCCTACTATATAAATATATGAGCTAGTACCTGTATCTGTTATTCAAATTATACGTACCATTTGGATCATCTATTCCACTTTTATTTGTATTCCTTTCATCACATACTGAACCTGAAAATATGCATTCAAATACAAATAGCACAGAGCCAATCTAATACTCATCAAAATCAAAAATAATTCAAACCCCACTTTTTTCCCGATTTCAAAAAATATCACCTTTTTCTTGTCCAAGGCCCATTTCCAATAAGTGGGATACTCGACCTATCTCTCTTGCAGCTATTGGTAATCTGTAATGATCACGATGAACTTTTTCTGAGTGGCCCATGAAATTTGCAAGATCGCCTACTTCATTGTCATTCAAATCTAGGTATGCAGATTGAGTAGCTAAGTGTTTGCGAAGATATGTTCCTCTGAGTAATGATGGATTAAGAGACATACATTTCTCAGAATATTCTCTCATAATTTTACATGCATTGAAATGAGTATTTGCAAGTGAATTTCCGCTAATACCAAAAACATATGGATTCCTATCAGGAACACCCGCTTGTGTTCTAAGTTCTAGTATCAATAAAATGGACTCAAACATCTCTTTCGAGAGTAACACTGGAACTCCTCTTGCTTTTTTTCCCCGAATTACAAATCTAATATACTTCGAGGGATCCCCACTGAATGTTTCTGTGTTGAAATTGAACGAAACCGAGTGTTTTTCGTTATCAAATTTCTGATAAGCTTTAAAATCTTCTATAAGTATTCTCTCCACCTCTCCTGATCTTCTTCTATTGAATATTTGAATCGAGATTAGTGTCGACGATGCCAACTCTTTCCATAATGAGAGAGTAAAATTTTCTTGGAGTTGAGAGAAGCTCTCGTTCATACGCTTTGCAGCAAAGTTATATAATAAATTGACTTCTTCTGTTGATGGCAATTCAAACACTTTCCTCCTCCTTTGCTTTTCCTGGCATTCACTTACAGTTTTGCCAACAACAATCGGTAGTTCTTCTTGGAAAACCTTTAAAAAGTCTTCCACAAGCTGTTTCTTTTTATTATTTTTGGTTTTTATACAAATTGTTACAAGAAGTTTTGCACATTTCTTTAGTGTTGTACCCAAATCAGCAGCAGCTGCCGGGGAATCATACTCTTGAGTGTTTAAGTTAAATGAAGCAACTTTATTTATGGCTTGGAATACAAAATCAGTTTTCTCCGGATCAAACACTGAAGTGAAATTATCTATGGTTTTATCTATATCCTTGATTTGTGAAAGGAATCTACCAATGAGGCGCAGTTTAGAGCGAATCATTTTTTGTAGATGTTCCAATCTATACTTCAAACATAAATTATTTCCAAAAGCAACAACTAGTTCATCATATCTGATAATATTTGTAATATCGTCCTCTCTCATTACCGGAAATATTTTATCTCTCAATATAGGAGATGCAGTCTTATGTAATCTGGCATGAACTCTTTTACCCAAAGTAGAAATCGATCTACAGCCTTTCTGATACATAGGAATACATTTTGAATAATGTTTCCTGATACTATTTTTGGAAAACATCCCTTGGCAATAGGGGCAAACTTTATAGTCTGATGATTCCTTGTTTAATTTAGTTCTCCTGGCAACAATCAAGTGTCCAGTATTGAGAAGATTATTCGTATTGAACTCAAAACATCCTTTCTTCCTTAAAATATCAATAAGTTTTCTTCTTTCTTCGCAACCTAAAAAACCATTAGACTGACTTCTTTTTCCAAGGATTTTATGGTCATTTCTACATATGTACGAAGTAAGAATATTAGTTTTGGAATCTGATATTATTCAATGAAAAATTAATACAGTGAAGAAAAATGTGTAGATCTGGAATTAAAAAATAATTCAAATATCAATTTCCAAAAATTAGTACACTTTAATATCACAAAAATTTAAAATATTTTACCCTTTGGAAGTGACACAATTTTACGCACTTCTTCTTCATCTCGATGTTTATTCTCAAAATGTAAAGGTAATTTGGTATACAAATTTTTGCAAAAAATACAAAAATACTTCTTTGGTCCTTGATTCGACCTGGGTATAACAGGATTTAATTCTGTCTCATTGGTGGGTGCAATATATGAATTCATTTTATTCATAACTATTGATAGAGGACTACTTCCAATAAATTCGTCTAAAAAAGAAAAATGTATTATGCATAAACCTATCATGTGACATTGCTGAGATAAAAATAATTAATTGCAATTATTCAATTGAAACAGGAAAAGAAAGCTTTGCTCAGAATATCTTCAGTATATTCAAAAAGTATTCTTGATGCCTACAAGTTGGAATATTTCCATCATCTTCAAGACTAGTATAATTGGAAATCCTTTCATTCTGTAAATTGGAACATTCCATATATTTAAAACGCTTTTTGCTATTGATTCCTTGATCTGCAAGAGAATATTCTGGTAGATCTATATTATTGAGCCGGCAGTCCTTCAGTTCAGAAATGTCTGGGAAAATGTAATGTTTATATGTAAATAAGTTTCATTCTTCTCACAGAAATAATAAATTTATTAATAATGAATTAATACATAGAGCATGGTTGAATTTTTTGCATTTCAAATCTACTACCTTCAGAATTATTTGAGTAAAAATACTGATTCAATTCATTTGAACCAAAAAAAACATTGTTCCAACTAGAACCACTTTGATACAACGTATGTTTTGTTCATACAAAGGATATCACCTTAAAAATAATAAGTCTAGTAATTTCATGAGAAATATTTTTTTTCAGGAGAATAACTCTATTAGCAAACCCTGCCAAAAAATTACGCAAATTATACTTTTTCTTATCCTTTTACTAGAAATCTCCCCAGAATTCAACAAAAATATTTTTCTGAGCTCAGCCTCCTACCTCATTCAACCAGATTTATGGATGTTATCCTTAAATACTCATCTAGTTTTTTTTATTCCATTTCCAGGAAGTAAATCTCAGAAGAGTTAATTGAGGCATGCTGTTTACCTTGCACAGACTTCGGTTTTTCAGAATATTCAGGAAAAGAATCATTTGGTTGAGTTTCATTTTGTAAAATGCAACTTTCCACATTTTTTCTCTTAATGGAAACAATTCCTTGATCTGTATGAGGATATCCTTCTGGGTCAATATTGTGATGGCAGTCATTTGGTTGAGAAATATCTGAAAAAAAAATGTTTTATGAAATTTCATCATACCCACAAATATAATCATGATTTATCTTTTAAAGAATTTGATTTCTCAGAATATTTAGCATTAGTACCATGTTGTGTAAATTCATTTTGTGAACCAAAGTTCTCCAAAGATTCAACATTCTTGTCATTTTTGGAACTACTATCTTCATCTGTTTCAGAATATTCTTTAGGATCAAAATCAGGATCTAGGTCACTGTAGTCACTGCCATATGGTTCAGAAACATCTGAAAAAGTAAACAGTTTTTTTAAAGAAAGTTTCTCATAGGCTTATCATTATTTTAGATTTTTAGATATTCAGATTTTCTTAAGGTTATTTATCAATAGTGGCTAGAAATTGTCTACCTAACTGAAACTCTCATGAAATCCAAAACAAATGCATAAACAGGAAAATATTCAAATAGCAAAATTCAACCAAAAAAATAGTAGAATTGAGTTATTGTGACACATTGACATTTCAACTAATGGACTGGCCCTAAGAGAGAGAAGTCTGTGGAATGAGCAAGATAGAGTACTTCAAGTATAACTTCTAAGCGCATTCCTTCCTGAATGTGCTAAAAAAAGAGAGGTTGTGAAGGATAGAATTACAGTATAAAATTTTCATTTTGTGTTTCACTATATCTGATCAATGTGCATATCCTTTCTCTCTCTAATGCATTCCCTATCATGCTATGTGGAAAACTGTCATACAGGCCAGTCCATTAGTTGTAATGTCAATGTTGTGACAGGTAAAATGGTATTTTATTCTGATCATGAAATACTCATGAACAAAGGCGTTTTCTGGCTCTTGTATTCCAAATGTATTCATTGCTCCATTTCTCTCTTACTACTTGGCTAGCCATAAGTGAGAGAGAAGAAGACAGATGAATACCTTTCAAATACATGAACGCCAGAAAACAACTCAAGTGTAGAAGCTTGGGCACCTACACCAATCAGGTTTCAGATGAATAAGGGAAATATGAAAGCTGATTGGGTCAAGGATATTTCATATACCAATCAGCTTTCAGATTCAGAACAAATAAGGATCTGAAAGCTGATTGGTGTACAAAATATTCTTGACCAATCAGCTTTCAGATTTCACTTATTTGTTATTTGCCATTTGAGACTGCATGAATACACACTGAGGCAGGTGAAATAAGATGTAAAGGTGATATTGTAATATATAACAGGTATTTCATTCATTCTATTGTTCATAACATATGTAATATACCATTTATCTGAACTATGTAGGGACTTTCCATAAGGAAATCAATTTTCAGTACTACTTTTGTTTGGGTTTGAAGACCGTTATTCTTTCGAATTTCTTCCTTATGTTTCACTGGCACCAGTGGCTAGCTTGTTCAGAGGCTCATACATCTTGAGATGACCCCGATGACTCACAAACAATTTTGCTTTAGATTCATATATGAGGGTCGACCATGTATATATGTTCAAACCTCACTAGTATACAAAAATCACATACCCTTCTAATGCTTCTATGAATTAGTTTTTCTTCGAAGAGCAATTTACCTGCTGTTGGCATATCTGAAGACTTGTCCATTTGATTTTCATTCTGGCCTCTTAGAAAATTCTCACATTGTTCTTTATCTGCCATCATAACTATATCAACATGGTACCAAGTATTCTTCCATGGAGCTGAGTACTGCCCTTGATAAGTTTTTAGTTTGGATACTTTCAAACATGATAAAACCCCATCATCGAACTTAACCACGCAATATTCATTCATTTTGAGCACCTATTACCTGAAACTGAAGCTCTAAGTGAAAATGATCCGGACAAAGGACATGATGAGCAATTCGGAGAACGAGGACTCTAAGCCATGAGGAGTTACAGAGTATCCTATCTAGATGAGAAACGAACCTCTTATGCAAAATTTCAATTCCTTCGAAAAACAGATACTTACGTGGCCACAAATTCACCGGAACTAAAATCGAATGTCCAAACTATGTAATACTAATTATTTCAGAAATAGAAATAATAGAACGTACAGCAGAAATCGCGCCCACACACCGGTATAACCTGTGTATGAACGTATATTTGCGCCTTCGTCTTCGCGCTTCGCGCCACTTCGCTTCACTAATCAACCAATCACCATTTCCGAAATCCAAGAGCGGAAAACTAGTATGGGCGATTCTATTTCAGGAATTAAATCGTCGAGTAGCTTAGACTGTGGCTGTAAATGCGTCGTACCACATGTATATGCACATTCTAAAGTATTCGATGATCGAATTCCAGAAATAAAATCGCTCATCAGCATTCAGCAGGTGTGCACGGCAGTGTTGCCACTGTTGCCAGCTGACTCACAGCGAAAGTATAGAACGAAAATAGTGCTAAATCGAAGAAAAAAGTACTAAAAAGCCAGATATATCCAATATCACTCTGGCCCAAATTCACGAAATCGATAAACTGGATTTAAGAAAGAATTTGACAGAAGTTGCATGCGTTTTCTGTCACTTGTGAGCATCAAACTTAGTTTTCGATTTCGTGAATTTGGGCCTTTATATTACTGAGTAAGGTTACCGCCTGACCAAGCATATAGACTGCGCGGGTGTCTCTGAGGTAAGAGGGGGGTTCTGCTAATATTACACTGTATTCGTATTCCAATGACATTGCCGTACTGACAAAATACCATTGAAGCATTACTTTGTATATTAGAGAAATTATTTTTGCCAACAGTGATCAGACGTGGTCTGTGGACTATTCTTTACAATCTTACTGCCTACATGATTTCTCTTTGACGAGTTACTACAGCAGAACACAGATGGGGGGTAGTGGTGTTGCAATATTATCAGGAAATGTTTCGCGCGCTGTTGATTTAGGTTTATAGAGTATTGTCTGGAGCAGCATTTTGAGATATGTGGCATATCATTCTCACTGAATAATCGACCTACAATAATATTGTGTACTTACAAAACTCCTCCTAAAGTGTATAGTATAATGACCTGCTTTAATATGAGGTCATTTTTGAAGACTCCTACTAGAATATCGTCTGGAGGTAGAGCCTCAATAATTGACCATGAATTCAGAAACATTTCTGATGATGGTTTATGCACTGTGACTGATAATCATTATTCTGATCATCGATATATTCTATTTGACTCTGGACTCCTGACAAATGAGCAAAAGCCAATGAATGCATTAAAACGTAACTTTTCTGAGACTGTAATAGCATCATTCGACCGAGATATTGGTAATGAAACATGGGAATCTCTTTTTTCTGTAACAAATATAAATGATGCCTTTAAGTATTTTCTATATATATATTTATGTTCCATTTTGGGTCACTGACGATATCAAGAGGTCCAGTGGAAGATTGAAGGATTTGTTTGCTCTCAAAAGCCAATATCCTTCTTTGAATGATTTTCATAAAGCAGAAAAAAAAGCACCAACTTCTAATACATAAATGTAAAAACACTACTATGAACCAAAAAAAACTAATTCCGAAAACCCTGTCAAGGCAGCCTGAAGCGTGGTGAATGAATTAACTAATAAATCATATAAGCAGTCAGTTCACTCGATAAAATTTAATAACGAAATATATGAGTCACCAGAAGAAATACCTGGGATATTCAGCAATTCTCCCAAGAATGAACCACTCAACAGAGACAATGTCTCTGCCCTCAAGTGATTTCTCAAATTCTAGATTCAGTGATGCTATTGAAATGTCTTTACAAGCGCCACCTAGTGGTCGAAAACTTAAATTTTCGCTATTTTGGTAAGTTGGTGTTCTTCAAAGACTTCAATTATATTGCAGTATATTTCAGCAGATTTTCGATGACACCATAGGTAGATTTCTAAAATAAAATGTGGTCACGCTGGAAATAAGTAATTTTTATGTCATTGGTCATTTATACAATTGTTTAAGTTTATTGTTTGGATTTATATTGACACCACACAATATATTGTGTGGTGTGGCGTGGTCTGGAAATCTAATATTTAGAAAATGTCGAATTCGTTGACATTATCTAAATGGAGAAAGAATGTTTTCAAATTTTGATGATATATCAAAATAAAATGATACATTAGTATGAAGTGAGAAGGAAGCAAATAGCTAGTGTTGTATCAAGTATTGTCCACTGAACTATATACATAACGTATTATGGTTTTTTTAAAAAAAGACGTACCTTATTACAAGAAAAAAGTGAAGTAGGTTGTGGATATATTTAAGAGACGCAGTGAATTAGATAACATTGTATATATTTTTGTCATTACTGATTTTGTTTCTGCTTAGAAATGTTGATTTGATAACAATTTTCAGTTGTCAATAAAAAACGTCCTAGAATTCTATTGAGTTTTAATAATAAAAAAAACAAAGGAAACTGAATAAATAGTTTTCATTATTTCAGGATATATTCTTGAGCCTGACCTAATGATCTACCTTAACCTAATCAAACAAAAAACTGCCTACACTTCAACTAACACTAACCTATACCCACTAAATCTAAATAATATTTGAAACTATAGACAATGAAAACTAATTGAAACAATAAATTTGAATAAAACTGAATAAAAGTATGGAAATTTCACTAATTTTGAAGAAATCCAAGAGCCCATACACAAACGATCCTACAGATATTCAAAATGGCTGCAAAATAACTTTGCTGCTATGAAGTTGAAAAATTTGAACTTCTCAAGGTCGCTGCTCGAGCAGTAAAATCTATCAAAAGCTACTGCACTTGCAGCAGTTTAGTGCCATGAAAATACACCTTAATAAGAAGTTGATGGATAATCTATTGTAGACAATCAACCACAGACCTGATCGATCCAAAGAAGTTTCTGTATCATTCCATAGATGAATTATCATAACATTATTATTACTTAAGTGTTATTGTTTCTTGGGTTATCTAAAAACTCATTGGAAAATATGCACAAAATTTGTAATAAGAGATGTAAAATCGTCCTAGGCGAATAATTGTAGTTCATGTAAAAGTAATGTAAAGCAACAGAATTCTATAGGAAATCCATTTCATGAAACCATAAAGGACCCGGAATGAATTTCTTATTTCTTACCTTTCCGTTACTCAACTTATGCCTCCTCAACACTACTCGCGAAGTTGAACGATGTTAGACGAATACGATAGTGTAGAGAGGCACTTCGGCTTACTTCGTCAAACTTTACCTCGCCTTGGGTGACTTCCATTTGTTGTCGGTTTTTACGCCCGAGTCGAAGGGCTCGAAGTGCGTTTACGAAGTGCCTCTCTACACTACTCGGCCGACTTCAGTACTCGTCGAGACGTCATTTGTGCCTTATTTATTATTTGAATGACGTGAGACACGATAATGAGCAATATACATTGCTCATACTAGCAACTTATGTTGTTCCTGGAAACTGTGCAAGTGCAAGCAGAGAAAATAATCATATAATAGATTACTAGCGTTGCTAGTGCCTAGTGTGCAATCACATATGCGTGAAG
Source organism: Zygogramma bicolorata (assembly GCA_032362365.1). NCBI lineage: Eukaryota > Metazoa > Arthropoda > Insecta > Coleoptera > Chrysomelidae > Zygogramma > Zygogramma bicolorata. Next base: position 335,093 of record JAVJAQ010003878.1, read on the forward strand.
AGGGTACAGGCACCACAGGGCGAATGAGTTCCTCGCGAACGAGTGTATAGTGTCTACTACGGGCTTAAGTCAAGTTTCTAGAATACTTCGCTGAGGAACTTTGCGATTAGTGTAGAGGAGGCATTACATATACAAATATAAAGTGATCAAGCAGAAAGAAATATGTATGTATTTAAACATCAATAAATCATTATTCAAAGCTTTCTTTCCTTACTTTATCCTGGCAATAGTTCTAATGGATCAATAATGAATTGAGAGATCCATCATTACTCGTAAATATCTCTGCTTGAATTTTCCAAATCAAACTGGGATCAACAATTGATATTCTCAAAAAATTTTGAATGTAAGAATGAATTTCTTCACCTTTCAAAGAATGTTCAATGAGTAGTTATTGCCTCAGTCTCACATTGGAATATAATAACAGGTAGGGTAAAGGCGGATTTAGTGAATGCATAATGTAGTCAATACTACATAACTCAACTTAGGGGAAATTATATATATATATATATATATATATATATATATATATATATATCTACCAGCTGAAAACTCTGCCACTTCTTATACTTTATTGTTGCTTTGGTTTTGGGATCTCAAATTAAGATCGCAGCGCCACATTCAAGAAAACTCCAACTAATAAGCACCACTTTGACAACTATTACCGATCCGAAATCCGATGATACGACGATCCGATAACATTCTGAATGGTCCAAATTTAAATTATCAGCTTTAAGCTGGATTCAGATTGGTAAGAGTATGATAGTTACTTGTGAACTATTTGCTCCACACGAGTTTTACCCTTTGGACGGAAGTTATTTGCAACATTATCTTCAAACGTCCACATCTAATGACATATAGAGGACGAAACACTAAAATATTATTTTATTATTGAATGAACATACCTGGGAAGCTCAATCGTAATTATATAAAGCGGCTAGTTCGAATATCTCACAACCCGTCCAGGGTCCCGCCCAATGGAAGTTGCAATTTTGAAGTGGAGTGTAACAATAGAACAGCTAGAGAGTACAACTCTGAAATGATGATGAACATCTATTATTACAGTTCAAGGTAATCACCATAGATTGCACTGAAATCTGTGGCATAACCTCCTAGGTTCAGGATGCTTCGAGAAGCTTTATTTGTTTTGTGCTTCAAACTGTGGTCATCCAGTAAGTATATTCGGATGAGCCGCTTCATATAATTACGATTGAACTTCACAAACAAGTTAGTTTAATTTTATTATTAATGTCCCAAAAAATTCTTGAATAGAATGTTGCATTTATATCTCAAGTGTCACGTTTCACCATAATAATAGAGATAGGGCTGCGACCGCCGGACCTTCGTTCTTTTATAAAAGCTGATCAGTGACTCTATGAAGTTTGGATGATGGTTACTCAGGCAGATACTTAGTAACAAAGGTGTATGAAATAGTACTCCAATTTCGTAGTATACAACTGTTTTTCATATTTCATTCGGGATGATTTTATGAATTCTATCATCCATTGCCGGAGACTAACTTCGGTTACAACCTTCTGCCAAACACCACAAAACTTGATATTTACATTACTAAACGTTAGAAATTTGATTTGTCTACTCACAAAAAAGTCTGAGTAGATTTTCACATTTTATTGAAAAAGAGGAAATGTTCAAGCCATTCGTCTATATGTTGTAATTTATTACATTTCACTAACTCGAAACATAAATTATCCATACGTTATACCAACATGAATAACCAAACATAAACATACATTTCTCTGATGTTAATATAACTTATATCATACTTAGATAATATGATATTTAGCTATATATTATAGGAGAATATTCCAATGACATTTGAGAAAAATTTCTAAGGCATTGCAGAGATGTCATTTGAAAATATTTCAATATATACCGAAGAAAAACTTTAGACGTTTTTCGATGCTCTTCGCCTAGTGGGTGAAATATTGAAAGAAAGATGATGAAACTTCAAAATTGGTTATTCGTCATAAGCGCTACGCCCTCTGGTGTCTGTTGCCCTAACATAGCTATGAGCATCATCATCATTTAGTGTAGTATTGCTGATTTTGTGTGTTCCTCGAAGCTGGAAAATCAATTTAGGTTGAAAACACGCTCCTAAATAATAAGAAGGTATGGATTTAGATGCTAAAAATTAACTGACAAAATTGGTCTGTCCTCTCTCCTATTTTTTTATTCACCATCAAAATAAGCATTTATGATACCTGGAAGGTATATCTTCAACATTATTTGCACGTAAATTGAGAGATGAATAATAAATCATTCTATATCATTTAAACGGAACGATTATAAACAAACTGAAGGCCCACATAGCTCGGGGTTGCGTTGCAGTCTTATGCGGGATAGCCAATAGAATTGACGATCATGAAGGAAAAGAAAGTTTAGGCATTCGATAGACAATCGAAAATGACAAAGTTAGATTGATTATTCTGTTTCAGCTTTGCTCTTATCGCAATTGAGATCACAGCAAGGCCATATCGAATGCAAGTGATGATATATGATGATAGTTCAGGCAGATAGGTCTCTAGATGGAGCCAGAACCGAAATAGAGACGGTTTGAATGGAAAGTGTAGTGAAGGGATCCCTAAAGCCTTCTACTCGAGCTCCAGAGAGGAACTGAACGACGGTATCGTGGTAGAAAGAGATCTTATGACCTTTCAAACACCGAAGTCATGTCTGACTCCAATATGAAAGACAGACAATCGAATATGACAAAGTTAGATTGATTATTCTGTTTCAGCTTCGCTCTTATCGCAATTGAGATCACAGCAAGGCCATATCGAATGCAAGTGATGATATATGATGATAGTTCAGGCAGATAGGTCTCTAGATGGAGCCAGAACCGAAATAGAGACGGATTTGAATGGAAAGTGTGGTGAAAGGATCCCTAAAGCCTTCTACTCGAGCTCCAGAGAGGAACTGAACGACGGTATCGTGGTAGAAAGAGATCTTATGACCTTTCAAACACCGAAGTCATGTCTGACTCCAATATGAAAGACAGACAATCGAAAATGACAAAGTTAGATTGATTATTCTGTTTCAGCTTTGCTCTTATCGCAATTGAGATCACAGCAAGGCCATATCGAATGCAAGTGATGATATATGATGATAGTTCAGGCAGATAGGTCTCTAGATGGAGCCAGAACCGAAATAGAGACGGATATAAATGGAAAGTGTGGTGGAAGGATCCCTAAAGCCTTCTACTCGAGCTCCAGAGAGGAACTGAACGACGGTATCGTGGTAGAAAGAGATCTTATGACCTTTCAAACACCGAAGTCATGTCTGACTCCAATATGAAAGACAGACAATCGAATATGACAAAGTTAGATTGATTATTCTGTTTCAGCTTTGCTCTTATCGCAATTGAGATCACAGCAAGGCCATATCGAATGCAAGTGATGATATATGATGATAGTTCAGGCAGATAGGTCTCTAGATGGAGCCAGAACCGAAATAGAGACGGATTTGAATGGAAAGTGTAGTGAAAGGATCCCTAAAGCCTTCTACTCGAGCTCCAGAGAGGAACTGAACGACGGTATCGTGGTAGAAAGAGATCTTATGACCTTTCAAACACCGAAGTCATGTCTGACTCCAATATGAAAGACAGACAATCGAATATGACAAAGTTAGATTGATTATTCTGTTTCAGCTTTGCTCTTATCGCAATTGAGATCACAGCAAGGCCATATCGAATGCAAGTGATGATATATGATGATAGTTCAGGCAGATAGGTCTCTAGATGGAGCCAGAACCGAAATAGAGACGGATTTGAATGGAAAGTGTAGTGAAAGGATCCCTAAAGCCTTCTACTCGAGCTCCAGAGAGGAACTGAACGACGGTATCGTGGTAGAAAGAGATCTTATGACCTTTCACACAGCGAAGTCATGTCTGACTCCAATATGAAAGACAGACAATCGAAAATGACAAAGTTAGATTGATTATTCTGTTTCAGCTTTGCTCTTATCGCAATTGAGATCACAGCAGGGCCATATCGAATGCAAGTGATGTTATATGATGATAGTTCAGGCAGAAAGGTCTCTAGATGGAGCCAGAACCGAAATAGAGACGGATTTGAATGGAAAGTGTAGTGAAAGGATCCCTAAAGCCTTCTACTCGAGCTCCAGAGAGGAACTGAACGACGGTATCGTGATAGAAAGAGATCTTATGACCTTTCAAACACCGAAGTCATGTCTGACTCCAATATGAAAGACAGACAATCGAAAATGACAAAGTTAGATTGATTATTCTGTTTCAGCTTTGCTCTTATCGCAATTGAGATCACAGCAAGGCCATATCGAATGCAAGTGATGCCCTTCCTACAGCCAAGTCAATAATATGTTCTTCTGGTTTATATTTCCCTTTATTATTATTTATCAATTAAATAGATTATTTCTCAATTAAATCGATTATTTCGAAGGTGAATTTTCTCTTCAGTGATATGTGTATTTTTGCTGCAAACACTCTACCTGTATTTGACTGCATGCACGCACAAAGGCAACACAGCACTTAATAAAAATATCGTCGATGTCGTCCTGTGGGCTAGAACTCATTTAATCCTATTGGCGTTCAGAAGTTATGCGATACGAATTCACGCGATTTCTGACCGCCATATCGCAAGTGTTTGCGGTAACTTCCTGCCGTGACGGTATTAAATATCGTCGCGGCATCTTTCAACCAGTGGGCGAACAGTGCATTCAATTGTACGAAACAGTTGTGTACGCGATATCGCGTACGATTTTGTGTGTTCCTCGAAGCTGGAAAATCAATTTAGGTTGAAAACACGCTCCTAAATAATAAGAAGGTATGGATTTAGATGCTAAAAATTAACTGACAAAATTGGTCTGTCCTCTCTCCTATTTTTTTATTCACCATCAAAATAAGCATTTATGATACCTGGAAGGTATATCTTCAACATTATTTGCACGTAAATTGAGAGATGAATAATAAATCATTCTATATCATTTAAACGGAACGATTATAAACAAACTGAAGGCCCACATAGCTCGGGGTTGCGTTGCAGTCTTATGCGGGATAGCCAATAGAATTGACGATCATGAAGGAAAAGAAAGTTTAGGCATTGTATATAGACTATATAATGGTTATATCATTATAATTATCTTTAAAACATGAATGATCTACGACATCGACAAAAATCCCACTTCTGTTTCCGAATTTGTTTTGGTATCATGCATAGATAATCAAGAAAATGTGTAATTCAAGCTACGACGTCCGTTTGAAACATGAAATAAAAGACATGATTCGAAAATGGAATCACTGTAGTCCGTATTATCCACCCCTTCGAAGATATTTTTATTTTCATATGGTTGAATTGATTGGTTGACTGTATGACTGTATCCTCTATGAGCAATGTTACTAGGTAGTCTGTATAATTATTTATAGAGATATATAGTTAGCCAACCTTATGGAAATATCATTTGAAGGGATGGATACGGCGGGTAGATGACTATAGTGATTTCGTATCGAAATCATGTCTTTTCTTTCACTTTTTTTACGGAGGTCGCAGCTTGAACCATACATTTTCTTGATTACTTATACATAATACCAAGAGATGTCAATCAATTCAGAAAGATAAGAGGAATTTTTCGTAGATCATTTATGTTTTGAAGATAAATTTAATGCCTAAACATTCATTTTCTTCAGAAACTTTTATCTTTAACTCTATTTTGAAGGTTCATTATCTTTATTTCAACATTTTTGTCAAACTGACAGACATAACTTTCACCTATTTTTCCCATCAGAGAAGGAAACTTTATCGTACCATCGTACGTAGTCATGTGAACGAAAATATAGACATTGTATTGTAGACGCTTCATAGCCGTTTTACACAGGCATTGACTAATCTGTAAACAGAGATATAGCAAGAAGCAAGATTAGTAAGTCAATGTAAACAGAAGTATCGACATCAAATCCTTTTCGCACAAGCACACTAACTATTCTATTGGCAGACTATTCTATTTCAGTCTAACTGAAGAACAAAAATCTACACCTATTTCAGAATAAGAAACTTTGTCGCGCATAGTCAAGTAACTGCAAATATCGACATTATTATATAGTTGTAGATAGCGTAAGGCTGGTGGCCCACACGACGGTAACTGCACGATTTGCCGCGCGCGATATATCGTGCCGCATCTGCTGTGTTCTCGCCCACTACACGGTATATCGTACGAAACTCATTTGAATTAAATACTACATGTTGCCAAATTGATTTTAGCCAGTTGTTGCTGTGAGCTTCGAAGTGATGGATCGAAGAAAAGTAATTTTGTTAGCTATTGTTTTACGTAGGCGCCGAAGAAATCGAGCTATCAAGATTCAAAGGCGATATTGGGTCCATCCAATTTTGAGAGTTAGATATGCGGATGGGGCGTTTTATACATTATTCGAAAAACTGAGAGAAAAGCGTGGAAAGTTCTTTAATTATTTTCGCATCAGTACAGACACGTTGATTATTTAGTCGACCGATTAAAAGATTCTATTATATGTCTGGGCCCTTCCTACAGCCAAGTCAATAATATGTTCTTCTGGTTTATATTTCCCTTTATTATTATTTATCAATTAAATAGATTATTTCTCAATTAAATCGATTATTTCGAAGGTGAATTTTCTCTTCAGTGATATGTGTATTTTTGCTGCAAACACTCTACCTGTATTTGACTGCATGCACGCACAAAGGCAACACAGCACTTAATAAAAATATCGTCGATGTCGTCCTGTGGGCTAGAACTCATTTAATCCTATTGGCGTTCAGAAGTTATGCGATACGAATTCACGCGATTTCTGACCGCCATATCGCAAGTGTTTGCGGTAACTTCCTGCCGTGACGGTATTAAATATCGTCGCGGCATCTTTCAACCAGTGGGCGAACAGTGCATTCAATTGTACGAAACAGTTGTGTACGCGATATCGCGTACGATTTACCGCGCGCGGCAAATCGTGCCGTTACCGTCGTGTGGGCCACCAGCCTAATGCTGGATTCAGACAGATCCGAAATCCAATCGTACGACGATCCGATAGCTTTCTGATTGGTCTAAATTTAAATTTAGACCAATCAGAAAGCTATCGGATCGTCGTACGATCGGATTTCGGATCTGTCTAAATTCAGCCTTACGCTTAAACTTATTTTAACCCATATAACCAGACATTTGCAAACTATCATATCTAGAAACAATGGTATTAACTACAGAAATCGACATGACATCTATATGAGACTTGCAAGAATGTTTTTTGCATATTCACGAGCTGTGTTCGGATTATAAAATTTGTACGGTAGTGAGCAGATTTCATGTCACGGAATCACCAATCACCGAGTCAACATGTCGAAATACATTTAACGGACGCTCGATCTCGAATCTTTAGTTGACCTTGTAAACATTATTTATTATTATCTTATCAAAAACTAGCTACTTAACCTAACTCAACCCACTTTTAACAGTAACCTTTACTGTGGTGTTTTTACAATAAATGCAATTCATTTCTATTTTTTATATTAGACAAAGGTGTTTTTTCATACAGACTGAATTATTAATACCTACCAATCTATCGAAGGAATAAGTATGTTATTAGTTATTATAGTCTATAGACTGAGAGTTCTCAGAGGCACAGAAGTAGAAAATTTTATCTTCGGTTATTAATTCCGTAGAAAATACTGTTTCTCATCTGACTGAATCACAATTTGAAGTTGAACGCTGATACCTATATTGTTAATGATATTAATGAAAAAATACTGTTGATAGATAACAATGTACCATACGCTATCTATGTACAAATTATAAGTATATATAAGTTACTGGTCTGTATTCTATTTCACGAATTCGATTTTCGAATGGTTTAGAATGTGTTTCGGTACAGGGGTGCTATTTTCAAATCAAATTCCTATACGAAACCGATATTGTTTCGCAGTTCAGTAAATTCCATATAGCTCCATCTCATTCTACTCGCATAGAAATCTGTTCGCATACAATTGAAAATAGTACCCCAGAGCATGGTGCAGTCATATGAGCTACTCGACAATCGAATTCGTTTCGTATACATCCAGATTATAGCGAATTCTTTCGGCAGAACTCGTGCAGACTCCTTGTATTGAAAAATAAGCTTTATTCTTTCTATAGGAACAGAGCTATAAACGGCTGAAGATTAACATGTACATAAAATTACAGATGCAAATTACAAAATAGGTTATGGTGGAGCCCCAAATATGAACAAAAGTGTCACATATAAAAAAATACAACACTTCCTTTTTTTCAAATGTATTAAAGGATGAACATATACGAATTCCATCGGAAATTCCACAAGTTCTTAGAGAAGAATTCGCTATTATATAGCATCAACATTTGACGATAAAAAAAGTAGAGGTACCTAGGTGTGTTGAGATGTTTTGTGCAGGATATATAGAAAAGTATTCATTACATTCGACGGTTTGAAAAGACGATTATGAAAATAGTATATTGTGCAACAATCATGTGTGGATGATTATTAATACACGAGCATTAACCGGGATGGTTTATGCGAGTTTATTAATAACCATTAAATGAGAGTTGCATACTCTATTTTATCTACACCCGGTAAATAATGAAGAGCTATGAATATTATATTTATATATGTATTGAACACAGTAGCAGTAATTACTCGTATTCCTTTGAAAAATGCTACAAAATTCCAATTGGTGATATATAAAATATAAAAAATGGAATTGACCGAGGCTGGTTTCGAACCTGCATCTCTTGAGTTTGCTATTGTGGAGCTGGCACCTTTGACCGCTTGGCCAAATCATCGGTAGGAATTTAGTTGAAAATGGGTTATTATTGGTTAAAAATCTGTATCGTTATGGGTTTCATTATAATACAGATTATTGTCATACTTATTAGTATATTATGCAACGATCATGTAACGATGGTTATTAATACACGAGCATCAACCGGGATACGTATGGTTGATGCGAGTGTATTAATAACCATTACATGAGAGTTCCATACGCTATTTTATCTACACCCGATAAATAGTGAAGAACTACAAATATTATATTTATATTGCACATAATAATACTAATTGAACGAATTTCTTTGAAAAATTCTATAAAATCGTTATAAATGCTATAACTTCGAGAAATGAAACGATGAGAAATGAAAAGAAGATCAAAAATTAAAAAAAATAAGATTACTCGAGGCCGAAATGTCTCTATTCCAACTAGTCGAACTTGTTACTATAATCTCTGCGCCTTAGGCTGGATTCAGACAGATCCGAAATTCGATCGTACGACGATACGATAACTTTCTGATTGGTCTAAATTTGAATTTAGACCAATCAGAAAGATATCGTATCGTCGTACGACCGAATTTCGGATCTGTCTGAATTCAGCCTTAGGCTGGATTCAGACAGATCCGAAATTCGATCGTACGACGATCAGATAGCTTTCTGATTGGTCTAAATTTAAATTCAGACCAATTTAGACCAATCAGAAAGCTATCTGATCGTCGTACGATAGAATTTCGGATCTGTCTGAATCCAGCCTTAGGCTCTGGCTCTGGATTCAGAGAGATCCGAAATCCGATCGTACGACGATCCGATAGTTTTCTGATTGGTCAAAATTTGAATTTAGACCAATCAGAAAGCTATCGTATCGTCGTACGATTGGATTTCGGATTTGTCTGAATCCAGCCTCAGACCGCTCGCCTACAAAGACCTCAGAAAATATGATTGAAAAAATAAAGAGATGAATCATGTATTTGTCAAATGAAAAATGTAATTATTCTAACTGTATTTATACCGGTGTATTCTCCCATATCGCTGATATCAGACATTTAGTTATGATTGTCGAAGTTTGGCTACCTATATTCTTCAAAAATTCAATACCTATACCAATTTTGACTTGACAAACGTCAAACGCAGACCAAGCACATCATGCTTGATTGAAAAATAATGGGTTTCTATTAGTTGAAAATCTGTATCGTAATGAAAAATCTGTATCGTAATGGATTTCGTTATAAAACGGGTTGTGGACATATAAGTGTAATTAGAGTACGGGTGTAGATAGTAGTATATTATGCAACGATCGTGTAATGATGGTTATTGATACATGAGCATAAACCGGGATACAAAACGAGTCGAAGGTGAGTTTCGTATGGTTTATGCGAGTGTATTAATAACCATTACATGAGAGTTGCATACGCTATTTTATCTACACTCAATAAATAATGAAGAACTATATATATATATTATATTATTAGGTATTTATATTGAACACAATAATAGTAGGTAATCAATCGTATTTATTTGAAAAATTCTACAGAACTATAATTAATGGTATACCCACGGAAAATACAACAATGAAAAATGAAGAGAAAAAAAATGAGAAAAAAATCCCTGCCGAGGTCGGGAAATGAACCCGGACGTTTCTGATCACTGCCGGCGCCATTGACAACTCGGCCATGAGAGCTCATTTTGTTTGGTCGACAATAAAAACATATCTGTTGCATTTGTTGTCCAATGAAAAATATAATCGTTTCGATTGTATTTTTTTCTTGCCTAAGACATCTGTGGAGGGTCGCTGGTAATTCTTCTATATCACTGCTACAAGCCATTTTTATACGATTATCGAAAATTGACTAAATTCTTCAAAAGTTCAATGCCTACTGATTTCGACTTGACAAACGTCAAAATGCAGAGCTTGCACATCATGCTTGATTGAAAAATAATTGGTTTCTATTGGTTGAAAATCTGTATATCATAATGGAAATCTGTATCGTAATGGATTTCAATATAAAACGAGTGATGTATTATAATAGTACGATGGTAGATAAAAGTGTATTATTTCAGTACGGGTTGTGACAGCCGTCCTTGTACATCGATATTAACATAATTTATGCACTCTTCAGATTTGCGGAGTTTTCTTAGAACAGCTGACAGACCCTTTGTGCTTTGGGTCGGTGACCGTTTTCAAGCAGGTACCTAGCCGGTAGCCGGCCGCCGGCAATCGAGAGGCAGTCATAGTGTCATAGGTCATAAGTATAGTCAACCCTCTCCCTCTCTACTAGAAACATTACAGCGATTTGTTTTCTGTATTTTTACACTGTTATGTTTTCCGACTTGCTATCAGTTTCTGAATAAAGTGTTTCTCAGTAGTCAAAAAATCGCCTTCATTGCCGGAATAAATGCGTTATAGGGTGTAGATAAAAACTGTTGTGTGACCCTTCAGCGCTTTCATAAGGTTTCCATGTAATCTAATGCCAAATGATTCGCACTCTTTCTTCATTAAAATTATCTGCCGTAATTGACACAACCGCTTCTGAACTTATTTCAGAAACATCTACAAACACACACGTAAAGTCACTGGACCCTACCAAGCCGTATTCAGGTTCAGCCAAGGGATGGTAGGTATACTGTAGGTAGTTCTCTTGATCTAATCAACAAAATCGATGTATGGCTATTATGAATATCTATGCTCATTGTCCGTACCTGAGCAAAGGTCACTGGAACAGAACAAACTTTGCTTGACAGTATGTATTATTCGTTCGATTAATAGAGAGTTTTCGGACGCTTGAATACTGCAGTGCAGTAATAAAAGACGACGTTAAATAAATACCTACTGCATGACCTTATTTGTTTAATAAAATAAGTGTTATCGGTAAGCATATATAATTGTCGGTATTGTTCCTTTATACCTTTATAACCTCATTTCTAACTTGGGTAGTTGGAAATATAAACGTTGAGGATTATGTATAGCAAATTGGTAATGAACTAGGTGTATAGATAACCTACTGATAACCTACTGGAAGCAGTTATTTCAGGAGGCAAAGATAATAATAATATAGAATTTTCAATTTTGGTTAACATTTTCATTGACAGAGGGATCTTGTAATGGGGCCGATAATAAATTTTATTATTAATATAAAGGGATATAAAGGGAAAAATGAGACCAACATAAGACGAGTATAAATAAAGTGAGGCACTATCCTTGATAAGAGAAATATAAGGCAGACATGAGCGCATGGTCAAATTTCAAAATAAGGGCCACGTTAATACTGCTCTTCCTAAATTGCGGGTCCGATAACTCTCTAATATCACCTTATATAATCTCAGCAAAACCAACGTGAACAATTCACTCTCCGCCATATTTGGGTCAAGACCCCCACCTTGAATTTTAAGCGCAGCCGACTTACAGCGCAACCGAGCGAGTGAGTGAGATGGGGCATTGAATATTATCACAGAGTGAGAGCAGAATAGTCTCAGCCGACACCCTCCTGCCCCGCGACAGACAAGATAAAAATAAAATCTGGACCCGAAACATCAAAAACGTCGACAGAGAGTGACTTTACTTTCGTTCAAAACAAACCTTTTTCTGCTCCAGTGACCCTCGAGCAAAGTATTGTTAAACGTCACTTTTTATGGGACGGTTCAGCTGCCTGAGCTAAGGAAACGCAGTGGTTTTGATTTACCCTCAAATTATATGTATCAGGCAATTTTCATAATTTTTGGTCTGATATAGTTTCGAATAAAAATGAACAATAATGAAAATGAAATGTTGACCCCAACTATTCAACAAAATTGGAAGGATTAGAGAAAACTGTAGAAACTACAAATGTCTGTCCATCATTAGCTCGTCGATAATATATAGTATAATACTATATTATCGACGAGCTGATGATGGACAGATTTCTCTGATTCTTCACACTTTGATCGTTCGATACAAACCAACCAGTAATGAAAATTTTCTCGCCACCAAATTACATTTCCTGTGCAAGAAGTAGTTTTCTTCGGAATATATGGCGGCATATTCTCTAATGAGACGACTTACATTATTTTCTGTAACTCACCTGTAATTCTAAGAGAAATGAGAGTATTTTATTAGTCTTCCTTCAACAGTGACAGCGTGAATTCCGAAGAAAAATTTACTTTGAACTCAAAATATGGGTTGAATGTTTTCTTTCGAGAAGATATTTATAGTCTGGTTTCATTCACTAGACTCAAGTATAGAAAATCATTATTGGTTATTCTTGGAATGAACGACTTTTCCGCGCATTTTTTAGGAAACATGGTCTTCATTTAATATTGAATAAAATAACTGATCATAAGGGCGGGCGCAAACATACAACTATTAGTTGAACAAATGTTTTGTTGTGTTTCATATGTTCAAAAGAATATATTAAAGTGCACATACTGTCAACTCGATAGTTGCTCGAAAAAAAAGTCAAAAAGCTTTATCCATTTACTTTTGATTCAAACGTTGGACAACTATCGATCAAGCGCTCAATTTCTATTGCATTGTATTGATGTGCGCAGATCATCGACTAAACAGTCGATCCGCGACTGCCAGTCTCGTGTCTCGTGCATTTTAGGCGGCGCGGCGTGACGTCTCTTGTCTCTTGGCACTTGTCTCAATGGCGGGAAGCGGGAACTATCACGGACGACACGGAGGAGTTCATTAATAGCATAGAAAAAAGGACTGCGCTTTACTAAAAGAGTCTGAGAGTATTCAGACATCAATCTAAAGAGAAAGCTATGCGAGGAAGTTTGCATGGAAGTCGTAACTGGATGGTTGTATTTTCTTATTTTATTTCTCTCAAAATGTCTTTAAAGCAAAGCACAAACTAAAACTTTCGTGTTAATTAACACTGTTTGTAATACCTTGACTCGAGCGTTGCTGAATAAAGTCTGGTTGATTTGAGGAGATAGAAAAATCGATTGTATGTGCACTTCCATCAATTAAGCTGTTTGGTTGAGTTTAGTTTATTTTAGTAGAAAGTACAAACTCGACGAAACAGTTCAGTCGATGCAAAAGTTGTGCGTATGCGCCCGCCCTAACTCGCAGAAAACCATTTCCTCGAAATAAATTTGAAAGTTATGCATCAGAGTATTCAAAATTACAAAAACGCATCAATTGCATGTCAGATAGGCGTCAAAGACTATTGAAACCATAGAAACGATACTATCATAGAATTCTGCATTTCAGTATCTTCACACATGTTGAAATCATAGATGGAACAAAATAACCGCCATCAGCGTCTTCGGTGTTTTTTGACATTGAGCTTCCAAATTTCATGCGGGAAGGCAGATATTACATTTTTTGATTCATTTATGTGTTCTGTGGATACATGTATAAATATAACATGGTAGGCATTTTGAGAAATTACTTCAAAGAGACATTCAGAAATTGAAATTGTATGTTCAGGTGATTTTGAGGGATAAACCTGAAATAACCAATAGATGGATTGAAAATATCTCTTTCAGTCAAAACGAGGAACTTTCCCGAAGTGACTGGATAATAAATATTTCGAATTTCTCAAAATGATCTTTGTATGTGGGAGGCATTTTGATGCCTTCTTCAAAATGACCACATACTCCTCGAAATGATCGGTAGAGTCTAAAAAAGTTTCCCGAAATGACCGTGTGCAGTACATATATATATATGTATATATATATATATATATATATATATATATAGGAGATGGGTAGTCTTTGCTGACTAGTTAAGAACAAAACTAGGAAAATAATTGGGTGAGCAGCATGCAGGAAGTATACTCTTACAACACGAATTCCAATATTTCGACAATGTTCATTGTCATCTTCAGGGAAAGCTACAATATTGTATAAATTGTCAGTTTGGAAGATAAAAGTGCAAAAAAACTAACATAACATAATCATTTGAACTTTCATTAAAATTATTCAAGTCTGTCAACATTACAAAAATTTAAAATTATGTCAAAATTTCATGGATAGACGTCATTACCTGTGATAACATCATCAATATATAAATCGTTTACCAAAAGTTGTGCTGCTAAAGGATAACGGTCACGTTCATCTTCAACCAATTGCAGAATGACACGATTGGCTAAATATGGTGAAAAACACAATCCGAAAGTTAACCTTTTCAGTCTGAAATGAGATATAGAAAATCTCCATAAAATTTGTTGGAAGTCATGGTGTTTTGGTACAACTTTAATCTGCGGGAACATGGTTTTTATATCACATGTAAATACAATATTCGATAAGCGAAAATTCAATAAAATTGTTACAATATCCCTTTGAAGTTTTGGCCCAACCAACAGAGAATTTTACTATACAATGATGCGGAATGTAATACGAAGATTGTTTCAGTTTCATATCATTAGAAGGAATAATTTCCTCCAAATAATCGGAATCTAAATATTCTTGAATTATTGTACTGTATTTGCAATACAGATCTGGATTAGATCTTGAACGATTTTCCAGAGATAAAAAACGGCGGGTTGCGATCGATAAAGAATTGTTCGTGTCAAATGCGGGCTGCTGTGAATTCTTGAAAGGCAATTCGACCATATAACGACCTGTTTCATCATTAGTCTGCGAGTTAAAAAATATTTTTTCGCATAGTTCGTCCTCAGGAGAGATAACGTTTTGTTTGGGAATCTCCCCAATTTCCCAAAAACTTCTAATCGTTTTATTCAAATATCGGAAATATCGGAACTGTCTTAAGTCATACTGAGAAATGAACGGGTTGAAGTCGGAATGGAAGAATAATTTGCAAATTTTCCCATTAGGATCCAACCAAAGATAGTATTTAACGCGAATGATTTGTTGGCATTTCCCTCGATACGGCCCGGTTGTAAAATTCGTGGAAAAATATCCGCACCGAGTAATATATCAATCGAACTGCGAGAATGAAATTGTGGATCAGCGAGCGAAATATTTTTTACATAAGACCAATTTTCGATTTTGAACGATTGAGTCGGCATATCGGGGAAAATACGTGGCAAAATATAAGCATCTACTTGCAACACTGATTGAGATTTATCTAATGGTATCAACCAGTGGAGTAACACCTCCACTCGTCGTGAAAGCTTTCATATTATTCAACCCTTGTATGCTCAGAGGTAAATTGAAACGTGGAAGTCCTAAGTTTTTGAAGCATTTCACTGAAACATAGCTAGTTTGTGAACCACAATCAACTAATGCGCGGAATGAGTGTATGTCGCCTTCTGCATCCATAACCCGTAATAAAATTGTAGACAACAAAACAATAGTTTTTCCAAAGATGATAAACCGCAAATGTGTTTATTTTCTGTTTCTGTGGAAACGCTTCGATATGCTTTTATTGTCGTAAAATCAGTTGGTGGCGACGAAAGAACTTCTTCATTTTTTGCGGAGCTAGAGCAAGGTAAATATCTGCCAGTGGCGTCGCGTGATGTATTTTCACCAGAAGTAATTGAATGATTAAAGTGCAACAAAGAGTGATGTCTGCCTTTACAATTACGACAAAAAGAACGAGATCGTTAGTTGAATGTTTATCAGTTAAACAGTTCTCACATATTTTTTCGAAGATATAAAATTAAATCTATCTTGAACATTCTTGCTATGAAATTCATTGCACTTATATAGTTGATGATTAGATTTGCAAAAAATGCAATGGATATCAGCTGTAGCTCCCAAAAACCTCATGCTGCTGCGTGATTTCAAAACGTTTTGAGATTATTTAACATTTGTTTGCGATTTGAAAGTTTTATTTTTATGAGATGCAGAATATTCAACGGTTTCGAAAGCGTCACAGTGTTTAAGAACAAACTGTTTGATTTGCTCAAACGAGGGAAATCTACATTGAACTTCTTCCTCGAATTTTGTTTGAGTTTCATTATCTAAATGTTTACAGAACATGTAATAAAGAATAAAGTCCCAGTCATCTGTATTAAATCCCATATTCTTGAGAGCAGCAAGATTTTCTGTGAAAGTATCAACAAGTGTAAGTAAGGAATTCAAATCACTAGAATTTGTAACCGAAGGAATATTCTCCATTTCGTGTAAGTGAGCAATTGCTGCCAGCCTTGGTTTATCAAATTTATTGATCAGAGAATCGAGAGCAGACTGATATTTATCTTCACTTAGTGGCGTACGGCGAACCAATGATAAGGGCAGTCCTTCTAAGAATGATGAAAGGTTATTAAATTTTCGATGTTAGAAAGGGAGCAGTTTTCATGAATTATTTGAATTAATTTCTATCAACTGTTGTGTATTTACTACTAGACTAATCAACACACATATTAACTACATACAAGTTTATTACTTCAAGACTAAAGACAAGTTCGACTAGTTCGACAGCAACTCACAACTCGACAAGAGACAAGACCTCATGGCCGTGTTTTCTGTTCCGTGTCCGACACCACTATTGCCAACGTGCCCAGTCACCCGTTACTCTGTTACCTATCACAAAACACAAAACTTATCAGTTAACAAACATTATAACATTTCTCCCTTGTAAGCTAAAACATCAATGGACAACTATATTTATGTACCTACTTACACATGTTACATATATAATTGTTTCTAAACATTAGTCATATCTAAACAATTTACAGATTCAATCTCTCAGGTGGTTTGATAATTCTGTTAGATCTTCGAAGGGGGGAATCGAGTGAGGGGGTTTTTGGGGTAGAAAGATTTGTAGGATTGTTCGCTTCAGGACTGTTAGGAACGGCTTCAGGTAAGGAAGTCTGTTCCTCTCTGGGGATTTCGAGAATAGTTCTTGGTCCTACGTGGGCTCCCTCAGTTATGTGTTTTGGATTACTTACTACTGTTGACAATGAGCTATTTAATGGTATATTTCGTATCAGGGTACTTGTCGTATCTGCTGATAGATTACTCTTCATATCTAATGATGTTGCTCTTATATTATCCGCGTGAAGGAATCTCACCCTTCCAGAACATAGAACTAAATATGTGCAGCTACTAATTGCTTGCATTACCTTCCCTCGTACCCATTTATTTTCTTGTTCCACATAAACTAGAACTATTTCTCCTTCTGTAAAAAATTGAACTTCTCTTTTTTTTTTATTTTCCTTGTCTAATACTCTCTCTTGATTTTGTAATTCCTTCTTTCTTTCCAAATTGCAGGGTTTAAGAATAGTTACTTTCGTTCTTGGAGCTTGTGTAAACATCAATTGAGAGGGGCACTTTTGGGTGATAGATGTAGGAGTATTTCTATAATTGAATAAGAAGTTGTCCCGTCTATGTTATAATGTTAGATGTAAGTTAATATTTTCTAATAGTTGTTTCCTCAAATTATTTTTCAGTGTACTAACATTTTTTTCAACTAGTTCATTAGATCTTGGGTGGTATGGAGGAGAGTGCATTAAATGAATTCCATTTGATTTACAAAAATTTTGAAAATCTACACTAGAAAATGGAGGACCATTGTCAGAAACCAGAATTTCTGGCAATCCAAAAATAGCGAAAGAATGACGAAAATTTTCTATAGTTTTTTGAGCGTTTGTACCCGATTTCATTATATATGCATCCACCCATTTTGAAGTTGAATCTACTATGAGAAGAATATCAACATTCTCGATTTTCGAAAAATCTATGTGTATTCTATTCCAGTTCTTTGAGCTAGTAGGCCAAGGTATCAGTTTAATCTCTTTCTGATTAGCTGCATAGATTTAACATGGTTCACAACGCCCTACCAACATTTCTATTTCCTGATCAATTTTTGGCCACCAAATATCACTTCTGGCCCTAAGTTTCATTTTAACAATTCCAGGGTGTTAAAATGAGGATTTCTTTTCGTAACACTAGAGGAATAATAACACGGCACCCCCAGGTTAAACATCCATTCTCAATCCCTGATTCATTACGTCTAGAGAAGTAAAGTTTCAAATTTTCATCAGAAACTTCAGTAGGCCACCCGTGCTTAGTGTATTCGAGTACCCTTACAAGAGTTTTGTCCTGAGTTTCTTTAAAGATATTTTCCGCTGTCAGAGGTAAACTATGAACTGGTGTGAAAGATAATACTTCCTCTACATCCGTGTTTTTATGCGGTAGTGGTAGTCGACTTAAGCAGTCTGCGTTAGCGATATCGGTTCCTTTTTTATAAACAATATCGTATTCATAGGAAGACAAAATTATAGCCCATCTCTGTAAGCGAGCATGTGCCATTTTAGAAATTTCATTCTTAATGCCAAAAATAGTTTTGAGGGGTGAATGATCAGTAATCAGAGCAAACTTCTGACCGTATATGAATTTATGGAATCTTTTCACAGCGAATATCAAAGCCTCTTTATGCACTTGAGCATAGTTCTGTTCAGCTTGATTTAAAGTGCAAGAGGCAAACATAATAGGTTTTAAATCATTATCGATGACCTGACTCATTACAGCTCCAACACCATTTGAACTACTATCTGCAGTTATGACTATTTCATTATTTGGATTGTAATGGCTCAAGGTGGCACAGGTGCTCGAGGGGTTTTTACTTTTCATAAATGCTGCTTGGCAATCTCTGCTCCAGATATAGGGTTGATCTTTTTTTAGCAATTGATATAGTGGGGCTAACTCCGTAGAAAACATAGGAATACATTTCGAATAAAAATTCAGCATTCCAAGGAACGATTTTAATTGTGTAATATTATTTGGTATAGGCGCTTCAGAGATGGCTTCAATTTTTGACTTCAAAGGTCTCAAACCTTCTTTAGATATTGAGTATCCTAAAAACTCTACTTCGGACTGAAAGAATTGACATTTAGTTTAATTTATTTTGATATTAAATTATTTTAAGCGCTTCGAAATAGTTTTGACTTTACACAGACATTCATCAAAATCTTTACCAGAAGTTATTATATCACCTAAGTAAATACCAACTTTCAAGCCTTTTAGAACTCTTTCCATGGTACTTTGGAATATTGCAGGGGCTGAAGATACATCGTACGGAAGTCTGGTGTACTTCATGAGGCCTAAGTGGGTATTAATTGTCAGAAATTCCTGGGACTTCTCTTCTACTGGAAGCTGGAGGTAGGCATGAGATAAATCTAAAATTGTGAAAACAGTGCCACCCTGTATATTTTGGAATACTTCCTCTAAGGTGGGTAAAGGGTAATAATCGGTGCGTAGAGCTGGGTTGAGGGTTTTTTTAAAATCTACACACACACTCTAGCACCTATTAGACTAACTTCAACAGTAATTTTACCAATTAATGGTACTAACTCTCCTGAGACAGTTTTCAGTTTCAGATTTGAACTTGCCAATGGAATATGAGGAAGACTTTTATGATAATCATACTTAGACATTAATTTTACTGATGCTCCAGTCACTTTCCATTGTGAATTTGACATTTTCAATGAGAATCTGGCACTGTGCTGGTACTAACCTGACTACATTTAGTGTTACAATATTTCTATTCAACTCATCAATTTCCTCATACTCAATGGTGTCTAGGAATGGTGCTTCATCCTTGACCTGGACTGATTCTTGACTGATTTGACTGTCTGAACATTCTTGGCAGATCGGACTGAAAGACTGTACTACTTGGTTCATACTTTCAACCTCTGTCAGCTTGTTCAACATTAGGTGATCTTCAGACTCTGGCTATTCGACTTCTTGATCTTCTACCATATGAACTCCTCTACTTTTACACATGCGGGAAGTGTGGCCTTTCTTTTTACAAACAAAACATTCCCAATTCACCGCAGGGCAAGATGTATGACTGTGAAGTCTTCCGCATCTGTAGCATTGATCCTTTTTCTCTCCGGTGTATTTGTTGACAGGCTTTCGATAACTAGTGCCTTGCTGGTTCTTTGCTGGATAGACAAACTTTTGACTACGACTTTTGACAATTTTGTTGACACTAGACTCTGGTTGAATTATTTTACTTTCTTCCTCGGTTAACTCCATTCCTAAAGCTATGTTACAAGCTTTGTCAAAGTCTAATTGCATTTCTGACAGTAACTTTGATTGAATTCTGCTGGACAGGATGCCACAAACAAACCTGTCCCTCAACGCCTCTTCTAGGAATGTGCCAAACTCACAAGACTTCGACAAATAAATAATAATAATAATCGCGATTCGCGAATCTTATATCCCAGTAAACATTTCTTATACTAAGTAAAAGGAAATTATATCTCAATTATATACAATAACTGTGATACAGCACCCTTTTATGAAGCACTCTGTATATTGGCAAATTTTTGAAAAGACTCATCACACTGATATCTGAAAGTTTCGTCTGAGACTTTTTTCTGTAACAGCACTCCTTCACTCAAAGTTCTAATAGAAGCTTGATGTGACACACTGTATTCGTGTGAAAAAAACGCGATTTTTTTTATTCTATGAATATAGAATCCTACATGATTACTCGTTTTGTCATATAAAATGAAAATTGCATGCTCAATTGCAATGAATTTGCCCCAACCATCGTTGCTCAGTATGTGCATAATAAAAACCGTGAGATGTAATGCTGTCGTTCAAAGTTCCAAAATTTTGTGATGAAACTAATCATTCGAAGATTAAAAAACACTTACCTCTTCATTATTGATTTCTTTCCTACATTTCTACGACTTCGTCTTTTCTCGCTTGCGAACAATCGTTGTCCCACCTAGCCTTCCCTTTATCTTTCCTATGATCACCAAAACACCAAAAAGTAAATATTCACCGGAACTTGATTAGTACAAATACAAACTCACACTGATACAGTAAACGAATTGAAACCCATATATATATATATATATTTATATATATATATATATATGTATGTGCCTATATCAAATGAGAATCCCTACGCATGTTGAATCGTCGCGTCGTCTGTTTTTACGATCGCGAAACAGACTCTCGGGTGATTAGAGGGCGCCACGAAAAAATGCATATTATATTTTACTCCTCGAAGGTTTCATTTGAAAATCCGAAGAATAATATTACGAAGCGATCGGTGAAAGCTGCATGAAAATCGGACAACTGTTCGCGAAACTATTAGTGGAATCGGGCATGGATTCCTCTTAACCATTCTGTTCAAACATTTCAAACCCATTTCCCTAACACTTTATCGTTGCATCTCCAACAAGTCCAGTGCTTATGCAAACAAGGGAATCGATGTCAGAAAAGGGACGACGCTGAGAAAACCAATGTAACAATTTTTTGGGTCTTGATCGTCTCGTGATATACGTGATGTATCAAGATGAACGTCGCAATAATTCTCAAAAGCTTTGCTAACATTGAGCAAAGATATCATTCCCAAAGTCCAATGAGCCAGTACACTATCGCTGATTTCTCGACCACGAGTTAGGCCCCCAGAGCTATGCATCATTCGCATTAATGTTTGTTCGATGGTCATGTCGGACCGAATGCCTGACCAACGTTTTTCAGTACGCCTAATCGTGAAAAAGG
Source organism: Zygogramma bicolorata (assembly GCA_032362365.1). Taxonomy (NCBI): domain Eukaryota; kingdom Metazoa; phylum Arthropoda; class Insecta; order Coleoptera; family Chrysomelidae; genus Zygogramma; species Zygogramma bicolorata. The sequence goes on from JAVJAQ010003878.1 coordinate 357,236, forward strand.
CTTCTGTCGTGAATCTCTTGTATTCAACTGGATCCATCTTGAGTTCCAAATCAAACATACTTTGCAAATAGAGATGAGCACATTTTTGGTACAGCAAATGGCCACTTGCATGAAAATAGGGCAGCATTCTTTGAACAGTATTTAGATGCAACTTCCAGTTCCCCATTCATTCCACTTCAATGAAATGCTTTACCGAAGTGACCATTGAAATACTGAATCCAGAGTTGGATGTAGGTCCATTATTTCCTAATTTTGCAAGCGCTTTAAGTTTTGTCGCAACATCCCTAAATGTCTCGTTTTCATTTGTTCTCAGAATCGTAGATTTATCAAAATTTACTAGCAATTTTTGCATAACATCACGATCTTCGTCTGTGAATTCCAATGATTCCAAAATTACATGTGCCAGAGCAAGATGACACAACATGTGAGCACGAATTGCACGGGCATATGCGTGACCAGCTAGCATTTTCTCAACACTATTCTGCCGTGCTAATCAAGAAGGTCGTATCTGCAGTTTTCATGTTTACGAGAAAATCGTGGTTTTATGGAACGACGATTTTTTTTCTACAAAACTGCAATCGAGCTCCTTGCGGGTTTGATATGAAGTAAATAGTGATAAAATCTAACTTTTTGTAAAAATTTAAATATTTTCAATATCGAACCAACGTGTTTAATGCAGTTACGACATTCCGCTTTACTAATTTTTATTATTATGCTAAAAAAAATCGTCATATCTGCCAAAGTAATTCATTAAATTCTGAAACATAATTAACATTGACACACTTAAACCTAGTAACAGAAAATGAAAGTAAAAAATATAGCAGTATACTCAGTTTATATCAATCTAAGACAACTTCCCGTTCAGTCTCTTTGAGATTTTGCCAAAATAGCTAACGGTTTTCCGGAACCAGGCCTTTAATTTTATTTATGATATTGTTTTTTCTTTCTTTGGATATTCCCCCCTCATTATTTTTCATTGTGGGTTGGGGCAAAGATCCGCATTTATATTTGTGAAGTAGGAAATTTATGCATTGAAAATCTCCAGAAAAAGATGATTTGAATTTCAAACTTCTGTGCCCCCTCTGAAATTGAACGAAAACCATGTCCTGTAGATAAGGCCTGGGATTTAGTTTACTCAGCTTATACTGTGGAGGCAAATCTGGGAAAGTATAGAATTTATCAATTGTCATTTCTTTGACAATAACTTTCTTGGAATTTGCAGAAGCGACACATTCGCCGAAGTCTTCAGAATCGTACACAATTTTTTTTCTTTTTAACGCCAATTCAACTCGGTGGTGAAATGCGTCATTGGACATGAAAGTGTGTCCAGGCTGAAAATATTTCAAATTCAACTCTTGCAAGTTAATGATTCTCGAATTAATTGCATAAGTCAGAAATGAAATTAGCCCCCAGTTTTTATTTTACGCTGAGCAGTTATCTAACCAAATGGTTACCCGTTCTACGTCCCTAACAGCAATTGAGAACTTATAAAAAGTTGAGATAATATCGTCTTTGGATCTTCCTGATGTAGCTTCGTGCCAAATAAAATCAAATGGCATTTCCTCAGATGTTCCTGAAGGCACAAATGTTTCATCGAATGCAATTAGTCTGGGCATGAAGATAAGTTCCTCAAACATCTCGCACCTGGGAAGCATAATCACCTGAAATAAGAGATGGCTTTTCAGTACCGAATATTGAGAATCAGCTGAAAAACTTACTTTCTGGAGATCTGCTGAAACATATAAACCATCCTTTTTCATATTATCTAGTTTATATTCAGCCCTTGCCTTCCGATATCCTTCTCGATGCTTCTGAAATGAAGTGCACATATCACAATCTTCAGCAGTATTATTGTTCTTTTCATGTCCTGTTGACTTGCAGTGGATGCTAAATGTTTCAAACACGAAACATTCCTCATGTCCCAAATTTTAAAATGAAATATTCATCTCCGCCACTACTTTCCTGTAGAGTTCATAGGAAATATTACCTTTATGCTTCAGCGTTTGCTTGAAAGTGGTTGACAATGTTCCTTGCTGAATGGTAATGGTTCGGACTTCCATTGTCTATATTTTCAACTATATTGAAACCTGCTGCTAGGAACGGAAATATCGAAATACGAATCAAGTGAGAAAAAAAATCAAATCAAATTTTTGGTCAATGATGAAATTAGGGATTGATTGATCAAAGAAAATACTGTTGTTACAAAAAATCGAGATTTCGAATATGAAATATAAGTCAAAAAAATTATTTAAATAACGAAATGAATTAAATAATATTGTGACAAGAAAATTGAGGTATCGAATATAAAATACAAATCATAAAATGTAAATGAAGAAATTGAATGGAATATTTTGAAAAAATGTTGAAACCAAGTTTCAAGTTGAGTTTACTCACGACGTTTCGATTGCTGGTATCCGCAATCGTCTTCGTGTGATCACTGACAATATTTCGAGGTGTGGTCGGTTATAAAGCCCTCCGATTTCCCTATGGTGGGGAAAGGGTGCTACTACCAAGGAGGCGAGCGGGTGCTACTACTAGAAGTGTGCCGATCGATCTTCAGCGGGAAATGGATGTATTGGCGCGAAATTCTCTCTCATCGAGCCGCAGCCGGTCCATGCCTTGGATAAGCGGCCTCCACACATTCCGGATCTCCACGCTGGCATGACTGAATGCGTCGTTGTTGAGGATGTAGGCGGCTTCCTTGAATTTCCTCTTGAACCTGTGCTCCTCCTTGTGTATGACCTCGGCTTCAGACCATATGATGTTGTGATGGTTTGCCCAAACATGCTCCGCTATTCCTGATTTCGTTGTTTCTCCTCGTTGAGTGTGTTTCTTGTGTTCGCTTATTCTTACTTCCAATGGTCTTTTGGTTTCTCCGATGTAGGATTTGCCGCACTCGCATGGTATCCGGTAAACGCAATTGTTGGTGTCGCTGTTTTAATTCGGTGGTCGAATGTTTGTGAGCTGGCTGCGTATTGTGTTCCCTGATCGAAAACAGACTCTGACGTTGTATTTTCCTCCTATCCTCTTGATCCTCTCTGAAAGTCCTCTCACGTAGGGGATGGTAAGAATTTGCTGTTCCAGTATCTCCTTAGTGTTCTTTTGATTCGTCCGGGCCAATGTTTGAACCAATGTTCGATCCACCAGTTTCTTTGAGTATCCATTCTTTTGAAGATCCTTTGTTATGTTGCTCAGCTCCTTGTCTAGACTTCCTTTGCTGTTACAGAGATTGATTGCCCGATCAATCAGATACCTCAATAAAGGACATTTTTAAAAGGTATTTTCTCATGTATCTACATGATATTAAATGAAAATGAACCATAAAATATAAAACACCTAGTATATAAGAATATGAACAATTATTTATATTTTTCCACATCATATTCAAGATCTGAGAAAATGCATACGTTTTCAATATCCATTCTCATTTTTCTTTCATTTTCATATCAGTATCATGTAGAAAGGGAAAAAAGTCTATAATATTGGTACAAAATATAAACAAGCTTATTTTGATATATGTTCACTGTTCGAAGTCTCTATAAATTATGTTCAACCTACCTTCATTATTAATATTCATCGATATTATAAAACTTCGTGTCTGAAATTCACTGTGTACTCATATGAATAATGTTTGGTTACGTTGCTCGGCGCCTAAAAGGAATCGTCTTATCTGACAGTAAATTTGTAATATATGACAATCCTTCTTGGCATAAGTTACTTACGACAATTTTTATTGGGATCCGTGGCTGCTTTTGCCATTAAGAAAATACAAAGAAGAGTTCTATTTGACAGGAGATTTGTTATATATGACATTTATTCTTAGCATTTACTAAATACGACAAACTTCATTAGGATAGGGGTAACTTTTGCAGATATGACATATTTCATAAGCTTATAATATCGGCCAATTTTCAATTACGACATTAAGTCCTAGTGCGATAGAGGTAAAATGATGCAGACATACCTAAACTCACATGAAATTAATTTTGACAAATTTGTTAGATACGACCTTCTTGCTTAGCACGGCAGTATTTTCGGCGTGAATAGTACTGAATATATCTTTCAATCCGCTTCCGGCCATTATGTACCCAATGCCAACTGTTCAAAAAGGAACAATATATTTTTATTATCGAAGAACGGATTACATGCAAGTTGGATAGACAGGGTGAGTTAGAATAAGACCGACAAACTCTGCAACAGATTCCTTACCTCATTTCGAGGTGAAAATTTTCTATCAGAGTATGTCCTGAAACGTATCCCCTCTGAGATACAGGGTGTCAAAAGTACAAAAAAAAATAAGATTTAATTTTTTGTTTCCGAAATTCCTGAAGCAAAAAATTTCAAACTTGATACAGTAATCAAGGTTCATCGACTTGATAATTTGAAGTTATAATTTTAAATTTTCGTAAACCAGTGGCGTAGTTACGCTGGTATGTGGACATATATTTTCCTTTCATATTTTCTCTGGACAAGTGAGCGTTTGACATCAGTTAAGCTCATCGACACTCAACTCAAAAGCCATAACATTCCATGTACATGAAAGTAAAGGTTTCTGAGAGAATTGAGCAAAATATTCAGAGATAGCCAATATCAAGAAGCACATCTGGTTAAATGAAAATAAGTTTTACCCACCTAAAAAGAACATAAGCAAATGAAATCCTCCAAGTCTCACGACGACATTCGAAAATTTCGGATTATTTGGCACGATTTCTTGAGCTTTCGCATAGAGGGGCTGATCGAAAGTGACGAAGCATGTTTTTTGGTTGGACGCCTTACATTTTTCCATGACAAAGAGCAGATATTTATATATCGTGTCATACTGGCTTGGTGAAAAGTTTATGAATGGAAGAAATATCATCTTGGACCGCATGAAAGACACCTTAGCTGTTGCTTCTTCCATAAAGCCATTCCATCCAGGTAGATTTAATTCTGGCCACTTGCCATACAGCCAAAGAAAATCGTGAGGAGAAGGTACGATGATATATCCATTCATAAGACGAGCTTTTACGGTCCTCTGATCTGGACGGTATTTCCCTTCAATTTGATCCATGAGCTCATCAAGCGAAAATTGACATTCTTCAGAATAATCGGTAAGATACGAGCAAATATATTCCATCGCTTCGTCAACATTAGTTGCAGGCCGAAATCCTCTTTTTTTCCCGATGGCACTCGATTATACAGACGCTTTTGACATGACATATGATATCTTGCCTCTACTGCAACCAAGTCCGCCACATGAATCCTTTCTATTATTTCCCGTCCGCAGTCATCATCCCGTTCTTCAGCTGCTTTTAAAATTGTAGTTTTCACTCCCAATTGTTGCACCATACAAACGAAATCTCGATGATATGAGTGATGTCTTATTTTTTTTGTTTATTTGAAAGGTCTGGTGTGATTTCTTCAGTACAGAGGAAACACTGTGCTTTGAAATCAAAAGTCGGTATACTAGATCTGCCGGAAGTCGACGCTACTTGAGGTTCGTTTTTTTAACGACAATACGCGGCGATCAGTTTTTCATTAAGAGGCCGTGGGATCACGTGAGTAATATATTATCTGTCATCAATATTTTTATCTCTCTTCATGCTTTATTCTTTCTATCCAAATTAATCAAAGACACACGTCCCTGCTGACGGGTAGCGGAAGTAAGCACTCGAAGTAAGTGCGATGAGAATGAAGTACAGAATTTCTTGAATTTTTTGAATGCTCACATTCGCCTTTTTATCACTTGGCAACGTTGGTCAAATGCAACCGATCCATTATAAGGAAGTGACACCAGACCGTAACTTTATACCTAGATGTTTTTTCCAGTCAAGTTGATGCTATAAATATTTATCTCGAGTTTTGAAGGATTGAAAACGAGAAAGTTTTTAATGTAGGAAATGAAATGATACTTTTAGAATAAATTATCAATCATTGAATTAGGCATTTATTCCAATTCTGCAAATGAATTTTGATTTGTGAAATCAAGTAATATCGTGTTTATCTTTTCCGATTCACTGTAATCTCCGTGTTGTTTGGTTCGGATATTATTCATACTTTATTTGATGGAATTCGCAATGCGTATAAAAATAATAGTTTATCAGCATATGTTGCTTAAGAGGGAAGTTATCCTTAACGTCAACTCAGAAAACTGGGTGAAGGATTCGAGAAGAAAAATGAGAGGTGATGAAGTGAAAACAATAAAATGCATATAGAAATATAAAACACTTATCAGACGCAATACTATAGTAGGTACACTATTTTGTTCTATCTCGTAGGTTTCAGCCAGCGTTTGCAATGTAAGCACAAAAAAGTGTTCATTCACGACTTCACATTTGGAACCTCTGAAATTATCAGTGTTTGTCTACTATATTATGCATATATTATTCATATGAACCTCCCTCTCGAATCACTCTATCTATTAAAAAAAAACATCAAAATCAGTTGAGTTATTTTGAAGATCTAGGCATACATAGGGACGACAGACAGCGGGAAGCAACTTTGTTCTATATTATGTTGTGATTTATATATTATTACCCAACAAATGACCTTTATGTACATATTCAAATGAAACATTGAAATCCCAACAATAGATATGAGAAAATAATAACTTTCGGAACCATTCATTTTATTCAAAAAATATTTTCGAAAATTGTCAGGATTTTCAAAAATGTCACGAATATTGAAATAGCACAGAGGAATTTGATAACGATGAACAACATTCATTCGGAATCGAAAGACAAAGAGTCACTTTTCAAGAAAATTGATACTGTTCATAGCATTCCTTGTAGTACATGTAACAACACATACATTGGACAAACGAGCCAAGGCTCTTTCAGATCAATTCATGAATCTTGACCATGTCATGAATTATGAAGAAACTGAAATAATCCACTCTGCGTGAAATCTTACCAAGCGACTTTTTCTGGAGATGGTGAAAATCAATAATAACAAGATGTGTATGAATAAAAGGCGTGGCATTTACCAACTCAATAAAATATATTCATTTCTTCCTACTCGATAATATTGTCGTATAGAAGGCCTTAATGAAAAACCTTTTCGAAAACAGGTCGCGACATTGACTCACATATACGCATTCGGTGACAATGGTTTGATGCACGTCTGAATGTTTTGGCAAATATCACACTCAGTAAATCGAATGTGTTATAAAAGAAGTGTCGTGGCCCTGATTCAAAAAAGATTGATAAATAAACCTTTGGTCGGGGAATTGGAAACAAGTCCCTGATTGAAAACAGCGTCAGATGTAGTCAGTAATACGATTCTGCCCGATAGGGCAAGTAAATTCAGTGTTGTTGAGTTTTTATTTTGTAAGTATAGTTTTTATTTTGTAAGTATAGTTTTTATAATGAATGATTGTTGTTTTGAGTGAATGTGTAAATCAATAAAGTTTGTATTTGTGTTTTTACCAACTGATTTCATCCTGGTTATCACAAAGACCATCTGAGCTACTTCAGCCCCAAGGAAGGACCCAAATTCATACCTTACTTCCCGACATGGTGGAAGGACCAAAAGTACTACCTTACTTCCCGACATGGTGGAGGCGCCTCGCTTCGATTTCGAAGATTCATTCTTCATGATTCTTAATGGATCTCAATGAAGTAACCTCGTGAAATTTCGTAATATGAAGTTTTTTACTGAAATTTTGTGATAACCACATGAACAGTTGTGTTGAGAATGTGTGTGTGTGTGTGTGAAATATGCGATTATAATTTCTCATTTAGGTAATTTTCTGTATGATTAGTGTGATTGATATTTTTTTCGAGTGAAATGTATGCATGTTTTTTTTTTCTGGTAGCTTGCCAAATTTAAGGGATTTATGATTGATGATGATATTATGTCTCGAATGATTTGATTGGCGTGAATGGGTTGGTATGATTTTTTAATATTATTGAAATTTTTGACTAGGCCTTTTTTTTAATGGAAATATATGTGTTGGTATAATCGAACTTCAATGAAGTAACAAAAACATTTTGAGAAGTTTTTTATTCGATGAAATGAAAACGAAGTACAAATATTTGTTGAGATATCCCTTTTGCATCCAGTAAGTGAATCAAATAATTATAATTATAAATGTTCAATGAGTAACGTAAATGATGTTGATTGGTAGCTTTAACTATTAGCTATAACAATTTTTTTGTTGTTCAAAATTTTATCCGAATGAATATAATTTGACGAACCGATTAGATGAATCTGAAGTATGCCTTATTGCTTATGGATTGGTTTTATTTTGAAAAAATAAAGTTATTTTTCCAATCATACTTGAGAAATTACGAAATATGTCTTGAAAGCACTGCCTAGCCAACAGTGGAGATACAGCTATTTGCAACAGCTCTCTCGGAAAGGCATATATATCGTGAGGAGCTAAAAAATAAAATCTTTGACGGTGTGAATACGAAATGGAAGTAGTGGTTCACAACAATGATTTTATATATTTTTAGTTCCCATTTCCTCAAGAGTTTCAATTTTTTTTTGCGAATTTTAATTGCATATCAGTTCGTTATAAGTAGTGTGAATTTTTTTTAAGGAAAAACTAGTCTTTTTTGAGAAACAAGTTGATATAATGAAAAATGTTTAGTGTAGAGTTGAAAATACTGAAGGAAGTTTGTGTCTGAACTATCGAATATGGGGAGGTACTCTTGGAAGAATTGCGTGTGTTAGCGCTGAAAGATGACCTTACCCAAAGTGTTAATTGTTTTTGAGAAGAATATGGAAGATGACTGAAATAAGTTGAATATTTTTCTTGATGCTTCACAGAGGTGAAGAAAAAGTGTATATGTAATGTGTATTGATGTTCGAGTGAACATTTTAATGAGTAACAGTAGTTCAGATGATATATAAAAAGGTATTTTCGAGTGAGGATACGTAATCAATCATGTCCAACTGGTTTCTCAAATATTCTTTTATATCCAATAATAATTTCGAAAAAAAAAACGTTGGGATCAATGATTTGCGACCAGAGATCTCTCCGAAAAGTCATTCATAAATTCATAACTGTTCTGTTGCAAATTTTAACCTAAGCAATAAGGATTATTATGCATGAGGAAAAAAAATCGAATTGTGTAGGTAAACTGTTGTGAAAATTTGCCCTTTGGTTAGGTGTCGATCATATAGTGATTTCAATATATTACTTCGAGTTGATGCGAGAAAAACAGTATTTTTGTTGTTGTTTCAAGAATTGGATACATAGGAGAGCTTGGTAGATGTGTCACCGTTCAACATGAAAGCTTGCCTTGAAGTTAATGGAAGAATAATTAGTTATTGTTGTTTGTGTCTCGTTGAATAGAGGGACATAGTCATTGGGGAGAGCTTGGAAGAAGTGTTACGGTTTGACATGAAAGCTTACCCTGAAGTTCATGAAGATTATGTTGTTATGTTGAGTAAATAGGATAGCTTGGTAGATGTGTCACCGTGTCACCGTTCAACATGAAAGCTTGCCTTGAAGTTCACGGAGAAAGAATTAGTTATTGTTGTTTGTGTCTCGTTGTAGAGAGGGACATAGTCATTGAGGAGAGCTTGGAAGAAGTGTTACGGGTTGACATGAAAGCTTGCCTTGAAGTTTATGGAGATTATATTGTTATGTTGAGTAAATAAGTTGAGGCGTATATGATATAATGAGTATATTTTAATAGTATTTTGTTGCAACTCGAAGTGATGAAAGGAAGTAATTGATCAATTGAACGACAGAAAAAAGTGTGGAAAAAAGAGTTGAAAGCTGCATGAGAATTGCAGTTCGGTAATTGAAACGTTCAGATTCGTCAAATGAAAAAAAAAATTTTTGTAATGTAAATGTGTTGTTACTTTATGTTACTTTATCATTGGGTCATTGAACATATTAGAAATGGAAAATTTCGTTTTTGAAGAGAACTATCGATTTCTAACTTCGTTATTACGGAAATGATTATCAAGCTTATATTTTTTCTGATGATTGTTGATTATTTTTTGATTCAAAATAACTCATGCCTGAAACAGAAAATAAATAATCACCACTCGTTTTTTCGTGCGTATATCAAGGATTTTTGCTGACTTGTCAACAAAGCATAAACAATTAGTTCAACGATCCGAATCGAAAAATATTTTACATTGGTTCGTAAAAAGTATTTACCCAACGACTTCATCGAAATATTTTCAAGGTCTAGGTTATGACACATTCGAGTCGTTGTTTTGGAAATATGTAGGTTATTGATATTACTGGTATGATCGCCGATTAATTTGTTTCTGAAGTCGTGATTGAAAATGAATGAATAGATAGTTATTTACCCAATGAGTGAATTTCGTCAACTTTTACTGCCATTATTTTTTCTTTTCATGTAAAATGTCTCCTCGTATCCAAAGAGATGCTACCACCCGAGAACAGAGGAGAGGCCAGCCTGTAGTTCAAATCTATGGACCACCTGATATGATCTCACAGAATCCGTGATGCTGTATGTAAAGGGACAGAGTCGGGACGGATGATCAGCAGGCTCAATCCAACTTGACTATTTGTGAACTTCAGTCGACGATTAGTTGAACAAAGTCTACTGTCAATGTCCAGTCCAGCGTTATAGGTCATTTGCAATCCAAGAGGCTGAGGAGAAACGCCAGATCAATGCCAGATCAATGCAATCCATTGAAAAATCCAGGGAGAAGCTCAACCAAGCAACCCAACCCATGAGCTTTGAATATTCTGACCAATGATAATGTCCATGTGAGCGTCCCGAGTTTGAAGCTGAAAGAGATCTGCCGTGATTCCGGTAATATAACACAAGCCACCTATTGAGGAAACGGGCTGCAGAAGTCAAAAGCAGAAGGCAAGGGAGCGCTGCATAAAGATTAGCCAATTTCGTCAGTTGTCCAGTATCTTATTCCCATAAGAGTCTTCTCCAAATAGTATACAGGAAGCCAGAACAGTTATGGAGATTTGAAGTTGTCCACTCCATTTAGTAATCAGGATGAAGTCGAAAAGGTCCATAGAAGAATGCAGTCGCCATCAGACAAGGTGAATTATTTCCACAACCAGGGTGGCCAGAAGAGAGGACGAGGAAATGAAAAATGTAAAATGAGCAGTATTTTGCTTAGATAGAAAATAGGGCATCTTGGGAGAGATTTTAGGAGTGTATCTAGATTTCTAGCCATTTGCTGTTTGTTGGTATTTGTGAAACTATCTATTCTTCATAGTTCGAATGATAGATTCCATCTTTAATGATGGGGGCCATCATTCAGAACCGGGGGGCATATGTCGTATAGAAGGCCTTAATGAAAAACCCTTTCGAAATCAGGTCGCGACATTGACTCACATATACGCATTCGGTGACAATGGTTTGATGCACGTCTGAATGTTTTGGCAAATATCACACTCAGTAAATCGAATGTGTTATAAAAGAAGTGTCGTGGCTCTGATTCAAAAAAGATTGATAAATAAACCTTTGGTCGGGGAATTGGAAACAAGTCCCTGATTGAAAACAGCGTCAGATGTAGTCAGTAATACGATTCTGCCCGATAGGGCAAGTAAATTCAGTGTTGTTGAGTTTTTATTTTGTAAGTATAGTTTTTATTTTGTAAGTATAGTTTTTATAATGAATGATTGTTGTTTTGAGTGAATGTGTAAATCAATAAAGTTTGTATTTGTGTTTTTACCAACTGATTTCATCCTGGTTATCACAAAGACCATCTGAGCTACTTCAACCCCAAGGAAGGACCCAAATTCATACCTTAATCCCGACATGGTTGAAGGACCAAAAGTACTACCTTACTTCCCGAAAATATTTCTCCAGCAAATCACGAAATCAATACGTGACGCTGTATATTCCATTCAAAACAACTGATACAAAACTTTCTACTACCGGAGTAATCCAGCATTTTCTATCAAATTGACAATAATCGTGAAATGCATTTGAGAAAATTTTATACAACTATCGTTCATTACTAATTACTTGAATTCAATTCACCTGTGAGTAAATTGAACAATATTTTCAGATATCCTTTTACTTATTTTTCGTATTTTATTTGTAACCTTGAGAAAGACCTGAAGTTTCCCGAAAGCCCCTAAACCAAGAATATATATTAGGAGAGATGATTCGATTACATCGTATTAATAACAGCAACTTTTCGCTTATTCATGTCATGAACACTGTACCGATGTGTATGTGTATTCAGCTGTTTAGTCATTAGGCAGTGCATAACTCAACTGAAGAAAAATCACATACTCCAGTTGATAAAACACACTTCTAGTTATATATGTAAATATTTCTTTGATCTCTTGAACGAGAATTGATTTATAGAAATGAAAGTTACTCGAGTGGGACTGTTATTTTTCTCTAGTTAGTTGAGTTGTGGGTATCCAATGAATTACACAACTTATATTGACTGACTTATCATTCTTATAATATTGTTTAAAAGTCTTTGTTTCCTGGTGAATGCCTTCTTTGTTAGGTTTTTTTTTGGGTTCTTAACCTACCACAATCTGAAAAAACGAGGATTGAAATCTATACAAGGGCAGATTTCTAATCTATCCCGAATAGTTGATATGTTGATAAAAAAAACATTGGAAATAGAAAATAATGATGAAATTATTTTTCTATAACGATAAAGAAATCAACACTTCATGTAGACAGGCATATTTCGAAAGAAAACACATACCGACAGATATCTATAGAATTTAACTCAAACCACTATATACGAGTGTCAAAAAAGTTCTAGTGAAATGTCTTGGTGATAGATCAACAATGGTATACAGTTCATTGTTAAGGGTTAATGAGGAGATTAACTTTGTAAAAATCAGTATCGAAAGAAAAGAGATACCCAGAAAATTCAATGGAAAACACATTGACTGAAATTGAAAATCGTAACACACCCCACAGTGAGAGTTGGAGTTGGAGAAGACACAGTAGAATGAAATGGCACTCGAATGATGGCAAGGAAAAGCAATAGAACAGGAAAGTTGAAATCTGCTTTCATTATGCTGTCTGAGGATACTTGCATCTCAACGAATTCAGTTAATATAAATTGCACATGGCTACCCCTTTTGAAAGACAAAATAATTTTGAAAATCAAATATTCCACTTCACCAAAAACGAATTATTAGAGAAATATTTGTGAAGTTTCGGAAACAGAAGCAAATTTTATTTTGAAATATTAACAGAAATGAGTATTGTGATATGCATTAGCTCTTGTAGGTTTTTTTATTAGCGTTTGTTGCTGATAGAATGTGTTTCATTCAAAAATAACCGTTTTTTAATCAACAGGGTATTTTCTTGGGATAGATAAAAAATCTGCCCTTCTACACTTCTATAGATTCCAATAGTGATTCTTATTCTAATGACATTGGTAAACAAAAAACATATTTGAAATAATAGTGCTACTACCACCGTTCTAAGGATAGCGATGTTCACCACAGTAAGGCGGTCAATCGATTAGCGACCTAATTTGCATGTTTTCCGTTGTTGAAATTAAATCAATTTCAATTACTTACCTATTTATTCATCTTCTAGATGTCTAGGGAAGTGCCATATCCAGGACCAAGGCACTATATATTTCTTTATCACAGATTTCAAAAATGAAATACCTCAATTATTACCACTAGTACCTACCTCGGTTACTTTAGCAATAAAGTTCGGCAATATTTGAAAATTTTTCCCTATCATTTTGAAACAGTGACGAGGCTTTTGGAAGTGATAATTATGTTTCGAAACGGAAAAAATAGAAGGGACCATTGGAAAATTCCGAGAGTGGTGACGTCCGGGGGCAGTACAGTTCCAGCAACTTTTTTATTAAGGACCCTGCCACCTTCATATTTTAGCAGAACGTTACTGACTAGAATTGAAGAGAAATGACATAGTCGAATTCAAAAATCCGGGCGTCGCGTCGGAGGCGGTGCAGCTCCAGCAACTTTTATATTGAGGACCATGCCACCTTCATATTTTAGCAGAGCGCTACCGAATGGAATTGCAGAGAAATGACATAGTCGAATTCAAAAATCCGGGCGTCGGAGGCGGCGCAGCTCCAGCAATTTTTTTATTGATGACCCTGCCACCTTCATATTTCAGCAGAGCGTTACTGACTGGAATTGAAGAGAAATGACATAGTCGAATTCAAAAATCCGGGCGTCGGAGGCGGTGCAGCTCCAGCAACTTTTATATTGAGGACCATGCCACCTTCATATTTTAGCAGAGCGCTACCGAATGGAATTGCAGAGAAATGACATGGTCGAGTTCAAAAATCCGGGCGTCGGAGGCGGCGCAGCTCCAGCAAATTTTTCAATGAGGACCCTGCCACCTTCATATTTTAGCAGAACGTTACTGACTAGAATTGAAGAGAAATGACATAGTCGAATTCAAAAATCCGAGCGTCGGAGGCGGTGCAGCTCCAGCAACTTCTTCATTAAGGACCCTGCCACCTTCATATTTCAGCAGAGCGTTACTGACTGGAATTGGAGAGAAATGACATAGTCGAATTCAAATTCCGGGCGTCGGAGGCGGTGCAGCTCCAGCAACTTTTATATTGAGGACCATGCCACCTTCATATTTTAGCAGAGCGCTACCGAATGGAATTGCAGAGAAATGACATAGTCGAATTCAAAAATCCGGGCGTCGGAGGCGGCGCAGCTCCAGCAAATTTTTTAATGAGGACCCTGCCACCTTCATATTTTAGCAGAACGTTATTGACTAGAATTGAAGAGAAATGACATAGTCGAATTCAAAAATCCGAGCGTCGGAGGCGGTGCAGCTCCAGCAACTTCTTTATTAAGGACCCTGCCACCTTCATATTTCAGCAGAGCGTTACTGACTGGAATTGAAGAGAAATGACGGAGTCGAAATTTTGTTTGGGCACATTTTAAGGAAAAAACAATTAGAAACGGTTCTTAATTTGAAGAGTTTTGAAAGCATTTCTTGTTCTTGGAATGATTAGTTCCAATCATGAAACTATTTGCATTTTGGTGAGTAGAATGTTTGGAATTATTTATTTTGGATCAGCAATAATGAAAGTCGTACTTGAGAACTGGAACCAAATGACTATGAAGCAATATCTGTGAATATGTTATGACACAATTCTGAAAAAAGACCCAATGTGAGATGTTGATTTCACTATTTTGGAACTATATATTATGCCCACCTATTGGAAAATATAAGTAGGGAGGCACTTAATTACTTCAATAGTATATTGGTGGCATCAGTTTGTATCATTACTTCAGTTCGGGTTTGAAAACCGTCGTATTTTGGAATTTTTTCCTGACTGGATTCTTCAGAGGCTCATCCATCTTAAATTTGACTCTGATGACTGAGTATTACGACTTCGAAAAGCGGTACGGATAATGTTCATTAATATTAATTGTCGTACTACCTGCCGTCATGATGTTTGTTACTCTCGAACTTCTTGAATTGGGATTCCATATTCGGTTGAGATTCACAACTTCTTCTTCCCTGAATTATACGTGTGTTTGTGGATCTCTATTGCCCTCCGTACCAGTCGCCCGAATTCTCGAATTCGAGTCTGTCGTTTCTCCTCAACTCCATTCAGTAACGCTCTGCTGAAATATGAAGGTGGCAGGGTCCTTAATAAAAATATTGCTGAAGCTGCACCGCCTCTGACGCCCAGATTTTTGAATTCGTCATTTCTCTTCAATTCCAGTCAGTAACGCTCTGCTGAAATATGAAGGTGGCAGGGTCCTCAATAAAAAAATTGCTGGAGCTGCACCGCCCCCGACGCCCGGATTTTTTAATTCGATTCTGCCATTTCTCTTCAATTCCAGTCAGTAACGCTCTGCTAAAATATGAAGGTGGCAGGGTCCTTGATAAAAAAGTTGCTGGAGCTGCACCGCCTCCGACGCCCTGATTTTTAAATTCGACTATGTCATTTCTCTGCAATTCCATTCAGTAGCGCTCTGCTAAAATATAAAGGTGGCAGGGTCCTTAATAAAAATATCGCTGGAGCTGCACCGCCTCCGACGCCCGGATTTTTGAATTCGACTTTGTCATTTCTCTGCAATTCCATTCAGTAGCGCTCTGCTAAAATATAAAGGTGGCAGGGTCCTTGATAAAAAAGTTGCTGGAGCTGCACCGCCTCCGACGCCCGGATTTTTGAATTCGACTATGTCATTTCTCTGCAATCCCATTCAGTAGCGCTCTGCTAAAATATAAAGGTGGCAGGGTCCTTAATAAAAATATTGCTGGAGCTGCACCGCCTCCGACGCCCGGATTTTTGAATTCGACTATGTCATTTCTCTGCAATCCCATTCAGTAACGCTCTGCTAAAATATGAAGGTGACGGGGTCCTCAATAAAAAATTGCTGGAGCTACACCGCCTCCGACGCCCGGATTTTTGAATTCGACTATGTAATTTCTCTGCAATTCCAGTCAGTAACGCTCTGCTAAAATATGAAGGTGGCAGGGTCCTTGATAAAAAAGTTGCTGGAGCTACACCGCCTCCGACGCCCGGATTTTTGAATTCGACTTTGTCATTTCTCTGCAATTCCAGTCAGTAACGCTCTGCTAAAATATGAAGGTGGCAGGGTCCTTGATAAAAATGTTGCTGGAGCTACAGCGCCTCCGACGCCCGGATTTTTGAATTCGACTATGTCATTTCTCTGCAATTCCATTCAGTAACACTTTGCTAAAATATGAAGGTGGTAGGGTCCTTGATAAAAAAGTTGCTGAAGCTGCACCGCCTCCGACGCCCGGATTTTTGAATTCGACTTTGCCATTTCTCTTAAATTCCAGTCAGTAATGCTCTGCTGAAATATAAAGGTGGCAGGGTCCTTAATAAAAATATTGCTGGAGCTGCACCGCCTCCGACGCCCGGATTTCTGAATTCGACTATGTCATTTCTCTTCAATTCCATTCAGTAGCGCTCTGCTAAAATATGAAGGTGGCAGGGTCCTCAATAAAAAAATTGCTGGAGCTGCACCGCCTCCGACGCCCGGATTTTTGAATTCGACTATGTCATTTCTCTTCAATTCCATTCAGTAACGCTCTTCTAAAATATGAAGGTGGCAGGGTCCTCAATAAAAAAATTGCTGGAGCTGCACCGCCTCCGACGCCCGGATTTTTGAATTCGACTATGTCATTTCTCTGCAATTCCAGTCAGTAACGCTCTGCTAAAATATGAAGGTGGTAGGGTCCTTGATAAAAAAGTTGCTGGAGCTGCACCGCCCCCGACGCCCGGATTTTTGAATTCGACTCTGCCATTTCTCTTCAATTCCAGTCAGTAACGCTCTGCTAAAATATAAAGGTGGCAGGGTCCTTAATAAAAATATTGCTGAAGCTGCACCGCCTCCGACGCCCGGATTTCTGAATTCGACTATGTCATTTCTCTTCAATTCCATTCAGTAGCGCTCTGCTAAAATATGAAGGTGGCAGGGTCCTCAATAAAAAAATTGCTGGAGCTGCACCACCTCCGACGCCCGGATTTCTGAATTCGACTATGTCATTTCTCTTCAATTCCATTCAGTAGCGCTCTGCTAAAATATGAAGGTGGCAGGGTCCTCAATAAAAAAATTGCTGGAGCTGCACCGCCTCCGACGCCCGGATTTTTGAATTCGACTATGTCATTTCTCTGCAATTCCAGTCAGTAACGTTCTGCTAAAATATGAAGGTGGTAGGGTCCTTGATAAAAAAGTTGCTGGAGCTGCACCGCCCCCGACGCCCGGATTTTTGAATTCGACTCTGCCATTTCTCTTCAATTCCAGTCAGTAACGCTCTGCTAAAATATAAAGGTGGCAGGGTCCTTAATAAAAATATTGCTGGAGCTGCACCGCCTCTGACGCCCGGATTTCTGAATTCGACTATGTCATTTCTCTTCAATTCCATTCAGTAGCGCTCTGCTAAAATATGAAGGTGGCAGGGTCCTCAATAAAAAAATTGCTGGAGCTGCACCGCCTCCGACGCCCGGATTTTTGAATTCGACTATGTCATTTCTCTTCAATTCCATTCAGTAGCGCTCTGCTAAAATATGAAGGTGGCAGGGTCCTCAATAAAAAAATTGCTGGAGCTGCACCGCCTCCGACGCCCGGATTTTTGAATTCGACTATGTCATTTCTCTTCAATTCCATTCAGTAGCGCTCTGCTAAAATATGAAGGTGGCAGGGTCCTCAATAAAAAAATTGCTGGAGCTGCACCGCCTCCGACGCCCAGATTTTTGAATTCGACTATGTCATTTCTCTTCAATTCCATTCAGTAACGCTCTTCTAAAATATGAAGGTGGCAGGGTCCTCAATGAAAAAATTGCTGGAGCTGCACCGCCTCCGACGCCCGGATTTCTGAATTCGACTATGTCATTTCTCTGCAATTCCAGTCAGTAACGCTCTGCTAAAATATGAAGGTGGCAGGGTCCTCAATAAAAAAATTGCTGGAGCTGCACCGCCTCCGACGCCCGGATTTTTGAATTCGACTATGTCATTTCTCTTCAATTCCATTCAGTAGCGCTCTGCTAAAATATGAAGGTGGCAGGGTCCTCAATAAAAAAATTGCTGGAGCTGCACCGCCTCCGACGCCCGGATTTTTGAATCTGACTATGTCATTTCTCTTCAATTCCATTCAGTAGCGCTCTGCTGAAATATAAAGGTGGCAGGGTCCTCAATAAAAAAATTGCTGGAGCTGCACCGCCTCCGACGCCCGGATTTTTGAATTCGACTATGTCATTTCTCTTCAATTCCATTCAGTAACGCTCTTCTAAAATATGAAGGTGGCAGGGTCCTCAATAAAAAAATTGCTGGAGCTGCACCGCCTCCGACGCCCGGATTTTTGAATTCGACTATGTCATTTCTCTTCAATTCCATTCAGTAACACTTTGCTAAAATATGAAGGTGGCAGGGTCCTCAATAAAAAAATTGCTGGAGCTGCACCGCCTCCGACGCCCGGATTTCTGAATTCGACTATGTCATTTCTCTTCAATTCCATTCAGTAGCGCTCTGCTAAAATATGAAGGTGGCAGGGTCCTCAATAAAAAAATTGCTGGAGCTGCACCGCCTCCGACGCCCGGATTTTTGAATTCGACTATGTCATTTCTCTTCAATTCCATTCAGTAACGCTCTGCTAAAATATGAAGGTGGCAGGGTCCTCAATAAAAAAATTGCTGGAGCTGCACCGCCTCCGACGCCCGGATTTTTGAATTCGACTATGTCATTTCTCTGCAATTCCAGTCAGTAACGCTCTGCTAAAATATGAAGGTGGTAGGGTCCTTGATAAAAAAGTTGCTGGAGCTGCACCGCCCCCGACGCCCGGATTTTTGAATTCGACTCTGCCATTTCTCTTCAATTCCAGTCAGTAACGCTCTGCTAAAATATAAAGGTGGCAGGGTCCTTAATAAAAATATTGCTGAAGCTGCACCGCCTCCGACGCCCGGATTTTTGAATTCGACTATGTCATTTCTCTTCAATTCCATTCAGTAGCGCTCTGCTAAAATATGAAGGTGGCAGGGTCCTCAATAAAAAAATTGCTGGAGCTGCACCGCCTCCGACGCCCGGATTTTTGAATTCGACTATGTCATTTCTCTTCAATTCCATTCAGTAGCGCTCTGCTAAAATATGAAGGTGGCAGGGTCCTCAATAAAAAAATTGCTGGAGCTGCACCGCCTCCGACGCCCGGATTTTTGAATTCGACTATGTCATTTCTCTTCAATTCCATTCAGTAGCGCTCTGCTAAAATATGAAGGTGGCAGGGTCCTCAATAAAAAAATTGCTGGAGCTGCACCGCCTCCGACGCCCGGATTTTTGAATTCGACTATGTCATTTCTCTTCAATTCCATTCAGTAGCGCTCTGCTAAAATATGGAGGTGGCAGGGTCCTCAATAAAAAAATTGCTGGAGCTGCACCGCCTCTGACGCCCGGATTTTCGAATTCGACTATGTCATTTCTCTTCAATTCCATTCAGTAGCGCTCTGCTAAAATATGAAGGTGGCAGGGTCCTCAATAAAAAAATTGCTGGAGCTGCACCGCCTCCGACGCCCGGATTTTTGAATTCGACTATGTCATTTCTCTTCAATTCCATTCAGTAACACTTTGCTAAAATATGAAGGTGGCAGGGTCCTCAATAAAAAAATTGCTGGAGCTGCACCGCCTCCGACGCCCGGATTTTTGAATTCGACTATGTCATTTCTCTTCAATTCCATTCAGTAACACTTTGCTAAAATATGAAGGTGGCAGGGTCCTCAATAAAAAAATTGCTGGAGCTGCACCGCCTCCGACGCCCGGATTTCTGAATTCGACTATGTCATTTCTCTTCAATTCCATTCAGTAGCGCTCTGCTAAAATATGAAGGTGGCAGGGTCCTCAATAAAAAAATTGCTGGAGCTGCACCGCCTCCGACGCCCGGATTTTTGAATTCGACTATGTCATTTCTCTTCAATTCCATTCAGTAGCGCTCTGCTAAAATATGAAGGTGGCAGGGTCCTCAATAAAAAAATTGCTGGAGCTGCACCGCCTCCGACGCCCGGATTTTTGAATTCGACTATGTCATTTCTCTTCAATTCCATTCAGTAGCGCTCTGCTAAAATATGAAGGTGGCAGGGTCCTCAATAAAAAAATTGCTGGAGCTGCACCGCCTCCGACGCCCGGATTTTTGAATTCGACTATGTCATTTCTTTTCAATTCCATTCAGTAGCGCTCTGCTAAAATATGAAGGTGGCAGGGTCCTCAATAAAAAAATTGCTGGAGCTGCACCGCCTCCGACGCCCGGATTTTTGAATTCGACTATGTCATTTCTCTTCAATTCCATTCAGTAGCGCTCTGCTAAAATATGAAGGTGGCAGGGTCCTCAATAAAAAAATTGCTGGAGCTGCACCGCCTCCGACGCCCGGATTTTTGAATTCGACTATGTCATTTCTCTTCAATTCCATTCAGTAGCGCTCTGCTAAAATATGGAGGTGGCAGGGTCCTCAATAAAAAAATTGCTGGAGCTGCACCGCCTCCGACGCCCGGATTTTCGAATTCGACTATGTCATTTCTCTTCAATTCCATTCAGTAGCGCTCTGCTAAAATATGAAGGTGGCAGGGTCCTCAATAAAAAAATTGCTGGAGCTGCACCGCCTCCGACGCCCGGATTTTTGAATTCGACTATGCCATTTCTCTTCAATTCCATTCAGTAGCGCTCTGCTTAAATATGAAGGTGGCAGGGTCCTCAATAAAAAAATTGCTGGAGCTGCACCGCCTCCTACGCCCGGATTTTTGAATTCGACTATGTCATTTCTCTTCAATTCCATTCAGTAGCGCTCTGCTAAAATATGAAGGTGGCAGGGTCCTCAATAAAAAAATTGCTGGAGCTGCACCGCCTCCGACGCCCGGATTTTTGAATTCGACTATGTCATTTCTCTTCAATTCCATTCAGTAGCGCTCTGCTAAAATATGAAGGTGGCAGGGTCCTCAATAAAAAAATTGCTGGAGCTGCACCGCCTCCGACGCCCGGATTTTTGAATTCGACTATGTCATTTCTCTTCAATTCCATTCAGTAGCGCTCTGCTAAAATATGAAGGTGGCAGGGTCCTCAATAAAAAAATTGCTGGAGCTGCACCGCCTCCGACGCCCGGATTTTTGAATTCGACTATGTCATTTCTCTTCAATTCCATTCAGTAGCGCTCTGCTAAAATATGAAGGTGGCAGGGTCCTCAATAAAAAAATTGCTGGAGCTGCACCGCCTCCGACGCCCGGATTTTTGAATTCGACTATGTCATTTCTCTTCTATTCTAGTCAGTAACGTTCTACTAAAATATGAAGGTGGCAGGGTCCCTAATAAAAAAGTTGCTGGAACTGTACCGCCCTCGGACGTCACCACTCTCGGAATTTTCCAATGCTCCCTTCTATTTTTCCGTTTCGGAACATAATTATCATTTCCAAAAGCCTCGTCACTGTTTCGAAATGATAGGGAAAATTTTTTAAATATTGCCGAACTTTATTGCTAAAGTAACCGAGGTCTAGTACCTTGGTTTCATTTCAATCACAGATAAATATAAACCATTTCTGCAATTTCGATCATTTTGGGAATTGAGTGGAACTTGTAAACAAAATTCGATTCAATTGATTTTCCTATTATAGTAAACTAACTTCAGTTTTCATCTATTTTCTGAATGAGAAACTGTACACATATTCCACTGTATCGTTTAATAGAGTATATTTTGTATTAGTGTCACACATTAGATTTTCTCACAGAAAATATACATTTTATTGTCAATGATTCACTCAATCCAAAAATGATTCATTTTTGAGTGAAAAACTAGTCCGTGTCAAACGGGCTTGATGTACTTAAAAAAATGTCATTAATTTTCAGGTAAAAGTTGTGTCAAAAGTATATATTCATTTACTTTCGACCATAATCTTATCAAGTGAAAAGTGGTACTCACAGATTTTATGAAGCGAACATTTTCTGGCTGGAAGTACTCGCAACCAACGCGCATTTCCATCAAACAAGCTAAAACTCATCTGTAGTATTCCTGTTTTGAGTAAATCAGTTTCACTAGGCAACTTTATTACTGAATGTAAGTGGCTGATACTTGATGAAAACCCATATTAAACTATATACAGCAGCTTAAAATATTTTCACATGTACTTGTCTAATAATATGTAGTTTATTATTCGTGCAAGAGGAATCTATTGCATAGCGAAACACGTGAGTTTTCGTCGTGGCTTTGCGAAAACAATTTTCAAAAAGATGAAAAAACTTTGAAATTGGAAAATGACAAGTTACTTTCATTCTGTATAACACTAAGAACAAGTAAAGAGTGACGAGAGGCGTCATACAAATAGTTTAATATGAACTCTTATCAAAATTATTCTGACACAGCTCCGCTTCCTGGGGGCGTAAGTGGCGCGTGTAGTTAGAGGACGTTCAGGTCATCGGTGTCTCATAACTCCTTCATCCTTAGAGGCAAATTTCCGGGTTGATTACGGAATTTCTGAAGGCGACCTTGGGTTCTTTTGTTACGACATCCGGTATGATTCGGCATCTATTTGTGTAGAAATGGTACAATCCATACAGGATAGCTATGAAAAATATGACATATAAAATTAATTGCCCAAATATCAATCGATTTCGAACTGATTGGTACATCCAGGATTTTCTTGCTTTCTTCTTTTTTGATTTCCAGCGTCTCTTGGATGTGTTTCATTTCATCTAGGTTGAGAGCTTCCAGTTTAATTAGATCAATTTTTTGAAATTTGAAATTCAAATTTGAATGATTATTTTCAAAGTCTAGTTTTGAAAATTTTAATGGTTTGAATTCAATTGTTGGATTTCGAAAACTTCTCATGACTGTTTTGTCTATTTTTATTTCACACTGAGATGCAAGTTTTTCAACAAAAGTTTCTTGGAGAGGGATTGACTCTAGATTATTTTTACAAATTTGCTTTGCGACTTTTTGGCTTGGAGTGATAATAATCCATTCGTTTTCTTCTATCTTCTGAATTTTTGTTCGATTTATTTCAACAGGTACTAGATGGCAATTCGTCAATTTTTTAGAATATTTCAGCATCTGAATTTCGCAAGGGGCATCTTCTGTGATTACTTCTGGATTGTTGAGTTGACACAAAAATTCCTCGTTCACAATTTCATGGCAATTTATGTCGAAATATACATAGTTTTGTTCGTTCAGGTATTTCGATTTCGGAATTATCATTTGAAATGAATTGTTTTCAGGGGTTGGTAAGGAATATAAATGATAGTAATTATAATTCTCGGTTTCAACTATTGGTATATCAATTATGAAGATTACCTTATTCTGTTTTGAGTATGCACTAATTTCTATTATTTTCTCGAATAATAATATATTTTTTCTAGTTTTGATTCGAATGGTGATTTTCCTATAGTTAAATATTTATTTATTTTTTCAACTTCGTCTAAGATCTCATTTGGTTCAGCCATGGAATTAGGAAAAATATTTAGTTTTGAGAAAGTTATGGCAATTCCAATCTTCTCTAGAATATCGTATATTGCTTGAAATGCAGTTGTTATTTGTGAAATCATTAATTGTATTATTGAGGATTGTTCGGTATCAAGATTTTCTACTTTTGTATGTATGAGGTTTTCAATAATTTCTAGACGAGATTTCATGAGTTCTTGATTGTGTATAAGAGTTTTCGTATTATTTTCAAAATTATCGATTGATCTTTGTAAAAGTGTGATTTGCTCTGATACAAGTGTTTTCATTTCATTTTGGTTTGATGAGAGTATTTCAATTGCTCTATCATATTTTTCTGCGTCATTCGGATCTGAGTTGCCGAAATTGATCTTATCATTGATCCTAATCCGTCAATAAGTCCTCGTTTTTGTCTTCTTTTAATTAGAGGATTAAGTTGTTTGACTTCAGTTATTATTTTCTTTTTTAATAATTCTGTTGAGTAGTAAGAATTATAAAATTCTGTTTTGTAGCTATTCCCATACGTTTTGTTATCGATTGCGAATCAAGTCTTTCCTTTAACATAGTGAATTCTTTTATTACATCTGTTATATCAAATCCTTGAACAAACGACCATTGGTGTATTTTGTTTTGGGCATTTCCTAGTTTCAGTGGTAATAGTCCAGGATTATGATTAGGTTCATGAAAGGTAAGTAGTGTCAATTCTGCATTGGTTTGGGCGAAGAGTCTGAAATAAGAAGTTTTTTTCTTAGTTCTTAGATATGAACAATTTCTCTTTCATGAGGATTATTTTTATCTGTTATTTCAACTCAATTTCTCCAATAATTTCGATATAGTGAAAGGTCCTGTAAATTTTTCACATTTTTTGTTCCTTTCTTAGTTAGTTCGAATACGGTTTGTCCTATATGATAATCATCATCATTAGTGTTTCCGTGTATATTAGTATTTTCAATTACCTTTTCCTTTTTTGATTCAATTAATTGTTTTGTATGGCACGCCGTTTTACTTTTTATTCGACATGACCGTAAACTCCAATTTAAATGTCACTTCTATTTTATGCCACTTCACTTAATATAAATGGAATAGATATTATTATCGTTGGCGGTAATTTCATTGCTAATAGCAATTCAAATGTATTTTCCTATTGGAAATAGCAAAACTTAAACATTCGGTCTATCAATTTGCAAGGGAATTTATTTCTATTCAATTATCAAAAATTCATTTTTATTATGTCAACCGGTATTTCAATTATAAATAACAATTGGAATTGATTTTGTTTGTGCACCAAAAAAGTTTGGAATGTTTTCGATAGCTCATGTAGTGTTATGGTATCTCATGGTGTTATGTATAATCAGTGGCGGATCCAGGATCAGGTCAAGGGGGGGGGTCTATAACTCAAAATTTATATATATATATATATATATATATATATATATATATATATATATATTTATATATATGTATATATTCAAATCGTTACCGGCATACACAATACTCATCACAAATGTAACAAGACTAATTTTTCAAAAAATACTGCGCCAAAAAGATCCAGTGCCAGCACTGTCAGAAATTTCTCGAACTTCCTCGATGAGCCTGACAAGTGTCAATTTTCTTTGAATTGTCATCGAGAAAAATTGCAATTTGATAGTTAAAAAAAAGCATTTTATTTTGAACCTACAACATGAAGAGTACTCTATTTTCATATTTTACTCGGCTTGATCCAGCGTCTGAACCGACTGAACCATAAAAAAAAAGGAAAGAACAATCGGTGAGTCCAAAAATGTCAAGCGAAATTTGTTTGTTTGTTTGTTTGGGTAACATTCAATCCAGATCTTGTTTGTACTATTTTTAATTCTTGAGAATAATGTTTTCAAGAATTAGAGGATTATTGAATTGAATAAATTGATGAAATTGGTTGTTGAAAAATGAAAGTTTAATAATGTTTAAATGTAGCCTGTAGCCTCTCTAGTTTTCAATGGAATGTAATAATAATTATTATTCTTCAATTTTAAAGCAATAAAATTTATTCTATTTTATTTTTTTGTCTTGCTCGTGTGACATTTTTTCGTTCCCTAACAAAATTTGGAAATTGGGAGCCGATAAAAATTGAAAAAAATAATCTAATAATAATGATTTTCCCAATGGGGGGGTCCGGACCCGAACCCCCCCCCGTGGATATGCCACTGTGTATAATATCCAAAATAAATGAAATTATGTCATTCGCAGCAATTGGCAGAATACATGACAGATCCTTCAGTTCAGATTGGAAAAAACTTTTTTATTGGAAATTACAAGGAAAACGAGACTCACCGAAATTATCTTAAGAGCCATTTTAATGAAAACTAATTAAAATGGCTCTTAGATAGCTAGGTCGAATGAATATTGAAGGCGCCGGTTTTCCTCTTATTATATTACATTTTTATGCAATGTTCAAACATGGCACTTGAGGGTAATATGCCTCAAAAAATATCATAATCTCTTTTCATTTCTTTTCTACATGCATTATAACTGTGCATGAATTTCGTTGCATACCATCACCAATAATCCTTGATGTGCAATAAAAATGAAAGTGTCAAGAAAACTCATGTAAGGTCATATCCCTTCATATGTTGTAGAAATTCTAGTATCATTTAAATTCCACTTCAATTTAATTGTGACTTTGATGTGCATGACAGTTGAGTGTAGGAGATATTCCATTGGCAAAAAAATTAAAGAACATTTATATTAGATTTCGATACCTGCGGTATCATGTTATAAAGCCGAATAGAAAAGAAACGGCATTCAACTCATTTATTGCGAAGTCATCATCAACTGTATATTACAACCGCAGGCCTCCAAGTGCCATTCAAATGCAACTTGAATTTTATTGTCACATTGATGTAGGCGACATCGAAATGTAATGGAAACGCAAGTAACAAAAAAATGGAATATCATTTAAATTCGACTTCAATACCTACGACATCAACGTGGACCATACAATCATGTTGAATAGAAAAGGTATTCAAATTGCTATTACCAATAGAAATGCACAAGACACCATAAGTCCAAGTCGAATAAAAATGGATGTTCCATTTAAGTCGAAGACACCATAAGTCCAAGTCACATAAAAATGCATGTCCCATTTAAATTGGCATCCCAAAGGCGTGCGTAACATTTTACGTTGGGGTTTGAAAATAAATGGATGGAGTAATTAATTATTCTTCTTCTTCTTCATGTATTGGCCTTAGCTGCTAAGACTATCCAGCCAATGGGCAGAGAAATGAATTAAATTTGTTTATCTAACACATGACAGTTATGACTGTCATTATTATTGTCATTTTAGACAAGTAAACTATCAAATAACACATGTTCGCTCATGTTACACTAGGGATGGCGCTGATATGATATCATTGTCAACTGTCAAAATGGACTTGGGGGTGACAAGTCATAAATAGTCGGAATTCTTCTAAAGTTATCCTGCGTTCTGTTCTTCATTTGTGATCGGTTTCATTTTATTGTTTGAATACTTTATAAATTTGAATTATGATTTTTCTGAACCTCAATCATGAGAAATAAATGATGTGTGACGAGCTGCAGTCAGTATAAAAAACATCGATTTCCCAAGGATAATCCGGCATGGATAGCAAAAATTCAGTCTTCTAGTTTGAATAATATGCCATATGATGAAACATACGACAGGGTTCGTGTTTGTGGGAAACATTTCAGAAATGAGGACAAAGTCCGTCATTATATCTTTCTGGTGAGAATTCAAAGACAAGAGATAATATTACTTGATTTATTTATCAATTTCATTTCAGGTAATCATAATGTAAGTGATGTCGAATTATCTAGGGAAGTCGTGGTGCCACAGTGCCTATGTGAATTAGGCTACTATGGTACTGGCGAAAACAACTCGAATGATAACGCCGATTTTGACAGTACTAGTTAGGTTAAGTTACATTTTTATGTGTTGTGTCAGTATTTGTCCGAAAAATGAATAGGAATAATCTAGTTATTAATAATGATCACAGTCAAGATAGTGTGAAACAAAGAATGGAAGGTATGTCAGTCAATACAGTATGTTTCAAAAAATAATATTTACGAAAAATATTAATTTCCTATACAGTGCTTGTTCTTCTTTGTAGAGTTGTTCGAAAGTAGTGGGGAGGAACCGTTCGAAGACTCTGGTTCTGAGTACTTACCGTCGAGAAGCCCTACTCCAACATTATTGAATCAAACTGATATTGGTGAAGAGAACATACCTCCAAATACAACAGACGATGTTGAAGTCAGGAAAGGTCCACAGAAGACTAGAAAACGTAAACGAGATCCAGCAAAGTGGAAAAAAAATGTGAGGAAGGCGAATAGAGCAAAAGGTAAAGCCTATATAAATACTAAGAAAAATGCAGTTCCAGAAAAACAAATTAGTACGGATCAACCGTGCCCTTGTGCTCAAAAATGTCACACCAAAATAAGTACCACACAACAAAATATATTATTCAAGGGATTTTATGAACTTGGAAATTTTGATTTACAAACATCCTACCTATTTTCACTGATAAGCGTTGCTCCTAAAAATAGATGCTCACTTCCAAACCAGAACAGAGCTAGAGAGTCTCGTCGATCAAACACAAGGGTGTATCAAGTCCCAAATAGTGATGGAATATCCACAAAGGTATGCAAAGAATTTTTTAAAAAAGTATTTCAAGTTAGTGATGGCAGAATCAATAGGCTGCTTATGAATAAACTATCTGTACCTACTCCACCTCAAGACCAAAGGGGCAAACACCCACCGAAAAATAAAACAAGTGATGAGCAATTTCATAATGTAAAGGCATTTATTGAAAAATTTCCCAAGTATGAGTCACATTATACTTTGCATAAAAGCAGAGACAGAATGTTCCTGGCTCCAGATTTGAATCTCCGCAAAATGTACTCTTTATATTGTGAAGAAAATGCAACTTCAGTATCTTTTTTTATGTTCAGGAAAATCTTCAATGAGAATTTTATTCTCTCATTTCATGCTCCCGTCAGTGATTCTTGTAAGAAATGTGATAGTTGGGATGTGAAAATCAAAGCTTGCGAAACTGCACAGGACAAGAAGGAACTTGAATCTCACAAAAAAATCCATTTGGCTAAAGCTGACAGTGCCAAAACCAATTATACGAAAGATAAAGAATGTGCCACTAACAATGTAGATGTAACAGTTTTGGTATTTGATTTGATGAAAACGTTGCCAACACCTGTGGTTTCAACAGGAATACTTTACTACAAAAGACAGCTCTGGACCTATTGTCTTGGTATACATGATGTTGTTACTAACGATGTGACAATGTGTATGTGGAATTAAACAATTGCCTCCAGAGGACCTGAAGAAATTGGCTCGTGTTTGTTGAGGTATATTAAAGAAAAGGTGCACACTAAAAAGTTGATTCTTTACTCTGATCAATGCGGTGGGCAGAACAGAAATATTAAAATGGCTACACTCTGTCAGTATATTACTGCTCACCCAGATTTCGCAGTAGAGTCTATAGATCACAAGTTTTTTGTGAGTGGCCACTCTTATTTGGCTTGTGACCAAGATTTTGGACTGATCTCGAAGAAAAAAAGATTATTTACTAACATATTCACTCCTGATGATTGGGATCAAGTAATTATGGCAGCTAGGACTAAAAACCCTTTCAACATCATGAAAATGAAGAAAGAACATTTTTTTCCACAAAGAAGTTGACAGCTAACATCACTAACAGAAAAGTGACAGCTGAGGGATCCAAAGTAAAGTGGCTCAGCATTCAGTGGCTGCAGTTCAACAAAAATGACAAGTTCAGGTTATTGTATAAATATTCAAACCATGTGGATGTCTTGTTCGAGTCTGTAAACCTTGCAAAACGTAACACAAAAGATATGGTTGATGTATCGCTGGACTTGCTTTATCCCAATGGCAGGCCAATAAGCAAAGAGAAAAAGAAAGATTTACAAGATTTGCTTCCTTACATACCACCAGTTTATCATGGGTTCTACAACAATATTCCGGACTGTGCAAGTGTAAGAAATACTATTGATGTTAACTATGACAGTGAATGAAATGTTCAGTATAAAAATCATTGGTAATCATGTTTGATAAAATAAATATATTCGGAGTAACTGATATTTGTTCTTCATTCACTTACATTAGGTCAGAACCATACTGGCCTATCTGACAACAAATTAAGAAAAAAACAAAAAATAGGACTTTTCGCATACCAAAATACATAAGTAGGTAGTTTAAAAGTAAAAACTAATGAAAACGGCAAACTTGGTCAATATTCGTAGACACCAAGAGATTTTGAAAATTACCGATATACAGTTTCTGTTGTATTGCCAAATATGATTTTTTCAGATAGGCTACTCTGGTTCTCGCGGCCTCAATTGAGGTTCAGAAAAATCATGATTCAAATTTATAAAGTATTCAAACAATAAAATGAAACCGATCACAAATGAAGAACAGAACGCAGGATAACTTTAGAAGAATTCCGACTATTTATGACTTGTCACCCCCAAGTCCATTTTGACAGTTGACAATGATATCATATCAGCGTCATCCCTAGTGTAACATGAGCGAACATGTGTTATTTGATAGTTTACTTGTCTGAAATGACAATAATAATGACAGTCATAACTGTCATGTGTTAGATAAACAAATTTAATTCATTTCTCTGCCCATTGGCCGGATAGTCTTAGCAGCTAAGGCCAATACATGAAGAAGAAGAAGAATAATTAATTACTCCATCCATTTATTTTCAAACCCCAACGTAAAATGTTACGCACGCCTTTGGGATGCCAATTTAAATGGGACATGCATTTTTATGTGACTTGGACTTTTGGTGTCTTCGACTTAAATGGAAAATGCATTTTTATTCGACATGGACTTATGGTGTCTTGTGCATTTCCATTGGTAATAGCAATTTGAATACCTTTTCTATTCAACATGATTGTATGGTCCAAGTTGATGTCGTAGGTATTGAAGTCGAATTTAAATGATATTCCATTTTTTTGTTACTTGCGTTTCCATTACACTTCGATGTCACCTACATCAATGTGACAATAAAATTCAAGTTGCATTTGAATGGCACTTGGAGGCCTGCGGTTGTCATATACAGTTGATGATGACTTCGCAATAAATGAGTTGAATGCCGTTTCTTTTCTATTCGGCTCTATAACATGATATCGCATGTATCGAAATCTAATATAAATGTTTTATTTTTTTGTCAATGGAATATCTCGTGCACTCTACTGTCATGCACATCAAAGTCACAATTAAATTCAAGAAGGATTCAAATGGCACTTGAATTTCCAAGTCATATGAGTAGATGTGACATTAGACGAGTTCTCTCATCACATGTATATTTATTGCACATGAAGACTTATTAAATTGCAATAGTATGAAATGATAACAATGCATGTGAAATGGAAATGGAAATATTGTGTGCCATTGGATTTGTCGATGATAGGAGATGTGATGTTAGAAAATTAGACACCAACATATCATGTACAAAAAAAACTATCCCATAGGAAGAAAAGTATACAATTGAAATTTAAATTAGATCGATAGGATCATGTGACATGAAAATAAAAGTTCACATTGCTATTAGCAATGAAATTACCGCCAACGATAATAATATCTATTTCATTTATATTAAGTGGAGTGGCATAAAATAGAGGTGACATTCAAATTGGAGTTTACGGTCATGTCGAATAAAAAGTAAAACGGC
The DNA here is from genome assembly GCA_032362365.1 of Zygogramma bicolorata. NCBI lineage: Eukaryota > Metazoa > Arthropoda > Insecta > Coleoptera > Chrysomelidae > Zygogramma > Zygogramma bicolorata. Next base: position 388,780 of record JAVJAQ010003878.1, read on the forward strand.
GTGCCATAGTTTTTTTTTATCATATACATGTTCTAGTTTCTTTTTATGATTTTCAGCATAGTCTGTGAAAAAGGGCGTTGGTGTGGATAGTTCGTAGGGATCACGTGAATTCGTATGTTCAAAAACTAATTCAAAAGGTTTAAAATTCGAAGAGCTATGTATGTATTGGATCATTGCGTAGTCCATAAGATCGTTTTCTTCTGGATATAATTCTTGAAGTTTTCGATGATTGTTGAATAAAATTTTTCAACTATTCCATTTGATTCGTGATGTTTAGGGGTGGTAAAGTGAATTTTTATCTTATGTGAATCTGAAAACTCTTTTACAGTTTCATTGTTGAATTCCGTTTCATTGTTGAATTCCGTTTCATTGTCTATAATAAGATTTTTTGGTATTCCGAAAGATGAAAAATATTCAATTAGGGCTTTGCTAATGTTAATAGCAGTTTTTCCTTCAATTGGTATTGCTTGGGCGAATTTTGAAAATGCGTCTGTTGATGTTAAGTACATTTGTTTGTCATACTGGAATATGTCTATGTGAACAATTTGGAAAGGTTTCGAAGGTGTTTCTGTTAACATGAGTGGTACATAGGGGTTTTTTCTAGCATATTTTGTTCTTTGACATATATCACATGAGTTTATATAGTTTGTAACGGTTGTTTTCATATGGATCCAATCATAATTTCTTTTTAATTTTTCTAGAGTTTCATTAATTCCTCGGTGATTCGATTTACTTTCATGGTGATGTTTCGTAAATAATAGTTGATTTTCTTTATGAGTTACTGTGTTAACATTTTTTGTACATCCAATAACTTTTGGTCCGTTTTCTGAAAAGTGTTCTAAATATACTCTGTTGGAATCTTGATAAAGTTTTTCCGAATGAAAATACATATGTTTTATTTTGAAAAGTATAATCTGTGGAATATCCGAATATTAGATCTTCGTTATTTTTTTCTGGAATTTCAACTGTGTATATTCCATGATTTTCGTAATTTTCATGTTTAACTTTTAATATGGGGTAGATGTGCGGAAAAATTAATATTTGATTAAGTTTATTATTTATCATTTCGTCATAGATTTTTATTCCATCATTCGTGGTTTCGTTCGCATTACTATGTTGGGTATTGCCTGAGTCTTCTTCGATTGGAGGTGTTTGATCTTCAGTCCGTTCTGGTGGTTCAATTTGGATATCTGATGAAATTTCAATTTTTTGTTCAGGTTGGACTTCACTTGTACTGGGAATAGGGTGTTCTGACAAATTTCTTAATAGAGACATGATTTCTTCGAGTATATCGCCTGGGTTATCAGTCGTTGATTCGTTCTCTATGGCGTTTATTTGGATTCTAGATAGTGCGTCGGCGTTTGTGTTTAATTTGCCTTTTTTATATACTACTTCATAATCAAACTCTTCTAGTTTCAATCTCCAGCATACCAGTTTTGAATTAGGCTCTTTTAGTTCAAATAACCAAACAAGAGGGCGATGAACTGTGTAAATAGTAAACTTTCTGCCAAATAAGGTCTGAAGTATTTGCAGGCCCATACGATCGCGAGTAATTCTTTCTCTATTGTGCTGTATTTTTGTTCTGATTCATTGGGTTCTTGAAGTAGAGGCTATTGGTCTGTCTGAACCGATTGTTTCTTGAGATAGAATGGCTCCTAATGCTATGTTTGATGCATGAGTTGTGAGAATAAATTTGTTCTGAAAGTTTGGGTATCGCAATATTGGTGCATTAATTAAAATATTTTTGCAGGTGTTAAATGCTGTTATGAATGTTGTATCATGTATTACTTTTGAGTCTTTCTTCAGACATGAAGTTAATGGTTGTGTAATTTTTGCAAAGTCTTTAAATAATTTCCTGTAGTTACCTATAAGTCCTAAAAAGCTTTTAATTTCCTTGGGTGTTTTTGGTATAGGGAATTTTTTTATGGCTTCTATTTTATCTGGGTTTGGTTTTACTCCGTCTGGTATCATTACATGACCTAAATAGTTCGTTTCTTTTCTTAGGAATTCTGATGTGTCTAATTGGATTTTAAAATTGGCTTGTCCTAATCTTCCAAACACATTTCGTAAACGTTCGAGATGTTCTTGGAGAGATGTGCTAAAAATTACTATGTCATTCAGGTATACTGAGCATGTTTCATTTTGTAGTCCTCGTAGGATATTGTTCATTACTCTTTGAAAGGTGCTTGGGGTATTTTTCAAACCAAAAGGCATTTGCTTATATTCATAATGTCCATTTTCAGTTGAGAAAGCGGTTTTTTGAATGTCGTCGGGGTGCATTTCGATTTGATGAAAACCGTTTGCTAAGTCCAGTGTTGTGAAGTATTGGCTTTTTCCTAATTGGTCTAGAATGTCGTTTATGTTTGGTTAAGGATATTTGTCATCTACGGTTCGTTCATTAAGTTTACGGTAATCAATATCTTATCTCCATTTTTTCTGTCCAGAGGCATCTAATTTTTTTGGAACTATCCAAATAGGGCTTGAAAATGGTGAATTTAATGGCTGTATTATTTCTTGGTTTAACATTTTTTCGATTTTTTACTTCTTGTTTATAAACATCAGGATATCTATATGTCTTAGTGAAAATAGGGCTTTCGTCTGCCAGTTTTATTTTATGTCGGATGTCGTTTGTGAAAGTTAATGGAATTTTATTATTGTAGAAAATGTCTCTATATCTTGAACGGAGGTTCTTGATTGCCGCGTTTTCTTCTTTATTACAGTGATCGAGTCGTAAATTTTCCATATTAGCTTTTTGTAAATTGTCTTTGAAAGTATGTAATTCTTTGTCAGTTTCCATTTTCCCAATAAAATTTGTTTCAATCATGTTTAATAATTCAATTTCAAGTGGTTTACCAATTGATATATTGATTGGAAGTGTGTATGCATTTGTAATTGTAGTATTTGCAAAATGATTTTCGATGTTTTCAAGAGCTTGAGGTGATTCAAATTTTCTATATTTAAAAAATCTTATGCCTTTTTCTTTATTAACAGGTATTTCTACTATCATAGTTGTTCTAGGGGGAACATTCATATTATGATTTTTCTTTTCGAGATTTTTCTTTAAGAGTATTTTTCTGATTCATAGATTATTGGTATTTAAGTACGGGGTGTTATTATTTATTTTGAGTAAAGATCTACAGATGCTTTTATTTGTTTGAGAAAATTTATTCCTATTAGTCCATCATATTTATCACTAAAGTTGAATAGGTGAAATTTGTGGATTTTGTTTCCATTGAATTGTTCGAAAATAGGGATGTTGACCACTTCATCGTGGTAGCTAATGTTATGCGCTGTTTGTATATTAAAATCTTCTTTAAAAATATTATTCTTATGAAATTTATAAGCAAGTTCCGGTTTGATGAGGCTTCTTGTACTTCCTGTGTCTATTAGAAAATTTGCATTTAGTTCAGGTATAAAAATGTATGGTAGGTGTGCTTTGACAGTACGTTATTATGTTTGATCCTGTGAAATATTCTCTTGGTGAAAATTTGAATTTATATTTTCATTTTCATAATTGTCATACGGATTTTCATATTCCGAATTTTGTGGATTCTCAGCAGTATGAGAATGCGATGTTTCATTTTCGGGTTGGTATTGATGATTTTGGTTACAAAAGGATTCAAAATCTTGTTCCTTTTCAAAATAAAAATTTTCTGGGTCGTATTCGTTTTGGAATTCTTGGTTGAATAGTTCAGTGGTAATTTATTTTGAGGTTTTATGTTCGTATTTCCTGAAGATGTATCCATGAGTTCTGGTTTGAATTGTTGATTTGTTGGTTATGGATATCTTATTCTTTGGGTTTGTTGATTTGCAAAGAATGGATGTTTTTCCGTGGGAAAATTATTATTAAGTTTCCAAGTTATCGGTGTAAATTGAGGTCTTTGGAATGGTATTCTTTGATTATTCATTTGGTTTTGAAACGTCGGAAAGTTCGATCTCATGAAATTAATTTGAGGGGGTTTATAATTATTTTGAATGATTGGGGGATACTGAATTTAATGAAAAGGAGGGTTACATATATTAGGTTTTTGATTCAATGGTGTGACTCTATTAAACAGTTTAAACGTTTGCGTATTTACATTATTTACTCGATTTCGCGAATGAAGGATTTTTTTTTCTCTATGACTAGTGACATTGCCTTTTCGAGTGAATCTGGATTTCTTAATCTTACGTTGTTTCGAAGTCGTCCTGAGAGATTTCTAATAAATGTCTTTAAAGCTTATTCGTCATAATTGTTCATTTGTAAAATTTCTTCTTGTGGTATTATTAAGGAATTGTTAATTTTTTATACGATAATACTTCTGGAATCTTGGCATCTCATACCAAAATTGTATGGTGATTCATTTTTTGTAGGTGATAGAGAAATTAAGTCTTGTACTAAACAATCAGGATTTCTTTGATCACCAAAACTTAGTTGTAAAGCGGCTTTTATATCTGTCCAAGTTTTTAATTCAATGCGAGAACCAATGAGTGTTAATGCTCTGCCTGATAGTTTTCCAATAATTGCTCGTAATAAAAATATGTTCGAAGTCTGATCAGTTTGGCTCTGAAATGTTGCAATGAGATTTTCGCAACTGTCTGAGAAAATTCCTGAAGTATGTGCATTTCCTTCATATTGTGGAATTGTATCAATATGCAATCTTAATAATTGATATTTCGTTGTTTCCGGCATGTATTCTTCTCTAAATGAAGTTTCTAAGAGGTTAGCTAAATTATCTAGATCGTTCTCGAAATTCATGTTCGCGCAAATTCAATGAAATTCAGAAAAATATGTTTCTTCGAAAAATATAACACTATCACTCGAAGGGTGAGGTTAAATTTGGGATTTGGATAGGTTTGGATTGTACTTAAATTCGACTTACAGTATTGTGATGATTGTAGCTATCATTTCTATTCTAATCGGTCTTCTTGTTTCTGTTTCTTCTGTGTCTTCTTATTCTATCTATGTCTAGGGTGCCAATGGGAGTCTAGCGATGCTTTTCTATTGTCCCTGTTCTTCGTGAAGTTGGATTCGGCGATGCTTGTCCTTGTCCGGCAGGTTTTTCCAAAATCTCAGCTTCTTCGGGTAGTTCTTGCCAATAAATCGTTGGTACGAAACGAAATAATTACGATAAGAATTTCCTTTGACAAAATCCTACTGACTGCGCCAGTTTTCGTCGTGGCTTTGCGAAAACAATTTTTAAAAAGATGAAAAACTTTGAAATTGGAAAATGATGAATCACTTTTATTCTGTATAACACTGAGAACAAGTAAAGAGTGACGAGAGGCGTCATACAAATAGTTTTATATGAACTCTTATCAAAATTAGGCTGACACAGCATCCGCTTCCTGGGTCGTATGTGGCGCGTGTAGGTCATCGGTGTCCTGTAACTCGTGGCACGGTTCAGTAGAATCACAGGTAACTGTTTTTCATTAGTTTTACCGCTTTTCAAAAGAAATTGATATAGAAGTCATGGACAAATTCATTACTGAATGGAAGTGGCGGATGCTCGATGAAAATCCATATTTAACAAATAATATACAGTAGCTTGTAAGATTTTCACTTTGGAGGGTTTATGAACAGACTCACTCGTTTCGCTTTACAATAATTTTCTCAAGCAGGAATATTAACTTTATATGTTGGGAGTTAAATGTACGTGCTCGAAGAAGCTTTTACAAAGTGAAATGAGTGCCGCGGTTTAATGAAACCTTATAAGTGAAAATCTTGTAGGCAATTATATATTAGTTTTACTGTTTCTTGGAGGGCATCGAAACAAAAAGGAGTATTAGGCAGATTTACCACTGAATGGAAAAGGCGGATACTTGATGATAACCCATAAGGTAACGTGTTTCGATATACAGTAGCTTCCTCAAGCAGAAATACCAACTGGATCATGTTTTGGGAGTTTAATATCCATCCTCCAGGAGGCTATTGCAAAGCGAAACACCTAACACTATTAAGTGTGAATCCTTGATGAAGTGAAAATCTTACAGACAACTAACTGTACATTATTAGTATTACTGTTTCTAAAAGGAAAATGATACACAAGGAAATCAACTTCTTTCCGGAATTTCATTAAAATCGCAGCTAGTTTCGAAACAAAAAAGTTCTTTAAACCAGAAAAAAGTAAAATCAAGGTACAAATCTGATAATTCACATTTTCACTATAATATACATTGAGTAATACACTAAATATTTTCAAAGAACACTTTCCAATTGTGAAAACATATTTCATTGCTAATTAAATTTTGAAGCAGTGTAGCAAGTTATCTCTAAAATTATTTTAGGAAAAAATCATAGACTCACCTCTAAAAAAAAAGAGTAGGTATACAAAGTACAATTCAATACTTGGATTGTAGCATTGAAATGCAGTTCATCTACAAAAAAATCAGGAAACAGTTTGATTTATGTTACTTTTATTGACAATTTGATTATAATTATCACTAGAAGAGGAAAGCAATATTATGAGTAAAAAATTATAAACATCAAAAATAACATATCGATGGCTAAAGTACAGTACCTCGTATGTGGTTGGGTAAAATTTTACAGGAGATAGAGAAAACGAACTTATTGATATTAATAGTTGAATCATTATACATCCGAGGTATTGCACAACATCAAATATTAGGAATTACTTGAAATATTTAAATTCATATTTTTACAAATTTAAATAATACAACAAATTATTCAGATAGCTAAAGCCTTTATTTATGGTTAATTATTTCATTCTCACAAAAACACTACTGACAAAATTAACGAAGTTTTTATCAAATACTAATCAAAACAAAATATCTTTGATATCATCCGTCTCAATCAAATAACTGATATGAACTCAAATAGAAACTGAGAGTAAAATGAGAACAAAAGAAAATGATCAACCTACAAAACTTAGAAACTCTCTTTGTAATTAAAATACAACAAAAACAATGAAGCAAATGAAACTGTAATTTCTTCAAGCAACGACTTAAAATAGTAGATACGGCAAAAATATTATTGTTATTCAACGAAGATCAATTATATGTAATTAAACAATCATCTATATGGTAAGAGATCTTAAAATGGCCAGCAGTCTTGAGGAATTACTTTTTTAATTCCTTGTAGATCCAAAATTTTTTTTTGTTATTGGTAATCGAGAATTGTACAACTGTGGAAAATTGATTTCTTCAGATCTACTTTTGGAACAGTTGTTACAGATTGGGCTACAAAAACCTTTCTCTGATCCCAAGATAAATCGGACCAAAATTTAGTAAAAATAGCCTTTCTGTTCAGTTCTGTTATAAGGTAACACTTTCTTTTTTGTTCAGATTTTAAGTTTTTTCGGATGCATTTGCACCATTGCCCCAATATTCTTTCATTTCCGGTGTGTCATGGAAAGTGTTTTTTGACCAGGAGGTTTCCTGAAACCTGAAAATTTATTTCCACTCATACGAAGGTTTTTATTCATCTCTCGTTTTCTTATACCCTTCCTTTTTTTAAAATTAGGATCTGTAGGATGTCTCTTTCGTTCCTTTGTGTTGATGGGATTATCATTATCCGAAATTTCTTATTCTTCTTCCGTGTCCATCGAATTCTCATGTAAATCGCTTGCTAAGTCAGCCTTGTATGGTATAAAATTAGGATCGTCTTCTCTATTTTCATTTTCTTCCATAGGAAAGTCCAAGGAATCTCCCAATGCTTCATCTAGTTTTCCGCTTTCTTCGGGTTCAATACAATGACTTGGTGCGTTCTGTATATCACAATCAGAAAAAACTATTTCAGCTGATTTGATCATATCGGCAATATTCCCCGGTGTTAGGGCGTCATCTAGCAGAAAATTACTAGCCAAATTGCTTCTATATTCTTTACGTCAATATCGGTGTCTTTTGTACTGAAAGGTTCATTATGCTGGTCTTCAGTAAACTTTTCTTGTGCAAGATTTGAAATCCTGAATGTTCGGGCCGGCATTTTTAGCAGATGGCCGAAAGCAATCTGAAATCAAAGTACATATTTTTTAAATTGGTTTTCTCGCTTCAGCCTAATGAATAATGAATGATCATCTGTCTAGAAATTCATTTCCAAAAATCACTTTAGCAACTATACCTAGTCGGATTACAAATAAGCCTACGACAAACTCGTTTAATATTCCTAGAACACGCTAGTGTGATATAATTGTATAAACGGATATCAAGTCACAGAGATTGGTTACCTTGGTGACCAGTAATGGCACTTGAAGTAAAAGTAAGGTCATAAATAATATTTATTTTTCTCTTTAATTCAAAACCAAAAATGTCAAATTGTAACAACTAGATACTCACCAAATGTATTATCGAATCTTTAACCCTCAAAATGCTGCATAAGAACCTCGCAATTGCAGTAAATATTTTCATTCTGAAATAGAACAGTACCTCGTAAGTAACAAAAACTAAAGATTTCAAATACAATGCTAATTTCAAAAAGATATATTGAGAAAATGTTTGTAGGTTTCATTTACAAATAGATTGAATACATTTTATTTATTTATCTAGTATAAAATCATGATAACTTACCATATTGAGCACAGCTTTCATCGCAATGCAACTTTACAAGAAGTAACCACCGCCGTTTCTACCATTAAGAGGTATTGTACCTGAAATTCGCAAAATGCGCAGATACGAGTTTCTGCATTTTTGCGACATACAAGTTACTGCCTGTTCTAAAAACGTAGTACACTTACAGGATCCTGTTTATTCGTTATTAAAATGCATTAAATAATTTTTCAGGCTTTCAATGCTTGCTAACAGATGGCAGTTTGTCTATTAAATGGAATTCTAACAATGATTAATTTTCGGAGAAAATGTGAGATACGAGGTACTGTACTTTAGCCATCGATATAGAGTGCTTCAGGTTTTCATGAACTTCTTTTTCTGTTGTTGAATCTGGCTTCTGATCCTTTTGGGTGTCAATGATCTCAAATCTTCATTTTTCTGTATCATAAGTTCAATGTATTCTTCGGACGGGTAGGAGAAAGGTTCACTTTCTATGTACTTTTTAAATACTTTCTCAACAGCGTGCCTTTTTGGTATTTTCCAAGTTTTATCTTCTGTGAACAAAAAATAATACAGCTCAGATATAACATGAATCACCAACTTTCAACATCATAAATGTCAAAGTACAAACATTTCCACGTACAGGGAATGAAAAACAACAAAATGTCAAAGTAGAAACATTTCCACATATAAGGAATCAAATACAACACCTCTCCCGCCTACATGTCTAGTCGGGCGTTACATTTCACAGGGTCAATTATCGTACTAGGGTCTAAATTTTGTTGCCTTTCATTAGCAATAAGTCTCCCGAAAATCTTTCTTTTATCATCACATGATCTATCTGATTCAACTCCCTAATTCTGAGTTCATAAGTCAATTCATTTATTAATAGGTGTTCAACTTTGAAATTGGAATCCATTTTCTATATTTAATCTTCAAGTAGTAGGAAGGTACTAAGTATCAAGGCAGTCGGAATTATGTAACGAATTTTCAAAATATATGAAAACCTTACCAAAAGGCTCCGGACCAAGACTAAAACCAAATTCTATACAATCTGTAGGATCAATCCTCTAGATAAATTCCGAATTCTTGATGGGGGGCTTTCAAATGTTCTCTGATGGCTTTTTTTGAAATGATGCCTCTACTCTGTGCTCTGGAAGTACACCATCCAATACCCTGTAAACAATAATTTATCAAAGTAAAAATACATATTTCTGACCATCAAATTGAACAGCCAATGCACGAAAAAATGATGCTATTTCCAAATTAGGAACTGGAAAATAAGAAAAATCGGGCCCCACACACTGGGCGCTAAATATGTGCAACTTCCTTTTTTTTGTAAATATAACATAAGGAGAAGCACTGCAGACGGCAGCTCTTCGTCGGAGATAAATGATATTAGAAATAATTTGGAAATGGCATGCCAAGGGCGCCACGCAGTTTATAATAATTAAGATTCAGTATTTGACCAACAGCGAACATCAAATAATTTCAAACTAGAATGTTCCCAAAAAAGTTACAGTAATATTAGCTATCTGAAGAGATGGACAAAAATAAAAACAAACATTGTGCTCTAACATCCTATATTGGTGTTCTGATGATTAGCGGAATGTTCTCATTCATACATGTATAAATCAGTTTACATCAAGGTACACATAATGTCAAGCGTGATTCTCAGCAGATTGATAAAAACGAATAATAATTTATAGAATCTACAAGATGTTCCTAAGAATATATGTATATTTAAATCTTACTTACATGTAGACAGTTCTCAGCCTTTCGAAGAAAGAGCTAATTTTAATATGTAAGAATAGTAAGTTGAATAAGTATACACACATACTTAATAAAAGGTAAACTTATCTGTTAAAAGTCGTAGATATCTCCTGGAGAAAGTTGAAGTGGATGGTGTGATTTTCTTAGAGCACAGCTTCTTTGGAACATCGAGGACATCACAGGAACAGTAGAAAACTGGTACACAGATGTAAGGTGTTTCCGTTTGATACGAAGAAGACTGTAACTACTTCTACTATTCAGCACCAAAATTTTGAAGAACCATGAAGAAACACTAAAGAATAGTCAAGAAAAAACCCTAAAATAAAACAACACCATTATACCCTTGGTATAAAAAACCCTTTGAATGGTTTAGAGCCATAGGCTGAGCAGAGTAGTGTTCATTTATATGCATACCTTCATCAAGGCCGAAAGGATCAGTCAGACGACTAACAAGGTGTCTTACAGGACCAAGAAACGTACTCCAGGATCTTTCAGAGAATGTAATGGGCTTCACATACAAATCCAAATTAATGTGGAGATCCGAGTCGGCTAATAAATAACCGCACCACTAGGAAAATGTAGCAACCATGATCCCTCACTCGAACTAAATGAATCTTAATCCATCGACCACATTCTTCTCAAATCCACTAAATCTTTCAGGTCTTTGACCACAGCAATGCGTAAGCTTTCCGTTCTAACGTATATCGAAGATATCAAATTAGATGCCAGGAACAACAGCCACCATGTGAAAACTCCTCAATCAAAAACATGGAAAGAATTCTTGTCAGAAGACTAACATGGAAGCGACTTCTCCATCGCCGTCAAGAAACTCACTGTTTGGTTCCAATTCCAATTAACGTGAATATCCGAGCCGGATAAATACCGATCCACGATTTTAAAAGAAAATTGTAACACTATTTCGTCTCCTTTCGAACACAACCGGAGAAGTGACCGGAAGTCTGCTAGCAAATCACCTCGAATTTGCTGTCTAGACATACCTTGAATAACATTCTACGTAGGAGAATGTGGGGTTAAAATCCCTAGTAGTAAACCACCCCCAGTTTGCTACCTTATCTCACACTCTGATTATTGTGAAGTGGACCCAATCCATCGAAAAGATAATGCCACTAGAATCCCAGCCAACACCCCCAAAACATCCATGTGGTGACTATGGTCCCAACTACTCTAAATAGTTTACATTATTGACCACAAGGATATTCGAAGCGAATCAACTGGAACTCCAACAGCAGAACCGAGTCGCCAAAATGAACCCACCACAACAATCGTCCAGCATCAGGGAGCTGCCGTCCCGAAATCCAAAACAAAAATATTACCCAAAACAAAAATACCCAAATAATGTGGTTGGCAACACTTCATAAATGAAGGCATCAGAATAAGTTGTCAAAAGCCAAAAGTGGCCACCTATGGGACTTTCACCCAATGCCAAGGTGAGATAATTCTAAGGCCCCTCTCACAGAGCCATAACAAAAAATATTCAACAGATCGTGCAGTAAGTTTAGACGCAACCGAAAAAGATGTGTCTACCTACACAAAAATATATCAAAATGGTGGATATTTCAACTGAATCAGCTGATTTACCACAAACTCAAGTAAGCAAAATAAAAAATGTTACAAACCAATCAGAAAAGGAACGACCAAAACGTTTGAATTGCCTCTTTCAAACTCCCACTCAGTGCCTTTTCCAATTCGTAAGTTTTCTCACGTTTTTCTGTTTTTCAAATTTTTCCACCTGGAAATAACCTTTGAAATTCGTTAAAAATCACACAGAGAGAACAGTTTTTATCAGTTGAAAGTCGCGCATCAGTTGGCGCAGGTATTCACTAGGGTCAAATTGAAATGTCGATGGTATTGAGCTAGTCGGCTGGTAGTGTCGATATTGTGCAATTAAAACTAGAATCATGGAAAAAAGCTGCGGTGGTTAACTCTGTCAAATGGTGAGAACGCGTGGTGGATGTGTATGTTTTGTAACAAAGTGTAATAACAAGTAATAAAAAAATAAATCAGTAGTTTTTTTTCGTTTCCCTTCGCATCCAATCAGGTAAGACTTATATATATTTGAGTATATCTATTGAGTAAATGAAGAAAACGTGTTATATGAAATACGTATCACAGATCCCGACGATATAACTCACCATTTTTTGAAATATTCGTAAGAAAGTAATCCACTATCGTTTTCTCTCGTTGTTTTGAATGATATAATATCGAATGCAAGGAAAAGTTTGTTTGATCCAATTTTTCTTAAATCGGTGAGATTGGAATCTTTGGTACCTATAATAATAAAAAAATTAAATATTTGTCATGTACTCGAACACCAAACAAAGATACTAGTGCATGATATTAGTTTGGTATTAGGGTACCGAAGTGAAAAAAGTTTGCGATCATTCGGCAGTTGACGTGCCACAATGTATAATATGGAAATTGTAAAAGTAGCATTATAAATTCTATACCTGGAAACCGCATAGATAGTTATTACCATGGGAAAAACAACCACCCAGCATCATGAGAAATATCCTGGCGACGCCGACGGAACCGAATATGAAATATTCTCATTGAATTCATGCACATTGAGAGTATATTATATAATAGATAGAAAATTATGAAATACATTACCATATTTTGATTTTGAAAACCGTATTCAAATATATATATATATATATATATATATATATATATATATATATATATATATATATATATGTGAAAGCAAGTTTTGTATCTCTGTTGATAGGTACGTGTATATCATTCGAAGACGTTCGATTCATTCACAAAAAGAAAGAGTCCATCCAAATTGTGACGCTCTTTCTACGCTCCTGTCACTTTTGCGCCCTGGTCAAGGTTCTTCTCGGGCGCCACCTTTTGTTTAGAGTGGAAAGGACACTGCTCCGAGAAGCTTCAGTGGAGTAAGATAATTCCAGGGGTCAAAAATGTTGCTAATATAGATATAAAGTTTACGTCCTGGTAAATAGCTGCAAGGTTATCAATAATTCATTCAAAATACGGAAAGATGCAAAATTTTATTATCAACTCAAACCACAGACAATTCGACAATTAGAAGGAAAGTTGAGCGTACGAACAAAGCGGGCAAAGCGGTGAGTAATCAAGCAAATTAATAAATAGTTATTCAACGGTGACGTGAATGCGACGGCTACGGAGTACAAGCTTTCCTACACCTGAGTTTAACACCACCGAGTGTGAAAAGGCGTTCCTCTAGGTATCTTGCTTCCAGTACCTGGGTGTAACACCACTGTGTACTGAAAACCAGAGTACCTGACAGAGCTCAAACAAGGGGGCGGTAAATGCAACTAATGAAGTTAATGCAACGAATGAAGTTACCTTCAGTACAAGCTTTTCAACACCTATGTTTACACCACTGAATGTGAAGAGCGTTCCCTCGGGTATCTCGCTTCCAGCACCTGGGTGTAACACCACTGAGCACTGAGAACCAGACAACCCGACAAAGTTCAACGAGAGTATTTATTTACAGCTTGTTCGGACGATTTCTCAAAGAACGACTTCGAGTTATAAATAAATGTAAGTCGAGTACAAACTTTCCAGCATCTAGGTTTACACCACCGAATGTGGAAAGTGTTCCTCGGTATATCTCGTTTCCAGCACCTGGGTGTAACACCACTGAGCACTGAAAACCAGAACACCCCAAAACGAACTTTTCAAAATATCGAAATATTAATTCGGACGGCAATCGAAACTAAGAAACATGGTTACTAAATTATAAATAAAACACTTGGTTGAAAATCTACCAAATTTATTACCACCTGTTTTACCCTTACACACGGTTCCCTGAACGGCACTCTCTAGGACGGACGCTGGCTGGCTCGCTCTGCTAGGGCAGGATGTCGGCTGGATTCCAATTCAAATCGCTTGCACTGCCACTTTTTAACACTGACTGCTGGCTGGCTTGAATTGCCGCAATATTTAATTTTTCAGCTTTCGTAGGCCTCCCCTTCGGATACGATATGTAGACGTAAATAGTTCCCTCTAGCGTCACTATCAGCTACTTATTAATATTCGCGTATACTTGTTGGAGATTATGGTTCATTGCCAGTGCCGTGTGCGCTAATTTTAAGTAGGTGACTTTGCGAAATATAACAATATCAAACTGGAATTATTTAATTAGCAGTGACTTCGTCACACTCCCTTCCACTTCGGAAAAAAAGAATTTTTTCGAATATGCTTTTTTTCAAACTCAACTGAATACTAACTTCAGGCGCCAGCCTCCTTTCCTGGTAGAAACCTTTATTAGGAGGTACTGGTACACCTGTTACAATAAACAAAACTGAAAGAGTAAGGTTAAGTAAAATCCCATTATAAACAAGTTCTTAAAATAAAATCAGTGAAATTTATTAATCAGCGGCTGCCGTGGCGGGTACATCCACAGTCGGGACAGGTAACATGGTTTTTGGGATGCAGACACCCACATCCAGGGCAGGAAGGGTTGACGGTGGGAAGCCTGGTCTTCTTCGTCTCAGGACGGGTTTTGTGGCAGGAACAATGCCGGGAAATGGCACCTACTAACCCGCATCGGGAACAGAATAGTATAGATCTTTTCTGGCGACATTCCTGTCGGGAATGTCCGGGTTGCCCACATCTCCAACATAGTAGTTTCTCTACCGGAAGATATACCGGGATCGTAAACGGAGACAGTGGGACGGTTCTCTTGACAACGCATCGGATTGGACGGGGACCAAAAAGCATCGTTGAACAGATCCTCTTCTGGATGTTCCAAAAAATATGGATGAGTTGGGCTGTCGCACCCGGCAACAGAGGAACGTATATCAACGTTAACTTCAGGCGGAGTCGGTGGCTCTTGTTTCGGGGTCGTCTTGTCGGAATCCTCGATCGGGGCTGAAGAAGCCGTATCTATCGAGATAGATTCGGAGGTTTCGGTCCCCAATAATTGGTCACTAGTTGACACTATCTCGAATGGCTCATCGGAGTCTTGCATTGCTTCCAGCAATTCGTTGACAATATCACCAATCGGGTGGGGGGTGTTTGACTGTATTCAGTAGAATCAAGAGGAATAATCCTTTATTTTATAGTTTTACTCGTAAGAAGGTTTGACACAAGTTACTTTTTTTTGACAACTTTTTATTCACTTTTTTACATAGTGATAAAACAAATTCAAAGGTGAATAATAAACGAAAACAATCTTCACAGCAACACTCCCTCTCAGTTATAGACTCAGTTCTATAACTCAATCAGTAGTTGGGGTCTTGTTCGGGTTAACATCCAGTATACATAGTTTCACCACTGGTCGTCTGAACACTCCCATGTTAGTTTTGACGTCAACTACTCGAATTTTCCCATCTTTGCCTGGATACACCTTTGTAACAATACCTTTCGGCCACGAGTTTCTGCAGAAGTCAGAGTCAACTATTATCACCACATCCCCTGTTGTGATTTCTCTATTCGACGATGAAAACCATTTGGTACGTTTGCTCAAAACTGGAAGATATTCTCTGACCCATCTCCGCCAAAAGTGATCTGTTAGTAGTTGAGAAATTCGCCAGTGTTTTCGAGAAATGTTGTCAATCTGCTCAAAATTTCCAGGTATTTGAGCTCCGCTTGAACTCCCTAATAGAAAATGATTCGGTGTCAATGCTTCTTCATCGGATTGATCCAGAGATACGTGAACTAATGGACGAGAATTCACTATATATTCTGCTTCTACAAATAAAGTTTGAAGCACTTCTTCTCGAGGAGCTTTCTCTCGCAGAATAGCTTTGAGTGCAATCTTCACTGACCTAACGAGTCGTTCCCAACTCCCTCCCATATGCGGGGCTGATGGTGGAATAAAATGCCAAGAAATATTGCTAGTTGCCAGCTTGGAAATGATTTTGTCTTGATCAAATTCATTTAAGGCTTTTTTCATTTCTTTTTCAGCACCTTTCAGATTACTTCCATTGTCCGAATAAATTGTCTTAGGGCATCCTCGTCGTCCTATGAATCGTCTTATGGCCATTATGGTTGAGTCGGTGTTGAGGGTATGGGCAATTTCTAGGTGGACAGCACGAATACTCATGCACGTAAACAGAACTCCATACCTTTTTTCTTTTCTTCTTCCAATGGTTACATATAAAGGTCCAAAATAGTCCATTCCAGCTACAGTGAATGGTTTGACAAAGGAATTGAGACGACACTCAGGTAATGGGCTCATCTCAGGTATTTCACATCTCGATCTTCTGATTTTGCACCACTGGCAATCATTCCAGGAACTTCGAACAGCTGCTCTGATATTCAAAATCCAATAACGTTGTCTGATTTCGTTTGTAACATAATCTTGACCGTTGTGACCAGCTTTCAGATGGTAGTGAAAGATCAGTAATTTTGTATATTTGCTTTTTGGATCCAAAATTATAGGAAACTTAGCATCGTTGGACAGATCGCTCGAAAATATTGTTCTACTCTTCATTCTGAGGATTCCTTCTTCATCCAATATAGGAGACAATTTGAAGAGTCGACTAGACTTATCCACTTTTTGGTTTTCTTTCAGACTTGATAATTCATCGCAAAAACTCTCTTTTTGAACGAATTTCGTCCAAAGGTTCTCGCCATTTTTCATCTCAATAGGTGACAATTCTCCTGTCATCTGAGAAGTTTGCTTGATTTTGGCGATAAATCTCAAAATCCACGAAGCCGTTCGAATCAGTTTGGTCCAGGAAGAAAATCTTGATACATCAGGTAAACAATATTTGATGCTAGAAGAGTCGTTTGTTGTTATTCCTACGAATCTTTTTTTTACTTCTGAATCATCAAATTCCAAATTTTCAGCCAATGGCCATTCTTTTTCACTCAAATTCAGGAAGTCTGGTCCATTCAACCACCTACTTTGGGGCTCCCAACAGTTCAAGCCATTTTCTCTGGTAGCTTCGTCGGCGATATTTTCCTTGGTCGGAACCCAATTCCATCTTCGTTCGTCAGTAGCTTCTTTGATCTCAGAAACTCTGTGAGCCACAAATGGCTTGAATATTGTCGCATCCGATTTGATCCAACTCAAGACAGTTTTGGAATCACTCCAAAAATATATGGAACTGACCTTTATATCATGATTTTGCAAAATTGTTGTAGCCAACCTGCTTCCTAGGACTGCTGCCTGTAGTTCAAGTCGCGGAATTGAAACTATCGATTTCAATGGAGTAACTCTTGATTTTGCCATTATGAAAGAAGTTTTTATTGTGTTTCCGATATTTATTCGAAAATATCCCACAGAAGAATAAGCTTGAGCACTGGAGTCACAGAAAATATGCAGCTGAACATCTTTCGCTTCAAAAATGTTCCTCACGTAGCATCTGGGTATTGTTAGGGTTCTCAGTTTTTTCAGTTGTGATACCCATTTCTTCCACTTTTCCATCATATCGTCATTAATTGCGTCGTCCCATCCAAGCTCTGAACGCCACATGATTTGAAGTAGAATTTTCGCCTTGATGGTGTATGTACTCAGGAAACCAAACGGGTCGAAGATTGTCATCACAGTTTTCAGCACTTCTCTTTTCGTTATATGACTTTTTTCTATCAATGATTGGATATCATTTTCGGTCCATTTGATTGAAAAAGAGAAGTTGTCTTCATTGGGATTCCAGTATAAACCCAAAACTCGTTCGGTTGGAAGTGTCAGGTCTTTGTCAAAATTCAAATCTTTCGATTTGACGTTCCTAAATGTTTCGGGGATCATTTCTAAGACTTTTTTACTGTTACTAGACCAGTTTCTGATGGTGAATCCTCCTCTCGCATGAACTTCGATGACTGATGAAATTAATTTTATTGCTTCTTCTTCCGTGTCTACGCTGTCTAAGTAGCCGTCCACGTAGTGATTTTGACGAATTGCTTTTTCTGCTCCAGGAAATTCTTGTGAAAATTCCTCAGCATTTTTTCTCATCACATATTGAGCTGTACTGGGTGATGAAGCAGCTCCGAAGATCATCGACACCATTTCATATTCATCAGGTCTTTTATCCCTTTCTCTGCCCCTCCACAAAAAACGTTGAGAGTTTCTGTCTTCAGGCCTGATCCATACTTGGTGAAACATTTCCGAAATATCCGAAGCAAATGCAATGTTTCTTTGCCGAAACTTGAATATTATTCCAAGAAGCGAATTCAGTTGATCAGGGCCTTTCAATAAAGCATCATTCAAACTCATCCCATCAGTTTTTGCGGCAGCATCGAAGACTAGACGTAATTTTTTGGGTTTATTGGGGTTCGTCACGCCGAAATGAGGCAAATACCAGGTGTTTTTCAGGCGAATGTTCGTTTCTTCGTCGGAAAGTTTTCTGGCATAACCTTTCGATAAATATTCATTAATTTTGTCCTCGTATTCCATGGCGAATTGGGGATTTTTATCCATCTTTCTCTCAATGGATCGTAATCTTGTCAATGCGGTACTTTTGTTGTCTGGTAAACTCAAATTGTCTGCTTTCCATAATAATCCTGACTCCCATCTATTTTCGTTGATTCTCTTCGTGGTTTCTTCTAAAACTCTCAATGCTCTGCGATCTTCTGGACTTCCGAAGTTTTCACTATGCTGAATACCCAAATTATCAATTTTGAATGAATTTCGAATCAACTGGTCCATGTCGTCTAGTTCCGCTCTAACAAATAAGGTGAATTCCTCACTTATTATAGCATAAGTCTTGTTGAAGTTACCATGTAAAACCCATCCTAGTTTGGATTTTGATAAGACAGGTGCATTTTTACCTCCTTCATGGATCTCCCGGGGTATTATGAGATCAATATTGTCTTGGCCAATAAGTATGGTCGGTTTTGCATCTATGAGGGATGGCAGGTTGATCTGATTCAGATGATTCCACTTTTCTCTTAACTTTTTCACGTTCACATGCTGTCTAGGAAGTGACAAATTCTTGACCGTTCGTACATTGTGCAATGTAAAAGTTGAATCTTGGTATTTACCTCGAATACCCAACGAAATTTTCTGCGAGTCATTTTCTCTGTTCGTAATGGAATTTGTCCATCTCAGATTCAATGGTTCTACAGGACCGAATGCACCAACCTTTTCAGCAATGGTATTGTCTATCATTGTTATTGTTGAAGCCTCATCAAACAGTGCATACGTTTCAACACTTCCACATGGACCACTGATTTCAACCGGTGCGATTCGTAGAAGTACTTCATTTTTGTTGATATTATTTACACAATGGTTCACTTCTTCCTCGACTGGGTTTTCCAAAATTTTGTGTAGTAGTCGATGATGTTTGAAAGAACATCCATTGATGGAGCAAATTTTCTTGTTACGACACATTTTCGTTTGATGAAAAGAAGTCAAACAGCTGAAGCAAACTTTACTCTTTCTGACCCATTCCCAGCGTTTGTCGACATCTAGATTTCGGAATTCTCTACATTTTTCAACTTTATGTCCATCTTGTTTACAAAATTTGCATTTAAACGTGTTTTTTTCAGGTTGAGTAGATGTTGTGCACACGTATTTCTTCTTGGTCTGTTCTATATCGGGAAAAGTTACGTACATAGCTGCTTCACTGGATTCCTCAAGCCACATAGAGAACTCAATAATATTAATAAGTTTTCTTGATTTCTTCAACTCAACTACTCTTCTACCCCATTCCATTTTGAGACTGGGAGTCAATTTTCTAATCAGGTCATTTAGAAGTTGTGGATTTGTAAGGTATTCTTGTCCATTCAGACTTTCTACTGTAACTGCCAGGTTTTGGACTTTATTGGAAAAATCTAAAATATTCTCAATTTTGTCATCTCTTATATTGGAAATCTTCGCCACAGAATCAATTAGATTTTGTATAATTATTTCTGGTCTGCCGAATCTTTTTTCCAGAGAACTAATGATTTTATCAACTTCATGGGTGAAGCTCAATAAAGCATTAACCGTTTCCCTTGCTGGGCCTTTCAGACATTTTTGTAGACGAACAATGTTTTCAGCGCAAGAGAAACCACATATTTTTGTTGATTCCTTGAATTGAGTGATAAAATGCATCCATTCGCCAGGATCACCACAAAATATCGGTAGATCTTTGCTGAAAGACTGTCTAGCCATAAGTTGATTGAGTCTCAGGTCTTCTGCACTTGGTTTTTGATAGTAATAGTTTTGATCATAATGGGGTCTCTCGGGATAGGTTTTTGAAGAATTTACCCAGTTTTGAACGAATGAAGATTTGGACGTAACGGTTTTGACATCTTCGTCTTGTTTCTGTTCATTACTAGATGAATTTGACCTCCACGAACCAGTCAGTTCTGCTTTCTTCAGTGCAATTTCTTCCTCAAGCAACCGTTTATCTATTTCTGCTAACTTCTTTGCTCTTTCCAGATCAAGTTCTAACTGCCGTCGTCTAAGTGAACTAGACGTTGATTTCCTGGATGATTGTGATTTTGGAAAACTTTCTAATTGATCGGGTTTTTCATGATGATTTCTGTCTTCAGTTACGCTGCTGATCGGTGGGTTTGTACAATCGATTGGATTGGTATTCATCTCACAGGTGTTAGCCATATATCTTTCTGGGATTTTGCCTTTCGTTGTCCTCTCACTTCTTCTTACAGGTAAAGACTTGGACATCGTTCCACGGGTGATTCTTTTGAATGTTTTGCTCGAAGGACCACTTGTTTGACTGTATTCAGTAGAATCAAGAGGAATAATCCTTTATTTTATAGTTTAACTCGTAAGAAGGTTTGACACAAGTTACTTTTTTTTTGACAACTTTTTATTCACTTTTTTACATAGTGATAAAACAAATTCAAAGGTGAATAATAAACGAAAACAATCTTCACAGCAA